>OX459114.1:73804321-74404321 GCA_949775065.1 Brachyopa scutellaris | reverse complement strand
CAATCCCATATGCTCCCTCGCTCTCTTTCACTCTTTATCAGTTGTCGCTGTATTACCACCGTCTTTCTTTTTTGGCATTAAACAAATGCCAAGAACTACCGGAGTAACTTCCAGTAATTACAATTAAAATAGAGTACGTACACACGGACAGACATGCAGAAGAAGCGATGCCCCCCCAAAAAAAGGGGGAGGGGGGGGGGGCGTAAAGAAAGAAGGCGAAGACCCCCAAAAAACGAAGAAAAATAAAACAAGAACAAAGTGAATATGTGAATATGTAATGAGTAAAAAAAAACAGAGGAAATCGGGAATTTTATAACCAAGTGGAGCGAATACGAACATCCCTGTAGTTCCCAGAGTCATCAATGTCGGTTGGCAGAATGCAAAAAAAAATATATACATACATAAAAGAAATTGCCAAAATAATCAGCTTCCCAAAAATGGCAACCAAGGAGGCCAGAAAAAAAGAAGTCCAAAAAAGATTCTCTCCTCACACACCAAATCGGAGGGATGAGACGAATTTAATTTGCCTTGCAGCAGCCCAAAACGTCCGAGCCAAACATTTTGGTCAGCGTATCTGAAACAAGGTAACCCCGTATGTGCATCTGTTGCAAATTGTTGCATCCATGGGAATCTTTCTGCAATGCAGTTCACTTCCTTGTTTAAAATTGAAGAAAAAAAAAGAAAAAACATCATAAAACCCGAAGAGAAATCGGACGCAAACTCCAAGAGTTCCATCGATCGCGCAACCAGCTGATCTTCAGAAAAGTTTTTGTTTTCTTTTACTCTTTGTAAATTTTTACCATATATTTTTTTTATCTCTTCCAATGGCAACACTCTTCATGATCATAACCCATAACCATAACCAGATGATTTCTTTTTCAATTGGTATTGGTAAGTGCAGCCTTCAAAAGTCAGCTGTTTCGACTCTTTACAAACATTTTTTGATGCAAATGCGGAAGTATACCGCTAAAAGCAGAAATCTCTTACCCTTCCTCTCTCAAAAGAGAGAAAATAATAGCAAATCTCAATTTACACGATCTGTTCATGATCTTCATTCTTCACTTGAGAATTATGTTAAGAGCAAAATATAAATAATATCTCTCTCTCTCTCTTTTAAGTGCTTGCTGGTTGCTGCATGCAATTAAGTATTTTATTTTATTATTTATTTAGTGGAACTTGTTATGTTTTATTGTGCGCTCGAGTTGCATGTCGGAATTGCTAGTTGTACGAGCGTGCACCCCATCGTGATAATTATTGATTCGTTGATTTGTGCTGCCCTCTGAAGAGAAAGCGAATAAATTTAATGACATTTTAATGGATACCAAGCCCGTGCTCGCATGTGGCGTTGTTGTGGAATGGTAATAAAAAAAACACCCAGAATGGTTAACATTGCACTCATGGGAATGATTTAAAACCGCTTTGTTGTGAGGTGACAAAAAGATATCTGGACGTAACGATCCTAATAAATGTGCGACGTGATGAATGATGCCGGTGATCGAATGCAGTCTTTCTTTTTATTGGGTAACAATTGTCTCGACGATTGATGAATTTCGTGACTTTGGGATTTTTCATCATAAGGAAATGCCAAAATGTATGCAGGAAGTAATGAAAGCGAGTCTGAATGCCATAAAGATTATTATTGACTGAAACAGAAAGCTGCTGAACATTGTTGTCGGCTTTCGTGTCATGGGGTCTATACAACCAGTCCAGCCTAGGTTATCAGTGGGAACAGGCTTGGAAATATATGCACAGAGTAGGTTAGGTTAGGAAAGGTGTGTGATTGCTCGAGCAATCATTCCCACTCGGAGATCCGTAGGTCCATTGTGAATCCCCCCATAGTTTGTAGGGAGTAAATCGTCTTCTTATAAACCTCTAAATTAGTTTGTGCTCTTGGTATTTTTCCGTATAGTGAAACCTCCCTTAGGCGGACAGTGACAGTGATAGCATTTCTGTCCGCCTAAGGGAGTTATCCGTCCAAGGTATAAACACCATTTTTTTTTAAGTAAATTATCTTTATGCATGTATATATATCAAAACATAAAAAAACACTGCAGACGATTTATTTTTATTTGTGTCCGTCTAGCGGAATCAAATTAAATAATTTCTGACAGATAAACGTGTCCACGTCTGATCAAGGGAGTGTCCGGTTTAGGGAACGTAAAATGTATTCAATCTGAAACATAAAAGCTTGGTTAGGAAAATTTGTCCCTCTAAACAATCTGTCCGTCTAATGGAACTACCCGTAATGGGAGATTTCACTGTACCAATTCGATATCATCAGTATTTCTATTTAGTTCGTTAGTGCAATTGAAGTTTTTCAGTCTGATGTGTGTTGTCGGATACTGCGGGTTACGAATGTGCATCAGTTTGGTTTAAGATGTATTTATAACTAGTCCTTTGTCGTGACACAATTTTCCAATTTTTTCAAATTCCTTTTGCATTCTTATTGCCGCATGTTCCAGCGATGTATGACAGACAACGATTGCTGTGTCATCTGCGAATGCGGATGGGACGGTTTTGTTGAGACAGTTAATTAGTTCATTTGTATACAGTATGAAAAGCACCGGGACTAGTTTTGAACCTTGCGGAACCCCGAATAACACGTCCTAAACATCATCCGCCTTAGATAGTTGCTCAGTCAATCTGCGAATTTTCCCCTGATTCCTATTTCAAGGGTATCAAAGGCTTTGGTTAAATTTAAGAAGAGAACTAATTTGAAATCCATACTGATGCTAATTTAATATTTTGTGCTTCTCAATAAAACTCTAAATTTGGTCAACTACTGTTTGTTCCATTATTTTGTCTGCTATCTGCCAAGAATATATGGCCTAATGTACGGAGACGTTGTTCTTGGAGGGCGGGGTAGTTGCAAAGTAGATGTTGGATCGTCCTCATCTCCGCAGCTTCTACAGATATCGTTGGACTCAGATTTCCATTTGCTTGTCATCTGACATATGTATGGCACAGTGTCTTGTGATTATTCCGGTGACTAAGCGAATGTAGGATTTATCCAAATGTAAATCGTCTTTGTCTTAATAAGATCAAGTTTCGGCCATAAAGAACGAGATCTGATGCAGTCGGTCCGTGTGAGCCACCGAGCAGTACTCTCTTTTTTGGTTATATTGTCGATTGTGTTAAACAGTGTCTTAATCGGTGTCAGTATAGAGGTGTCAGCATCACTGTTGCTCGTGGCCGATCCAGCTCTAGCTAGTTCGTCTGCTATCGCTTTCCCTATTCGATATTGCTATGTCCGGGTACCCAGCAAAATCTAACCTCGTTTAGTGTATTTCGACATTTTTTGACTGCCTTTGATTTTATTGTGTTTGATCCTATTGCATTAAGAGCTGGCTGACTATCCACCAGAATGGCTATCTCCGAGGGAGGGACGTCGTTTTCTTTTTTAAATATTACCGCCCCTTCAATCGCCAGTAGTTCCACATGCATCCATTAATCTCAATTCTGAAAGATTCCCATGTATTTAGTGTGTTCGAGTAGAACCCTGCTCCAGTACCTGAGTTAATTTTTGAGCTTTCAATGAAGAAAGTTCTATTTCCTGGTTTCTGATTACCTTGTTTGACAGTCACCAGTCTTCCCTACCGGAAAATATAGGATCGGTATTATTCAAGTTCGTAGTAAGTAAGTTGTAGTAAGGAGTAATGTAGTCTGAAGTTAGAGTAAGCCTGCCACCAAAGACATCCGCCTGTATACGAACTTTGAAACAAAAGCCTGGCAGTGAATACGTTCACTTAATTAATAGTTTCTATAGCCACCGCTTAGGTCTGAAAATATTACTTTTTACTTTTTAAAGATTCATTCTATTGTATTTTATGACAAACACCCAAACAATTAATAACGATGTCACCTCTTTCGAATGTCTGAAAAGCATTCACGTGCATCATATGTCACGATGAACGTTCGAACCTTCAATTCATGCTAAATTATAGCACCCACACACAAATGGTTACGAGAAGCAGGCGTTGCGATGGTTCAATCCGAACTATAGACCTCGCTGGAAGACAATTGCGGGAGGAGCAGCACAGGGTTCAATGCTCAGACCTAATATCTGGAACCTTTAATATGACACGATTTTTCTTATGGCAATACCAGATCACACCCTTCAGCAGGTTCATCCAGACTGATTTTTCTGGAGTTTGTTTTTGTCAAGGTTAATACAAGCTTTGAATCTGTTCAAGTAATAGTTAAACAACATTTTTTCGCCTGTCATAGACCCTGTGTTTTTGTCCGGAAGTTAGACCTGGTAGTCTTCTCGAATGCGTGTAGCTTCTATTTGTCTATGCTGCAGAAAGGTTCAGGCCACACGAAGGGTGAAGTAGCTAGCAGCTTCTTTCCTGGCAAGTTTTTCCACCTCTGCATTTTCTTCTATCCCCATGTGTTCTATTCCAGTACGCAGTAGATTGTGACGCTGTTTTCTTCGCCTAGTCTATTAAGTTTATCTAGGGATTTCTAGATAATTCTAGATTTTATGACCGAAGCTCTGATTGTGCTTGGCTATCTGATATTATTGCTATGACGAGTTGAGTTGCATAGCACAGATTTCAACTTGAAAGGATGCATGGGTTTCTTGGCCCATTCACCCCTATGTCTGTTTCTTCCTCAGTTCTTGAACCATCGGTGTAGATACCATTTAATGGTGACGACTCAGTGAGTAGATTCTAGATTCGTTGCTCCAGTCTTTCTTATTATTGAGTTTAACCAGATAAATTGTCTGATGTCCCTAAGGGAAGGCCAGAAGGGGAAGCTTATTAGCCATTGTATCATATTACACCATTCTTTGGTCACTCTTAGCTCCTTTTGTATTATGTCACAAAGGGTTTCCTCATATTTCCCACGAGCAATTATGACAATATCAACAGCGTAAGCTTGACAATCTATGCCGAGGTTAGTTAGTCTTTCCAGAAGTTCATTAACGACAAGATTCCAGTGCAATGGGGACAGTAAAACTCCATTCTGCAGGCAGCAGGTGCTATTCCTATATTTTTCGTGTATATTTTTTCACCAACTAGATAAGGTGACAAAGTTGTCATAAATAAGAAGAAGGGAGGTGTTTCTAGTCCGAAATCTGACACCAGGTTAGGCTAGGTTAGGAGGGTCGTTTGCAGTAAATGCAATTTTACCCAGAGGCCGTAAAGGTCCATTGTGAATACCCTAGTTGTACATGAAAGAGAATTAACATGCATTTAACAAAACCATTTCTATCTACTGTTAAATCTCTTAAGGTCTGTAAGCGGTATCTAAGCCAGGTCATCCAGGCAGTCAAAGAACCGTACTCCAATACAAGATAGGCGCCGTTCTTGAAGACCCGGACAGTGGCATAGAAAGTGTGCTATAGACTTTACATCGTCCTCATCCATGTAACTTCTACAGAAGTCAGTGGTAAGGATGCCATATCTTCTGGCCATGTTTCCTATTATACAGTGTACCGACGAGTACATGGATTTGGGTTCTTCGCATAGAAAGTAGAGATATTGTTCTTTTCTGGTCGATTTCGGGCCACAGGTTGCGGGTTATGGCACAATCACTAGTGTTGTGTCATCGGTGTGTTGTGTGATGCGGTCTGTTAGATTTTAAGTTGTGTTAAAAGCCGGTAAGGCCTGTCTGTCAGCTAGTATTGCATCTATACTAGAGCCTTTTCTGGCCAGTCCATTCGTTGTTTCGTGCTCTTCTATTTCCACATAACCGGGTACCCCGCAGAGTAAGACTGTGAAGTATTTTATCACTCGCCGCGAGGCACTCCCTTACGCATTTTGAATTTACCGAGGTGGAGTCTAGTGCTTTAAGAGCGGCTTTGCTGTCCACGCAAATGGTGATTTCCGTTGCGGGTAATTTCCTTGCTAGGACAATTTGTGCTGCTTTCTTAATAGCACAAAACAGGCTAACGAAAGATGGCGTAGTTCTGACACGTGTAGCTGTGCCAGACAGACTTGGCCACAGCTAAACCAACGTAAAACTTGCAGCCTGCTAAAAATATGCAGAGCCAATGACTTCTGCCACAGCTGCATGGATGAAGAGGAGGAATCCCCCTATCACTTGCTATGTAGCTGCCCAGTGCCCAGCTCTCTCAATTCAATTCAATTCAAGCTCTCTCAAAATGGTTCCAGGAGTTTCTATAAGAGTCGGCTCACGTGGCAATACAATGGACTTACTTTGGTCTAAGTGAATCCTACCGATTACGGTGGATAGCCACTCAACCTAACCTAACCTATGAGTCTCTTTTGATTGAAAATGTCTAGTATGAGCGTGTGATTAGACGGATTGGCTGCCGTGTTTCTTATGGCGAGATCGATCGGTGGAAGTTGCAGAAGCGTTTCTAGGCCAAGTTGCGGTGGACTTAAGCGCACCTGTTATACCTAGACAGGCTATTCTTTGTACCTTATTTAGATTTCTTATGATGTATTTGATGTTAGTCGCAACCCACCAGATTATTGACCCGTAGGTGAGGATTGGTCTTACAATCGCTGTGTATAGCCAGTGTACTATGTGCGGTTGTAGCCCCCATTTCTTCTCGAATGTATTCTTGCAAACGTAAAAAGCATTGAGTCCTTTTTTCATTATTTCTTCTGTATTCCGTTTACAATTTAGTTTGGAATCGAATATGATGCCCAGATATCTGACACGCAATAAAAAATTAGTACAATCACTGGTTGGTACCGTTGTGGTGAATTATAACGGGATTATGTCATTTCCTACCAACGCATTTCTGAATGGTACCGAACAATCTGGAACATCGTAGTAAACCATTTCGTGTCGTTCCATATCGTATCGTATCGAAAGGCTTGTCTCGCTATTCTTGATAAGCCAAAGCTTTAAAGAAAAGTTTTGACATCGGGAGAAGTCTTTGCGAATACAATTCCCGCAAGTGGTCCAGTTTTTTTTCCAGAAAAGTCAAAATGGGTTAACCTGCAACGTTTGACACATTGATACGGCTGTATAGGTTTTCCTCTATTTTAACGAAAAGCGACAATTTAAAGCGGCAATGTGTATAGAATCTCCTTCCACGAGTCATATTGAGCTTCCCAGGAGTTGATTTCCCAATCTTAGCGTTAAAGCTAGCATTTGCCTGAACCATAATTGAAAGCTTCCCTGGGATTCCACTCACCAAACACTGTGAGATATCGAGTATGATACCAAAATCGAGTGTCGGCTTGTACTCTTTGGAAGAGATCAAAACCAAAATAGTCCTGCAACAATTTAAGGGAAATTGTATCTTAAGTCAAAGTATTTAGCTGTATTGTTTCAGAGAACTTTGTACCTGATGTTAGTTGCTATTTGCGATTACTGCACGAACGATCTGAAAGATCCTTCCTTCAACCAGAAGACCATAAACGATTAGCTTCTCACCTATCTTTGCTTGTAAATCAAGTGCTTACAAGCAATTAAAGTATCCACCTAGCACCATATATCAGTTTCTGGTGAACCAACACTCCGGCCAGCGCACCATTTATACTCAATTACAAGAGTGAAAACCTTCTTTCTACCAGGTAAGCGTCATAAGTCACAATCAACCCGGAAACCTTAATTAACCCATAATTTGCCAGAGCGTACATCGGACCCAACATGCACGGCAACATGCAATAAAGTCGCGCGACACGAACACCGAACGATATCGCTGCCAGTAACAAATCATCGCGCCAATTATTATTATTGTTCGCATTGCAAACAAAACAAACAAAACAAACAAACAAACAAATAAATGAAAATGGAAACATTGAAGCAGGGCACTAGCCTACCTTAGCCATAGCCAAGCCACCGCCACCAGTCACGAGAATATCTGGCAATAAAATTAATAATTGTCATTATACGACGAGTCCACTATCAACTGGCCAGCAGCAGCAGCAGCAGCTGGTGCTCCCTCATTATTCGAGATGTGATGATGGCGACCATGGCTGAGCTCCACTTTGGTGGTGTGGTGTGGTGTGTGCCAAGTCTGCATGACTATCGCGTACAGACGGACGCATTTAAATGCTCGTTAAAGGCTTAATCCTCCACCTGGCCGAGTCATCGACGACAACTACGAGTTTGTTGGTGGTAGCATAATTACTACTCCAGAGTGAGTGTTAAGTGTTAAGTACTAGTAGTGGAGTGGGGGGGAGCACCGAGCACCACCATACTCTGCGCGCATTCGAGCAAAGCCTGTTTGGTGGGACAAATTCACGAGGATAATTCCCAATCCCAGCCGCGATTTGTCAGCTCCACAAAGCTCTCACGCGGAGCACCGCATACAAACACACACACACACACAGATGCTGTATACCCGTACACAGAAGCGCATATCATCTCATTCGCTATGGTATTTTATAATCGAGCGTGCGAGATTTGTGTTGGTATACTGGCATTCGTTCTACACGCCAAGAGATCGTTGGTAGCTGGTTCGGTTGGGTTCGGTTCATTGCCCTGTGACGTCACCGGTTCAATGGCAAATTCTGACCCAGATTGTCTGCTACGAACGACGTCGTCGACGTCGACGTCGACTACTACCTCAACACCAACCAACCAACCAGCTCTGCAAGAAGCCCAAGTTGGTGGTTGGTGGTAGTACCGCGCGCGCCGGGTAAAAAGAACTCGTTTACGCTGGTGTATGGTGTCTATGAGAGTGTAAACCGCCACCATACCAGCCTCTTAACGAAGAGAACCAATTTTTTTTTTGTTTTCTCTTTTTTTGGGGCGAACACATCTTGAGTTGGTGATTTTCCGTCATTTACATAATCAATCTATTAGCGATCGTAAGTTAATTATTACTACAGGGTTCGGCGACTTAATGTTTTATACCTTGGTGCAGGTAATTTCCTATAATTTATCCGACCGACCGCGGGCACACACAAAAAGACACACAACATTGTCGAAGTCTCAAGTTGCATGTACAGGTTGCGGTGAATGTGTGAAATGATTAATTGGGTGACTGGATGCAAGAAGGGTGGTTGATTTTTTTTTCTCACATTCTTTGTCGGAGCGATGGATTTATTTATCAATCAAAAGATAATGTTCTTCAAGTTAGATAACAATGTTTTCATAGGGCTCCCTGAAACTACGCCAAAAAGTGTTTTGGAAAAAGAGCCAAAATAATTGTGGCGTAAAGTTTTTGGAAAAAACGCCAAAAACCAAAAAGGAAAATTCGCCAGAATACAAGGAAATTACGCCAAATTTTTGGAACAAAAGCCAAAAAGTAAAATGGAAACTACTCAGAGGAAATGTTATGATTTTAACAGGCTAGGTTTGTTTGTTATATGTATGTATGTAAGTATGTCACCTCGTACAGCCTAAACTATGGAACCGATTTCAACAAATGAGGTGTCGTTGGATTCGTCTTTATCCGTAGAGTGTCCTAGGCTATGTGACGTCACCGAAAGATTCAATATGGCGGGCGCACCAAGCAAAATGGCTTGGTTTTTCTTTTTTACCCGACTAGTCTGTACAACCGCATTGATAGGGGTATCAAATGAAAGGGATTGTCGAGTAGAATACAATACGATATGACGTCATTCTAAATTCAATATGGCGGACGCCCCCCTAGATGGCGGATTTCTGTTATCTTTACTACCTCCTTAATATGGGTTTCAAATGAAAGGGATTGGCGAGTAGAATACAATACGATATGACGTCATTCTAAATTCAATATGGCGGACGCCCCCCTAGATGGCGGATTTCTGTTATCTCCGCCAGGTGCCGTCGCGCTACCAATTTGTACTTTAGAATTTGAACACCTTTATATGTATTATATTATACTGATCACGCATGAACTACAGTTATTATAGGTAAAATCATGTGAATTACAGTAATTTTGCTACAACAATGCTCTATGTTCTCCCTATTTTGCGACAAAACAACATGCACAATGAGTAAACACATGAATTTCTGGAGTACTTGATACTCACGCCTTTTTTTTTTTTTTCAATTTGGAAAAAAGGCCAAAAAATGTTCTGGCGTTTTTTCCAAACAATTTTTTTGGCGTTTTTTCATATTTCATAAATGGAAAAAATGTTTAAAAAATAATGGAAAAAATGCCAAAATTCTCAGCATTTACGCCAAACTATTTAAGTGATTTTTCATAGGAAAAAAACGCCACAACTTTGTATGGTGATTTTCGGGCTTTTTTTCCATTTCCTTTTTTTGGCGTTATTTCAGGGAGCCGTTTCATAGGGCGAGAAGTGTCGAGCCTATTTCTGATTGTCAAAGACTGTTATACCATAGACTAAGTGAAAACAACACTCACAGTGATTTTTCCAGCGAATCTCGAAATGTAAATCAATTTTGAGCCAAATGGGTGGAGGAAGCCATGCCCGATGACTGGAATATCAGCTCTATATGCCCAATCTTCAAGAAAGGTGATCCTATGTCTTAAAAGAACTTCCGAGGCATATCCCTGCTTAATGTCGCATATAAGATCCTATCCAACGTACTGTGTGAACGTCTGAAACCTGCTATCGCAGGGCAGGTGTGAACACGGAAGGCACTATCTTTTACAAATCTGTCCAGCTACTGGGATACGCGGACGATATCGACATCATCGGTCGCTCCCAGCAGGCAGGCTTTTACGGCAATTGAAGAACAGGAGAAACGAGTTGGCCTTGAAGTGAATGAGGACAAAACCAAGTACATGTTGTCAACAAACAAAGAAACATCTGTTCCCCGCCTAGGACCAAAGGTCATTGCTGGCAACAGTAACTTCGAAGTGGTTAAGGAGTTTACCTACCTCGGAGTAAACATCAACTGCACGAATGACATCCAAGCGGAGTCTCGATTAAGACCTACCCTAGGAAACCGCTGCTACTTCGGTTTGGCAAAGCAAATGGGTTCAAAACTCCTAACTTGGAAGCCGAAATGCCTGCTCTACAAAACGTTGATCCTACCAGTTCTGCTGTATGGAGCCGAGTGTTGGACGATAAGCAGGAAAGCAGTGCAGATTTTGAACACTTTCGAGAGAAAAATTCTTCGTCGGATATTCCGCAGGCGAGGAGGGCGAATGGAGGAGAAGATACAACCGCGAACTCTATGAGCTGTACCAAGATGTGGATGTAGTCCGAAAAGCCAATACACGTCGACTCCACTGGCTCGGCCCGGCCACATCGAGCGAATGGACAACAATGCTTAAGCAAAGAGGATCTACGACTCACAGCCCGAGGTTCGAGACGACAAGGAAGACCGAACCTCCGTTTCAACGATCAAACTATCGCGGATGCCAGTGCGCTTGGTCTAGACAACTGGAAGCCCAGGATCGAAGAGTGGAAGGCTGCCGTGTCTTAGGCAAAGACTCTTCACGGTCAGTAAGTAGTATGTCAAAATTGGTTCAGTTGCCAGTCGAGCAGAGCTACATATGTCCCGCCACAGAGCTCGTTTGAACAAGATTAACGCTGCTGTTGCTGAGTATGTGGATAAGGACCGACACTTTTCAATTTTTTCCACATCCACAAGAAGGGAACCTTGAGGTAATCGTGATCTATACCTTTCGAATCTGACGAAAAGACTTGGGGCCTCATCCATACAAGATTCGAACTTATTCTTTATTCATTTGTGGTTCATCCGGCAGTTGGCGGTGCAATGCTTATTCGGTTAATAAATCAGTGCTATCCTGAATAAAATTGATATTACAAAAGAATTAATTTATTTCTATGGGAGACTGAACACCAGATGATGGGCGCAAGTACATAAATGGTATCGCAATGAAAATATGCAGCTTAAGTTGGCTAACCTAACCTCACTGGAAGAAACACGAAGAACGAAAGTGCACTGAAACAGAAATAATAAATCGACGCTATCTTATTTTGACAGTTCACTCGAAAACAACTGAGTCTATTCATACACCGCGTCTCCTCAAGCTAACAATCATGGCATACATAAATGGCGAACCCAAAAAAACAAATGGTGGAGCAAATGTTAAATTTTGTCTTGCCGCTCATAACGAGAGCTTCAACGAAAGTGACAGTTCAAAGTGACAAAAACCGGTCGGTCTCCAATAGCCATTTGTCAAGCATGTAACCTGTTAATTTATGAAAATTTACATCCAACTGTTAAAAACCAAGAGAAGAGAGAGCCAAATGACAGTGTCAAAAAATTTCCCCTCTGGCGAAATCGTGCTATATCTTTTTCATGGAGTCACCGAGGCACATCCTTCAAACAGGAATCTGACAATTTGTGAAATGTCAATCACTTCTTGTTAACAAAATAAAAGAAAATTAGTTTTTTGGTGAAAATATTCAATAGTTCAAAAAGAAGAAGAGAGGATTTTCCCCCACTTTTACTATTTGACAGATGTGCCATTTTTGTTAATAAAAGATAACAAACACACCTAATAGGTCTGTTCGCGTACCCTCCCAAAACAACGAAAATTCACGAAAAATAACGAAAAACAACGAAAACCCGTTCGCGTACGCAAAAATTTCGTAGTTTTTCGTAGAAGAGGGTGCTCACGAGAGAGTAAGAAATTTCCCCATGCTACGAATTTTAGTCCAAGAAATTTCTTTGGGGTGTATTATGAAAACTGTCAAATCTGTCAAATCACATACATTCTTCATTTTTTTGTGCTTAATGCGTTCGATTACTTTTTCGTGATTTTTCTGTATTTGAGAGAATTTTACCCCCACTCTTCGAGATTTGACAGCAAACCCATATTTAGTGCAAAAAGTACGCGAACGGACCTAATAATATAACGTGGAGACGCCATGTTACATTAGCTGTCAAATGGGTTCCCACATCAAATGCAAATTTGGTAGCACTGTTTTAAGATACTAGCTTCTTTACCCGACTAGCGCGTAGCTCCAACTAAAAAATGATATTCATACACTTTTACGTTCTTTTTGTAATTTTAGATTTTTATTTTAAATTTCATCTCAATATATTGTATCGCCGATCGATGTTCAATAATAGATTAAAGTCCATTTGAACTTTCATAAGTGGATCAACTACCTTGTGCCTGACCAATAGCTCATTATCAATTGGATCGTCGTACACAATCGCTTTGTCCAGAAGCCATCCATACTTTTGATTATCTGTCTCTGGGGCATCATTGGTTTCTCTTGGTCCTAACAGTTGTCTTTTAGCGATCAAGTTCATATATTTACATACGTTTGATCTGGTGGCGTCGTTCTCACTGATAGCGTCATGTTTCGCATAAAATTTCTCCGTTATTGAATCGTGCTTCTTACCAAAATGTGGATGAAAATGCTCCTTCACTGTGATGTATCGATTGGATTTCCGGATCACTTCCTGTTCGAATTCATGCAAATTTACTTTTCTATGATTTGCCATGAGCAAAAATAAATAAATTAATTTAAGTCGAATGGCCGAAATGTTCCTTCATCTAGATTATTTAAATTTGGAGTTAAAAATATCGACATATCTGACATTTTTTTAAAATGACTTTTAAGGCTTTTAGCGATATAACTTGAATAGTGCTTTAAGTCTGGTTAATTTCCTATGATTTTCTGGTAAGGACAATTTACAACGATAGCATTCCTGGATATAGAAGGAGCTTTCAGTAATATAAAACCTGAGGCTATATCAGCAGCACTCGTCAAACAAGACTAAGTTTCGGAATCCAATAACTGCTGTTCATTCAGAACTAGGAAACTATAAATCCAAAATGTCAGTGATGGGTGGAACACCACAGGGAGGAGTATTGCCATATTTCTGACTCTTAACTCTGCATCTGCGTTACAGGAGCTATTCGAACCACCTCCACCGCGCCTCTTGAAACAATGTTGAACAAGCTTCTGTTGGATATTTACGGTAGGGACATAACATATCGAGCAGAGGCATGCTCACGCTATGCTGGGTTCCTGCTCCTAGTGATATACCAGGTAACTGTGAAGCAGATGAACTTTAACAAAAAAAAGGTACCAGTAGAAACAATACTTAAGGCATTGTGTAACCTTGATACGTGTGGCCACACGCCAGGCAGACTTGGCCTCTGCTAAATCAACGTAGAACGTGAAGCCTGCTTAAAATTATCAGAGCCTTGCCAATGACTTTCATCACAGCTGCATAGATGAAGAAGAGAAGGAATTCCACTATCACCTCTTTGATGCAGCTGCCCAGCACTCTCCTCCTTAAGAAAAAAGATTCTTGGAGAATATTTATTTACATATATTTCAACAAGATGTGCAAATTTATTGAACTCTGAAAATGGTACCAAGTGTACGGATAAGGATCGGAATCACGTAGCAATCTAGTCTAAGTGAAGCCTACCAAGTTCACTTAAGCACATTGGGGGAACTCATGCAAACCGCTCTGCAGTTAACCAAATCTTGGGCAGACAGCAACGGACTAGGAGTAAACCCATAAAAGACCAACATGGTCCAGTTCTCTAAAAGACTTAAATTTCCAGGCTTCAAGGCCCCGTCCCTAGGGGGAGCTCAGCTAGACCTAAAGGACCACGTAAACTACTTAGGGCTCATACTTGACAAAAAGCTACTTTGGAGAAAGAATCTAGAAAATAAAATTAGCAAAGCCAAAAGAGCTTTCTGGATTTGCCGGAGAGCTCTCGGCAAAACGTGGGGTTTGAAACCAAAACTAGTTCAATGGATCTACTCTTGTGTAGTCAAACCCATATTACTCTACGGAGTGTTAGTTTGGTGCTCAGTCGTGGATAACAGCTACGCAAAAACACTACTAACTAAGCCCCAGCGAATGGCTTATCTAGAGATAACTGGTGCCCAATCCAGCACACCCACAGCAGCCATGGAGACTATTCTTAATATTCTTCCTATGGAACTGGAGGTCAAAAGGACAGCAGGGCTTTCTGCAATCAGATTGCGGACCCTGGGTAACTTTGAAGACGAGACCGTCACAGGACACAGAGCTATCTGGAAAGATGTCTCAGATTCCTCTAGACTTGTTAGCAATCCAACTATTCGACTATTCGGTCGAATCCCCTTACCGTGAAAAATGGCTACAAGGCATTGCCGAAGTAGAAGGCATTGTATTGTACACGGATGGATCACACATAAACGGAGAATCGGGAACTGGTGTAGACTGTCCAGATCCTCCGATAAATATATCCATTCACTGTGACTGTTTCCAGGCGGAAATTTTTGCGATTCTCAGGGGCGTAGACGAACTTGTCAATGCCGATACCAGAGGCACTTGCGTACACATCTGCTCGGACAGTCAGGCAACACTTAAAACACGAATCCACTAACTAATTCCAAATTAGTGAAGGAATACAAGGAAAAACTCAACACCCTTACAAGATCCTGTACCGTAAATCTTCTCTGGGTACCTGGCCACAACAATATACCGGGTAACGAAAGGGCGGACGAACTTGCAAGACGTAGAAAACCTCACAGTAAATACTATTGGTACGGCGGTACAAGCAGTGAAAACTGCCTATAGCCTGTCTTTTGCAAAACGCCACGCACATATGTGGAGACAGATACAAACATGCAAGGCTGCCAAAGAAATGATAGAGTTTCCAAATCCACTGCGGACTAGGAAAGTACTGAATTTGGGCAGAGTTCAAATAAAACTGTTGATCGGCTTATATACGGGACACATCAACTTAAATAAACATGCCAATCGACTGGGACTAGTGCAGCACAGCACCTGCCCGGGTTGCGAAGAAGAAGAAGAAAGTTTAAAACACTTCCTCTGCGATTGTCCTGCTCTATGTTCAATAAGGCAAAAATACCTGGGAAGACACATCCTGCCCGGGCTGACATCGCTCAGATCTATCGATTTCTCGAAAACACTGGAGTTTACACGACACACAGACCGTTTCTCTTGAATTCACACATTCCTTCCAACCTTTCCATTCCACTTCACTGCACCCTTTCACTAACACACATCCCAACCCTTCTTTCTCAGCACAGTTACAGAGGGGAGCACAACGGGCCCGACTCGTGGCCTACGTCAAGAGGAGTTATCCTCACCCTCACTAACCAAACAACCACCAACCAAGTTCGGTGGATAGCCACTCGACCTAATAAAACCTAAAGAGTATTTGATCAAAGGTACCGAATCTGCTCTTTTCCCCTAAATCTATTATTTTAAATATTTTTTGCGAATAAATTGTAAAATTCGGATACAAACTTCCATCGATCAATCAAAAAGTAATATTGCCATGCTGACAGAACAGTTTGTTGTACACACCGGGGCTGACAGTTACTTTTTTCGCACTTTCCCGTCAAAATAGGTTTATTTGATGTCAGCCCTAGGACGCACTAGGCTGCACTGAAAATGCACTGATGCTATGTTTTTTTAGATCCTATCTGCCATATTGTGTGAACACCTAAAGCCTTTCGTCAACAATTTGATTGGGCCAGAAAGTCCACCATAGACTAAATTTTCACACTTAGGCAGATCCTGGAAAAAACCCAAGAAGTCCCTATCGATACCCACCACCTGTTCATCGATTTCAAGACCGCCTATGACAGCATATGGAAGGATCAACTGTATAGAGCCATGTCTAGTTTTGACAACCCTGCCAAACTCATCCATCTGTGCAGGATGACGATGGAGAAAGCTCGCTGCTCCATCAAGGTCGGTAATGACCTCACCGAGACCTTCGATGTCAAAAAAGGATACAGACAAGATGATGCGCTGTCATCATCATACTTGAAAGAATTGTTCGAAACTCACAAGCCAACACACAAGGAACGATCTTTCAAAAGGCGTACTTGCATACGCCGACGATGCGTTCGCGAGTATAGAAATGGAAGCGGCTAAAATGGGCTTAGCGGTAAACGAGGGCAAAACAAAATATATGCTGTCAACAAAAAGGGACACCCAACATCGATGAATTGGACAGAACGTCACAATAGACAGCTACAACTTCGAGGTAGTAAAGGACTTTGTCTACCTGGGGTCTGCCATAACATCAAAAAATTACATCTCGTCGGAAATCACTCTTGCCAACCGCTGTTTCTTTGGGCTAAGAAGGCAATTGAGTAGTAAAGTCCTTTCTCGATCGACTAAGGAGACTCTATATAAGACCCTTATCATCCCAGTCTTGCTATATGGAGCTGAAGCATGGACTTTATCGAAGGCGGATTAAGATATCCTTGGTCGCTTCGAGAGAAAAATCCTTCGTAAGATATTCGGTTTCATTTGCGTTGACGGGTTGTGGAGGAGAAGATTCAACCACGAACTGTACGAGCTCTACAGCGACATCAACCTTGTCAGAAAAACTGCGCATTGGGCGTTTAAGATGGCTAGGATATGTAGAGCGAATGGACATCAACGCTCCGGCCTGCAGAGTATTTGAATCCAACCCGTAGGGTCAGCGCACATAAGTGGAAAAGTACCTCAACCAACTTGGAGTGTACAGGTATAAGGCAGTCAGCTATAAGGACCGGGCTAACTGGACGGGATTGTTGGTTGAGGTATTGGTCCACTCCGGACTGTAGCACCACCTAAGTGAGTAAGTACATATTTCGTCAGTGCAAGAAAAAAGGGTTGTCAAAACATTAAATCAGCTGATTTGTCATTTGGTTATATTTCATGGCGTTGGTTTTCCCCATTAGGCGTTTTTCTTTTTTTGTTCAGAGTGCGCTCGATTCGCTCAGGCTCTGTTCAGAGCTCAGCTCCGAACTAATAAAGAAAAACGCCTATTATGCTTGTGTTTTTTGTGTTCAGATAGGATGCTTAATAAAACAACGAACTACCTAAACAAGTGCAAAGAAATACGAAAATTAACCAAATTTGATTTATATTAAATTTTCAAAGAATGCCAGTATTTTGACAACTACGAAAATAATTGACACTAGTTCGTGCACCCTAGGGTTGGCGACATCAAACAAACCTAATAACTCTGTTCCGCTAGTTCTGGGAATATTTATTGTCTTATTGCATTTACTGAACTGTTGCTCTCAGTTCATGGCCTCGATACTGTGCCTATGTGACGTACTGACGCAGCCTCTGAGTAAAGTACTACAGAAGATGGCGCTCCATTCTTGCCAATCACCGGGGACAACAGCACTGCTGGTTCCGACACTGTGCGATAGAGTTTGCAATACGCAGAGCTCGACATCTCTATTTACCGCTACCGTCTGCTGACTATATAAGGTCCGTTCGCCTACTTTTTGCACTAAATATGGGTTTTCTGTCATATCTCGAAGAGTGGGGGTAACATTCTCTCAAAGACAGGAAAATCACGAAAAAATAATCGAACGCATTAAACACCAAAAAGTGAAAAATATATGTGATTTGACAGATTTGACAGTTTCATAATATACCCCAAAGAAATTTCTTGTAGTAAAATTCATAGCATGGGAAAATTTCTTATTCTCTCGTGGGCATTCTCTTCTACGAAAAACTACGAAATTTTTGCGTACGCGAACAGGTTTTCGTTGTTTTTCGTTATTTTTCGTAGATTTTCATTGTTTTGGAACGGTTTGCGAACGTAGCTATGTCTACTGATTGAGTACTCTGAGGCAGGCTGCAGGAAATAACTCCCCAATGAAATAACTCCCCAAATGGAAAATGAAATAAGTCCCCAAAAAGGTATGAAATAAGTCCCCAAATAGATATGAATTAAGTCCCCATTTCTTCAGTATTTTTTTTTGTTTTTATTGCATTATAAAAAGTTAGTGTTACATTCTAAAATAAGGAAAAGCGTTCGCCCCCCCCCCCTTAGTTCGCGTTAAAAAGCCAATGGAGATTGAATTTTTCTATTTAGGTTCACCATGAAATAACTCCCCAATTTTAAGTATGAAATAAGTCCCCAAAAACCCCTTATTTCATATGAAACAAATCCCCACCTCCATACAAATTTTGGGGAGTTATTTCATTTTCCATTTGGGGAGTTATTTCATTGGGGAGCTATTGCCTGCAGCCCTCAGAGACATAATTGAGGTTCAATGTCGTTAATGTGCCGAATTATCTCATTCTTTAGCTCTTGACATGTTCTTGGCTTATTGACGTACACTTTTTCTTTTAAATATCCCCAAAGAAAGAAGTCCAACGGTGTCAAATCACATGATCATCATGGCGGCCAATTAACATCGCCACGACATGTGAGATAACACGGCCATTGAATTTCTCGCACAAAAGAGCCATTGTTTCGTTAGCTGTGTGGCAAATGGCACCATCCTATTTGAAGCACATATCGTCCAGGTCTATATCCTCAATTTCTGGCCACAAGAAGTCCGTTATCATCTCGCGATAGTGAACACCATTCACGGTAACTGCTTGGACGAAATGCATTTTGATTTGAACGCCCATTTTCGTAAAAGGCTTCAACAATCTTAACGCGCTGCTCAATTGTGTATCTCTCCATTTGTCAAACACTGAAACAAAGAAATTTCAAATTAAGTTGGGCAAAAAACTTGACGTTAAGGTGTGACTCACAAATAACATCGTGCATAATGGTTGGACCACCCTTTACATCCGTCGTTATGGGTCATTTTCAGACAATCGTCATCCCCAGATACTTAACTGCCTCCTTTTACTGATAATCATCTCCGGTCCTAGATGGAAACAGCCTTACCTGGAGATCCGTTTCCTAGTCAGGAGAGCTATCTCCATCTTTTCTGCCAATGGACTCAGCCTAGGGCCCTCCACCCAGTCCTGCCCCTGCTGCATTGCATGGCTTTGGTAATTAAGTCGCTTTTGTACGTTTTCTGTATATTTGCTCCCGTAATTTCCTTCCTGCGGGGTCCTACTGTGGGTTGATGTCAGTACGCGGTCTCTTAGGTTGCATTTGATGATTCGGAGGAGGTACTGAGGGATCCTAAAAGTAATTTCCAGCGGATCAAGCATGTCTTCCCACCTAGTGGAGTTGAAGGCATTTGTCACGTTTAAGGTTGCTAACAAGTGGTGACTTTTATGTTTATGGGGAGTCCGGGTTGTGCTTCTATTTGCATATTAGCACCAAAAAATGTGGTTTTCAATTTGTGCTATAGAAGATTTCTTCTCCCAGACAGTTGTTGAACACATTTAGAAGAAGCTTCTGGCAGGTTCGTGCGTTCACATTCAGCACATCCGCCGGTACGACGTTGAGGTAAGGAGTCTTCTTGTTTTCTTGCAATGCTGCTCAAATCAGCTAATCTTCTGTGAACGTAGGGACTTCTTCCCTGGACTCTTGGACTAGGAAAAAGTCAGAGGGTCTAACTGAATGAGTTGGGAAAAGTGTGTCCACTGTCATGTTCATCATTTGTGGTGTGGTTACCAAAGTGCCTAGCTTGCGCATTACTAGTTTGAAGATTTAACTTTAAATGTTAACTGTACTCACAAGATTACAATAAACAAATATGTAAAATGAACATACATGTTAATGTAGCTGTTGTGTAGTATTAAAAACCTCACTGCAGGCATGCAAATTACAGATACCATTACAGCGAAGCCCTTTCTACTTACAACAGTTACAAGTTACAAGTATTTATAAGGTATCTATAGCCATCCAAGTTATATTGTAATAATTAAAAAAAAACCAAACCGTCAAAACTATCAATAGCGGTATGCTTACAAGTATAAGAAAGAAAAGAAAAACCATTGAAAAACTGGCTGCCCAATTCAACACAGCAAAGCTATTAAAAGTAATCTGTCTCTTGCCGTGTTGTCTTATTCTCCATTTTCGTATGAATTCATTAACCAGTTCAATAATAATTTATGAAACCGGATCAACGCACTAAAACATTTGCATACAAAATAATTAAATTATGCACACAGATAATGTAGGCCGCCAAAATGGCTTTCTAAATTCATAGCGAACCTCTATGACCATAGGGTAGCGTGGCCGAGCGGTCTAAGGCGCTGGTTTAAGGCACCAGTCTCCTCGGAGGCATGGGTTCGAATCCCACCGCTGCCAAGTAAATACTTTTTGCATGTGGCAACGCTTGGTTTATTTTTCAAAATTTTATCTCAACATTTTATAGAACTGATCTCTCTTTGTTTCCAAATATATGCCCACTTGAACCTTTGTCATTTTCGCCACTTTTCTGTGCCTGCAGAGCAGTAATCGATCGTTGTCATCGGTATAGGTTATCGCTTTATCCCACAGCCAGCCATACATTTGATTCTCTGTCGCTGGGGCGTCGTTTGTCTTGGCCATATTCTGAGCAATTGCGTCCATCCACTTGCTTACCCGTACACTTTCTTCGCCTGTGTCACTGGGTATATCTTGTCGGGCGTAGAATTTCTCCGTAACCAAATTTGTTCCAAAATGTGGATAAAATGTCTCGTTCACGGTAATGAATCGATTGTGCCAATTGATTACCTGCTTCCTGAACTCATGGTGACTTCTACTGTGCACCGTGGACATCGGTGGTTATAAAAAAAAGTGCAGTAAAAAAAAAAGTAATAAAAATAAGCAAACTCAAACAACTTGCTTTGCAGTGATTTGAGTTTTAATATATGACAGCACATGATTACTTTCGATAGGTCTACCTTAAAAAAATATTTCAAACAACTTTAGCAAAATTTTCTTTGTCCCCAAATAAACGTGCAAATTTCATTTTAGATGACAGTCGCACTCAACGGGCAGCTATTTTTGGGACTCGCCGAAAAAAAAGAAGAAGAACAGAATCTATAGGTGTGTTTGTTAACTTTTATTAACACAAATGGCACATCTGTCAAATAGTAAAAGTGGGGGAAAATCCTCTCTTCTTCTTTTCTAACTATTGAATATTTTATATTATTTTTTTACAAGAAGTGATTGAAATTTCACAAATTGTCAGATTCCTGTTTGATAGATGTCCCTCGATGACTCCACGAAATAGATGTACCTAGCACTATTTCGCAAGAGGGGACATTTTTTGACACTCTCAACTCTTCTCTTAATTTTTGACAGTTGGATGTAAATCTACGTAAATTAACAGGTTTACGTAAATTTACTGAACCTGTCAAAAATCAAGAGAGTAGAGAGCCAAATGAGAGTGTCAAAAAATTTCCCCTTCTACGAAATCGTGCTACTCCGCATCCATGTAGTAGTCCCGGGACATCTATCAAACAGCCATCTGACAATTCGTGAAATGTCAATCTTCATTTTTGTTTGTGTAATTAGAAGTTTCTGAGAGGAATTCCCCCCCTTTTCAAATTATTTACTATTTGACAGATGTCCCATTTGGATCACGAAAGCACACCAAACAGACCTTAGGTTAGGTTAGGTAGCAGTGGCTGCCGGTAACAAGTACCAGCACACTTAGGCCAATAGAGGCCCATTGTGATACCAAGGATCTTGGGGATAATTACCCCGCTACTTGAGAGAACCATTTGGAGCTTTGTACAAAGCTAAAACTACTAACTTGACTCTTTTTACTAATTTCTGCTTAAAGAACATGGAAAACAAATGTCAAACGGATGCTATTTTAACGGATTTCTCTAAGGCTTTTGATAGAGTCAATCATCGTATTCTATTAAAGAAACTTGAACTTCTAGGCTTTCATTCTACTCTTTTTCAGTGGATTACCGACTATCTAACTAATCGTTTTCAATTTGTAAAGATTGGTTCCGAGAAATCCTTTAAAATAATTAATCATTCTGGGGTACCACAGGGCAGTCACCTTGGACCTCTGTTGTTCCTGCTGTACATTAATGATCTCCCCTCAGTGATCAAGTCGTCAAATTGTCTGATGTACGCTGACGACGTGAAGATATTTAAGGCAATCATGTCCGTGGCTGACTGTTTTGATTTGCAAAGAGATGTCAATAATTTAAATGTATGGTGCTGCTCAAACTCCTTGCACCTAAATATAGAGAAATGCGCTGTAATTACTTTTTCCAGGTCTGTAGTGCCTATTATCTTTGATTATGAGCTACAACTTTGCGTTCTAAATAGGGTAGTCAGCCAAAAGGGTTTAGGTGTTATTTTTGACTCACATTTATCCTTTTGTTTGCATTTTGATTACATAATATCCAGAGCTAATGCAATGTGGGGATTTTTGTTTAGGAACTCTTCTAATTTTCAAGATCCTTATACATTAAAATCCCTATTCATCGCGCTGGTTCGTCCAATTCTGGAATATTGCTGTGTAGTATGGTCTCCCCTTTTCAACAAGGATCTGCAGCGTATTGAAAAAATACAAAAAAGATTCACGAGATATGCGATTCAAAAATTGAACTGGTCCGTTCCCTTACCGTCATACAATAGTAGGTGCGCATTAATTGGATTAAAGCCTCTATCATGCAGAAGAACGTACTTTTGTGTTACATTTGCAAGAGATGTCATTTCGGGATATATCGACTGTGCGCCTCTTTTAGCCTTATTTGGTATTTATGCTCCTTCTCGAGCTCTTAGACCTAGGATTGAACTTTTTTTTTATATTCCTCGACATGTGACAAACTATGGTCGCAACGAACCAGTCACTAATGCCTGCATAAATTTTAACCGTTACGCAAATGTAATTGATCTTGATTTGAGCAGAGATAAATTTAAATGTATTATTCTTGAAGCATTTAATTAAACTTGTGTTAATTTATATGTAGTATAATTTAGGTAATTTTGTAGTCTAAGAAAGTTGTTACTTATAGACGTAAATAAATAGATAAACAAAGCGAAGAAGGCTTCCCACGTCTTTTGTGTTAGATCACTTAGATCATCGAAGAAGTATTCTCCCAGGTGAAGTTTCCTACTACGAGAAAGGGCTGGACACGAGCAGAGGAGATGTGTTGGACTTTCCTCCTCCTCTTCGTCTCTACAGCTTCTGCAGAAGTCATTCGAAATGACGCCAAGTCTAGTAGCGTGTTTGCCTATAAGGCAGTGTCCTATGATGACACCGATAATCGTACTAATATGTAGTCTTTTTAATGAAAGAAGGTATCTAGAGCGGTTTAGATCTAACCTAGGCCAGATTTGCTTTGTAGCAAGGCAGGTGGTACCACCTTCCCATCTAGCGTTGGTTTGATTGACTGTGTCAAGTTTGAGTGCTAGCTTGTAAGTAGCGAGTGGCATACCTATATATTTCTTATCGGGTAGAATAGGTATTGTTGTTCCTATTTTAGTGAGCTCGTCAGCTTTGCAATTCCCTGGAATGTCTCTATGCCCCGGCAGCCAGCAAAGGTGAATGTTAAACTGCTTAGCCATCTCTATGAGAGAAGAACGGCAGTTGGAGGTGGTCTTAGAAGTGGATGAGACTGATTCCAGAGATTTTAACGCCGCCTGACTATCCGAGAAAATGCTAATATCGTTAGTGGATATTACATTTCTCTTGATCCAGGACAGTGCTTCCGAAATCGCCATGATCTCCGCCTGAAACACGCTACAGTGATCAGGGAGGCGAAAGGAGAGATTTAGTTTTAATCTGTCTGAGAAAACACCTCCTCCTACACCATCATTGGTTTTAGAGCCATCAGTATAGAAGTGTATCGACTTGTCTGTTACAGCACCTAGGCCATCCCAGAAAGATCTATCTGGAATAGTGACCTTAAAGTTTTTGTCAAAATTGGGCTTGGGTACAGTGTAGTCTATGTTATCGGGAAGAGTGAGATTGTCTAGTATCATGGAATGGCCAGTGTAGTTACTTGACCACTGTGAGATGGTTTTGAGTCTTATGGAAGAACTGGTTGCCATTTGCTTACCAATTAAGTCTAGGGGTGGCAGATATAGTAGGATGTCTAATGCTGCGGAGGGTGTTGATCTTAGTGCTCCACTAATGCACAGACACGCTAATCTTTGTACTTTCCCCAAGCTGTCGCGGTGTATAGCTCTATCTAGGGCGGTCCACCAGAACACTACGCCATACATCAGAATCGGTCTGATGACAGGTACATAGAGCCAGTGGGCGATGCGGGGTTGAAGACCCCATTTTCTGCCAATGGCTTTCTTGCAGGAGTAGAGTGCTATGGTAGCTTTCTTTACTCTTTCTTGGATATTGAGTTTCCAGCTAAGCTTACTATCCAAGATGAGACCTAGGTACTTTGCTTTGTCGGTGAAAACTAACTTGGTACCATATAAAAGGGGGGTCTATCTGAGGGATTTTGTATTTCCTAGTAAAAAGAACCAACTCCGTTTTCTGAGGGTTAACCCCCAGTCCACATTTGTCGGTCCATTTCGAGAGCTTATTTAGTGCATTTTGCATGAGATCATTGATCGTATGAAGATGCTTGCCGGAAATAGCTATAGCGATGTCATCAGCATATGCGATTACTTTGCATCCCACGCCTTCTAGGAGTAGCAAAAGTTCATTTACTACCAGGTTCCAAAGAAGGGGGGAAAGGACACCACCTTGGGGGGTGCCTCTGCTGACAAATCTCCTGGAAGAGGACTCGCCCAGCTTGGTGTTGATAATTCGACTAGAGAGTAGTAAATTGATCAATTTGCGAAGCGAGTTCTCGACCTTGAGATTTGAAAGGGCATCTATTATAGCCTCCGATTTAACATTATTGAAGGCACCTTCTATATCCAGGAAGACAACCATTGTGTATTCTTTGCAGTAAATCGTCTTCTCAATGGTGCGTACTAGGGAGTGCAGTGCAGTTTCTACTGATTTACCCTTACAGTAGGCATGTTGGGATTCTGATAGCAGTCTTGATTCAATGCTGCTGCGAAGGTGGGTATCGATCAGTCTTTCTAAAGTTTTTAAGAAGAATGATGATAGGCTAATAGGTCTGAGATCTTTTGGACTAGCGTGAGAGCTCTTTCCCGCTTTGGAAATGAAAACTACTTTGACTTCCAACCATAATTTGGGAATGTAGGTCTTATTTATACAAAAAGTGAGTATAGTTTCCAGCCGGGGCAGAATTATGTTAGTTACCGACTGGAATTCAGCAGGTATTATGCCGTCAGGTCCCGCAGACTTGTATGGTTGGAAGCTACGTAGTGCCCAAAGCAGTTTGTCCTTTGTGACCAGACTATTAATGTTATTTTGTGTAAGTTGAGTAGGTTGTGTACTATTAGACGAACTACTAAGTGGAGAAGAGAAGCTACCAGGAAAATGTGTATCCAGAAGTAGGTCTATTGTTTCTTCGCTTGAAGAGGTCCAAGAGCCATCTGGTTTCATAAGATAGCCAGGAGTACTTGGATTGGTCGAGAGTATTTTTCGTAGCCTTGAGGCTTCCGAGAAGTTCTCAATGTTGTCGCAGAAAAGTCTCCAGGATTTCCGTTTAGCTTTCCTAAGAGTACTTTTGAATACTGCGAGGGACTCCTTATAAGAGTTCCAATCTAGGGTACTTTTTGTGAATTTGGCCCTGTTGTCTACAGCGTTTTCTTGTACTGCTAATTTCGGAGTTCCACCATGGTGGTTTTGGTTTCCCCTTTGGTCTTATTGTAGGACATGCTACATCTTGTGCCCTATTGCAGGCGGAAGTAAGTTCTCCTACCATGCAGTCAAGCTCTTGTGTGCTGCCCGTGGCAGGGGGTATTGAAGAAGGGATTAGCCTCTGTAGGGTTTCCCTGTATTTGGCCCAGTCGGTCTTTTGGTAGTTCCGAAACTCTGGTTTGGCTGGGGGATGGTCGTCTAACGAGAATTGGATGTATCGGTGATCTGAGAACGAATGTTCAGCCGAAACTTTCCAGTTGTTGATCGATTGGGAGATATTATCAGATACAAGTGTAATATCTAGAACTTCCTGTCTATTGCAGATTATAAAAGTTGGTGTGCAACCTTTGTTGCAGTAGGTGAGGTTTGCATTAAGAAAATAGTCAAAAAGTAACTCACCCAACAGACCTTATACCAAACCAAATGCCACTTGTCAGTGTCACAACATAAGCAGGCATTAGGTCTGTTTGGTTATTTTCTTATGCACAAGGAATTGAGACATCTTTTATTTTATAAAAATAATTCCTTTTTAGATAAGTCCCTGCCCCCTATCTATAACTTATTCTGTATGTCGCCGCTCTGTGGGGGCAGTTTCATCGTGATCCATTTTTGAATGTCCAACAATTTACGTTTCTTCAACTCGTGCATTGTGTGACAGCTGCCCAAGTGGCAGTATGCGAGCTTGAATGCTGTCCTTACTTACTTACTTAGGTGGCGCTACAGTCCGGGGTGGACCCAGGCCTGAACTTAGATGTCCTTGATGTCCTTAGAGTATGTGACAAACTTATATAATGCTTGCAGGCATAATTTCAAAGATATCCGTTTTTATTTCATTGGCATAACTTCCAAACTTGTCTGGATCAATTTCATATTATTAACTCGATATTGCTTCCAGTAAAAATTTTCTTTTTTGCACTTTAATGGCACATTCGTCAAATGCCTTCAACGGCCGTCCAGGATTTGGTTCTCAACCATTTCTCAGCATTCTTTTTAAACCTTTTCATATTTCCTATAGTTCTTCCCTACCTTGCTGAGATTCTGCAACTAATAGAGTTGAAATATGTTTTCAACACTCTGGGGACTTTATTTGTGTGTTGAAGGTCAAAGCTTTCCAAGATATGTATCGAAATTTCTTTATTTCGGTGCACTTTCTTGGGTTTTTGCACACCTTATGCTTATGCTTATGCCTTATGCTTATGCAAAAAAAAAACCTGTACCGCGTGAGTACTCAGAACAAAAATCAATGGATTCTGGCAAATAAAACACAGGAAGAGATTTTAAGCAATATTACACGAGCTTTACAAGGGCTTCGCAAAGTCACAAAACACCAAAAACCCAACAAGCCTTCAAACAAAACGAAGTTTTCTACCGTTTTATAAATTCATAGAAATTTCTAGCTTACCTTAAAAATTCAGTAGATATCAAGAAAACAATAAAATAATATATTTTGTGGGCTAGCTTTGTTAATTGGGTACATAAAAACGCAACGATCAATTGCTATGCAACTGCCTTTATATAATTTTTTGCTTAGAGTTAGCTGCAGCTTGTGATGTCACCCACCGGTAAATAACGTTCTTTCATAATGTTCTTGTTAACATATTATTGTCTACGCCTACGTAGGTATATTTTCATTCGGATGACTTTGAATCCCTAATAATATAAAACAAAGTGAAAAAAAAACAAAGTCTTTTAAGTCCAAAATTATATTTCTACGTGCTCTACAAGCTGAGCAATATTAATAACATCTTTGCAAAATGCCTTTTTTAATTAATTTGTTAATTGATCACAGTTCTGAAACCAATCTCAGTGGTGTTTTCTTCTTTTGGTTTCCTTTTGATCTCTCTTCGTAATTTGTATTTCTCATTTTTCCTATAAATACGCGTTAAATCTGAGTGGAATGGATTTGGATTCAGTGTCAGTCAACCGAAGTGTGCGGACGTACAAGCGGAAGATTAACATAGAAAACAAACAAAACAAAAAAAAAGGGATCAGCCAAAAATTTACCTGCGAAGAAGTACCTGAGTTTTATTGCCCTGCGGTAGTAAAATCCGGGAAACTCCGAAACAGAGTAAAACCCTAATTAGCAATCACCGTAATAAAATCTGTACACCCGAAGTTTTTTTAAAAATATTGTGTGTGCAATTAACAACAAAGGAAACCAACAACAGGTGCAATGGATAATCATTTCAATCCTGAATCCGCCTTTGCAGCCCTCGAGACCCTTCTGAAGAGGATAATCAACGAATTTGGCCCCGAGTATGGACCAAGGCTATGCAAGACGTTTCAGAACGTCATGAGCAACAAGAAGCATGAGGAAGAAAACGACATGGAAACCGATCCAGTAGACAGCGAAGCTGAAGATACTACATCCAGCAGCGGAGAAGAACCAAGCAGCGAAGAAGAGGAGCACAGTGATACTTCAAGCAGTGCCGAGGACGGAAAAGAGTCACCAAAGCCGGGACAGAAGCGACAGAAGAAAGCTGCCAAAACCCAGCAAATGAAGAAGCCAGCATCGACACCATCAACAAAGCAGCCAGTTTCCGCAGCCGCAGTCGTCATGCCAGCAGCAACCCAGCGGGCGCCACCAACACTGCCACAAACCCAGCAGTCAACAGCAACCCAGGCAACATCCCAATCATCGACATCAACTCAGTCACCACCACCAACCCAGTCACCGCCACCAACACAGCCTCGAAAAACAACCGCAGCCAAGGGCTCCACTCCGACCAAAACCCCAGGAATGCCACCAATCTTCTGCTTTTCGGGAAATGTTGCCGAAATCAGCAGACACTGCAAAGCCAGAAAATTGAGCGTGACCTTCAGGAATCGCAACACAAAGACAACCATCATCAATGCTGGAAACAGAGAATCCTTTGAAGCCATTAAAGAATTCCTGCAATTGAAAAAAATTCAATACAACACATTTACGCCAAGGGAAGACAGGAAGAACCTCCTATTACTAAAAGGAATTCACTACACCTACGCAGCCATCGAAGTAGAAGACGAACTACGCATTGAAGGACTCCCAGTCATCAAGGTGTCACCATTCAAGGCAAAGAAAGCAATGAGCAAAACCTACAACAACTTCGTAGTCGAGCTATCGAAGAGCTGTGACATCAGTGAAGTATACACCAAGACGCTAATAATGAACCAGAGAGTTCAATGGGAGCGTCTGAAGTCCAACGACATCGTGCAGTGCCGGAACTGCCAACGCTTCGGACACGTTGCCACCAACTGTGGACGCCAATACGTTTGCGTCAAGTGCAAGGAGACCCACGAGCCTGGACAGTGCAAGAGGAAGGAAAACACTGGAACCGACGTTTGGTGTGCAAATTGCCAGAAAGAAGGACATCCAGCCAGCTTCAAGGGTTGCCCAACTCTAATTGCTAAATTGACGGAGAGGAACAAGGTCATGGCAGAAAAAAAGGCACAAAAGGATTTTGCCACAAGTTCTGCATGCACCGTTACGCGCCCTACCGTCAGCTACGCATCAATGCTGAAAGGCAGAGCAACAGGAACCCCAACGGGAACAAAGACACCCACCATCAAAGCAACGAGGACAGTACCAGCCAGAACCACTGTACCAACTAGGACAACTGCACCCAAGACAGCGCCAACGAAGTCAGCCCAACCCAATGTGAACCTCAACAGCGAAGTCCAGCGAATTTTTGGATCCGACCTACTCTCAGTCATCGAAAAAGCCCGCCGTGCTGTTCCGCAGAACTACGTCCAGCTTAGTGAAGGAGAAAAGTCCGTGGCATTGGCCACCTTCATCTTCCAAATATGCAATTAAAGAAGATTCGCATACTGACGTATAATGTTAACTCATTATACAGCCTGGACAAGAGGACATCATTCAACATGTTCATGAAGAACAACAATCCGGACATCGCCCTCATCAGTGAAACCAATGTGACAAAGCGAAACAACATAGACATCGCGGGATTCAAGACACACCGACAGGATAAAAACGAAAATCGCAGAGGAACAGCAGTCTTTATAAAGCAAAAATTCTCTTCCAACACCAGCGAGGTCATCATCCCAGGACTAATAACCAGCGAAGCCACCGCCATCACGATAAACTTGGGTAGAGGTGAAACACTTACAATCATCAGCATCTATTTCAAGTGCGCATCCAGAGCAAGAAACATCCAAAGCGACCTGCATGTGCTTAACGGCATTCTGAAACGAAGCACCTACGGACTCATTGGCGGCGATTTGAACGCGAGACATCACCTGTGGCTGGACACAACAATCACCAATGAAGGCAAGGCAATTGCCGACTGGTTGGAAGTCAACAATGATGAACATTCCTTGGTGGTTATATCCCAGCCTAAACCAACCTTCCCCAGAACACCATCTACGCTGGACTTCTTCCTGGTATCATCGAACCTGGTGCATATTCTTCCGGAAATCCGGAACTATATCTGCACAACAGTGATGAGTGATTCCGACCATGAAGCAGTTCAACTATCAATCCACCTTGACCAACCCATACTCCTCACAATAGAACCACCAGAGAATTTCATCAACTACAGACGGCTGGATATTGAAAGACTTCAACGGGACATCGAAAACAATGCAAGGCTTCCACCTGCAAACAGGAATCTACTTGACAGCGAAATTGACGTAGCTATAGATGGATTGGAACAGGCTGTTTCTGATGCACTAGATATCCAAAAGCGGCCCAGGACATCAAGGGATAGATACCAGCACCTTCCCCAGTACGTGCAGAACCTGTATGCTCACAGACAGCGGCTGAGGAAACGTCTCCAAAGGATCCACCAAAGAGAACTCAACACAGTCAACAGCCACTATCAGACAGTATTGAGTGAACTAAAGTGCGTCAACGTGATGTTTCGGAATTCAATCCAACACCACAACAACAACCAATTTCAGAAGAGACTGCAGTCAATTAAACCTGGACCTGATGCCTTCAAAAACATCAACAGACTGATTGGAAAAAAATCTCCAATGCCTGAGACGATCATCACCAACAATGGGGAAGCAAACACGACACAGGACAAAGCCAAAGCATTCGCCGAGTACTTTGAAGGAAACTTTATCCCCAATCCATCATCCGATCCAGTCTTCCTTGAGGAAGTGGAGGAATCCACCCGAATAACCCTGGCGCATAACCCCAACAGATCCTCGTTCAGTGACACCAATCCTGCAAGCGACCCAACTGACAGCCCGAACCTGAGCACCCCTGAGGAAATTGCCGAGATCATCCATAGCTGCAAGCCAAAGAAGTCAACTGGTCCGGATGGGGTATCAAACTTCATCATCAAGAAGCTCCCACAAACAGTTCTGATCATCATTACAGTCATCCTCAACAACTGCCTCAACAACAACTACTTCCCCCAAAAATGGAAGACGGCAAAAATCGTGGCGATTCCCAAGAAAGGTGCCATGAGCAACGTTTCGAACTACAGGCCGATTTCCCTCCTCAGCAACTTGAGTAAACTGCTGGAGGAACTAATACTCAGGAAACTCAAGAAATTCTGCAGCGAGAACTTCATAATCCCTGACATGCAGTTCGGCTTTCGGGAGAAGCATTCCACACTGCACCCGCTCATGAAGTTCCAGCATGACATCACCGTAGCTCTCAACATGCATCGTGTCACCGTCGGATGCCTTCTGGATGTCGAGAAAGCATTCGACAGTGTATGGATTGAAGGACTCATCCATAAACTTCATTTACTAGGGTTTCCCTTAGCACTAATCCAAATAATTTTTTCTTTTCTTTCTTCCAGGAAATTCTTTGTACAACTGGAGAAATGCACATCATCAGTGAAGAACATCAGAGCCGGAGTTGCCCAAGGCTCTAAACTCGGACCGTTCCTGTACAGCATATTGACGTCTGACCAGCCCATCCCCAACAGCTGCGAGAACCTGCTCTACGCCGATGACTCCATCACTTATGCCACCTCGATGTCACCATTGATAGCTGTCCGGAAAGTTGAAGCCCACATCCACAGACTTATTGAGTACTACCGAAAGTGGGGAATCAGAGTCAATGCCTCAAAATCGGAACTCATCTGCTTCAGGAGACCAACGACCACCTCAGGACGCAGCCGACGAGCAGCGAAGTGCAGAAGCATTACCCTGAAACTCCCAGATGGATCAACACTGACAACCAAACGGAGCGTGAAGTATCTGGGGATCCACTTTCACGAGCTGTTAAGGTTCAACCCTCACGCAAGGAACGTCCTAAAGAAAGCCAACTGGGCCTTCCATCGTCTCCACCCACTGATGAAGAAAAGAACCGGACTTAGCCAACAAACCAAGACCTTGATGTACAAGCAACTCCTGAGACCAGTCATCGGATACAGCTTTCCCGTCTGGTTCTCCATCTCGAAGACAGCCATGAGACAACTCCAAGTTTTTGAAAGGAAGATACTGAGGATCTGCACCGGACTATTCTTCGACCGACAGCGTCAAAAATACTGCAGGAATGACCATCTGTACTCAGAAGCAAAGATAATACCAATCGACAAGTACCTACTACTTTTGGCTAAGAAGTTAGTAGGAAGCGCAGCCAGCCACCCGAACCAGCTAATAAGAAGGATGACAACCCAACAGCGACTACCCCAGCCGTGGTACCTCAGCGCCCTGGACACCCTGGATGAAGACATCACCCCAATCGACAACGAGGAAGCAGTTGTATTCTACGCTGACACAGGGTCAGCCCACCGCCGTGGCTAAACGCCAACCCCCCTCACAACCCACACCAAACTCGCCACTAACAACCGGGACGGAACACCCCGAGGATATCTAAGTCAACCGACTTTTAATTTTAAGTTTACATGTATAATATATAATTATATTTTTTATTTTAAGTCAATGTATAAGGTTAGGCCCCCAGTGTGCCAACAAATTTGTATTACCAATGTATCTTATAGCTGTAAGTTTAAATTAAGACAATTGTATATATATTTTGTTCAATAAAAATCGTTAAATCGTTAAATCGTTAAAAAAAAAAAAAAAATCGTGGAATGGATTTGTATATGTGCTGCGCTGCTCAGCGTCAGCGCTCAAGCGCAAAGGTTTAGTTGGTGCGTATTTTTTTTCTTTCTGTTTTGTTTATATTATGTTCATGTATGTGTGTAACACTACAAAAGTTACCCAGTCGCGAAAATGGTAGGGCCTTACCTAAGTAATGGGTTCTGCGGTACTGAACATAGAATGAAGCTTCATTACAATAAATGAAGCATCTACATTCTTAGTGAAGTTCTTCCGTAAGGCATTCTTATTTCGTTACTAAGTAATGCCACTGCATTACACAGTCGATGAAAGGTAATGAAGAAGAGAATGATATGTAAATACCATGGACATTTGCTTGCCTCGCCTTGTCAATGCCTTCCGTCAGGCATTCTTATTTTTTTATTAAGTAATGCCACTGCATTTCCAAGTGGATGAAAGGTAATGGAGAAGAGAATCTATTGCTTTGAATGAATTTTAAAAAGACATATTTTTAACTGGAATCGTTGCGTCGCTGTTCCGGGAGTTTTGTTTATTTCTTCATTCGATCGTAATATTATCATTCCGGCAGCGATTTTCGAAGCGATAGTTGATTTTTTTGCGTTTTTTTGAGTAAATTTGTGATTTGAAGTGAATAAAAAGTGACTCAAAATTGTAAATTCTGACTGTATATAACCCCTTAAAACTCTTTGTTTCATAGGTTGAAGCCATTAAAAATATTATTAAAGGAGGCGGCCTAGTCAAGCATATCAACAAGTTATTTTTGGGTGACGTTGTGAATGCCTATAACTACGATGGAATTCAGGGAAAGCTACCCTTTAAAGAGCTAAGCAATGTTTTGGACATTCTTCATTCAAAGTAATTCAGTGTTTTGCGTTTCATTTTTATTATTGTTAAAACAATACTTTTCTTTTCTACAAAAACTACTGGCAAATACGGGGAGGAGCTGTCATCAGAGATCCAGAAAGTTTTTAAAAACTCCAAAAACCGATACTTCAAAAATATTTGTTTGCAAAAAAAAAAAATCAATAAAAAAACATAATTAAGAAACCCTATGTTTATGTACCCTATTATTTTCTAGCGCGTTATTTTAAGTGGGATGTACTGTACATATGTCGTGAAAGTCCCCCTTACAGAGTAATCGAGGATTGAAGTAATGAACATTCTACCTACTCGGTAATGCAGGATATGGAAGTCATGAAAGTCTCGGTTGAGTAATCGAGGATGGAAGCTGCTACCCGGTAATGCAGGACATGGAAGTCATGACTATTGTAGTTACTCGGTAATGCAGAATGGAGGCGATCGACTCCCTCCTATGACATGTTGTGTAAAATGTAATGCGTGCTATCCACGTGTGAGAATCGAGTTGAGGACTAGTTGTCATTACCGAGAAGTACTTCTAGAATCGATGATAGAATGGGTTCTTTCGCGACTGGGTAGTTGAGTAATCCCAGTCGCGAAATTGGTAGGGCCTTACCTAAGTAATGGGTTCTGCAGTACTGAACATAGAATGAAGCTTCATTACAATCAATTAAGCATCTACATTCTTAGTGAAGTTCTTCCATCAGGCATTCTTATTTTATTATTAAGTAATGCCACTGCATTACCCAGTCGATGAAAGGTAATGGAGAAGAGAATGACATGTATTGAGAATATTTGCTTGCTTCGCCTTGCTATAATATACACTGCATTGCTTTATATGATTTTTAAGAAGTACTTCTTTCCTGGATTCCAATAACATCTATCCGAATACAATATGTAATGAGTTGACATTTTTCTAACTGAATTCGTGGCGTCGCTATTCTGGGAGTTTAGTTTATTGCATCAGACGATCGTTGTATTATCATTCTGGCTGCGAAGTTTATTGCATCAGACGATCGTTGTATTATCATTCTGGCTGCGAAGTTTATTGCATGAGACGATCGTTGTATTATCATTCTAGCTGCGATTTTTGAAGTTAAAAGTTGATTTCTTGTGAACATAAGTGAATAATTATAAAGGGTGATTTTTTAAGAGGTTGAGAACTTTTTTTAAAAAAAAAACACAAAAAGTTCGAAAAAATGAATGAAATATTTATTTGAATCGATAGTTTGAACCATGCAATTTAATGTTTAAAGATAATTTCATGCAAATGTTGACCGCGGCTGCGTCTCAGGTAGCCCATCCGCTGAGTCCAATTTTGGCATACTCTTTCACACATATCGGCCGGTATCTCACGAATGAATGCATGGATGTTGGCTTCCAGTGCGTCAATCGAAGCGGGCTTGTCCCTATAGACATTAGCCTTGACATACCCCCACAAAAAATAATCTAATGGTGTCAAATCGCACGATCTAGGCGGCCAATTGACCGGCCCGAAACGTGAAATTAACTGTTCACCAAACTCGCCTCGCAATTGCGCCATTGTTTCGCGTGCTGTGTGGCATGTGGCACCGTCTTGTTGAAACCACATATCATGCAAGTCAAGAACTTCCATTTCGGGCAAAAAAAAGTGCTGTAACAAAGGCCTAACTGCTGGGAACGGCGCCGAATCGACATTTCGCGGTCTTCTGTCACACTAGCTGATACGGCCGCAATATTTTCTTCACTACGCACAGTACGTAAACGTTTTGGTGGTTTAATGTCCAACAAAGTAAATTTGGTGCGAAATTTGGTCACAATCTTCCGAATAGACTGCTCAGAAGGTCGAGAATGCCGATCATAAAATGGAAGCAGCGCGCGATGAACATTTCGAACCGAGCACGAATTTTGATAGTAAAATTCAATAATTTGCAAGCGTTGTTCATTTGTAAGACGATCCATGGTTAAATTGCAAACCAAACTGAAGCTGTTTGACAGTGACACAAGGTACTAAACACACGTCAGCTGTTAAAACCAGTGTTGCCAAAACCAAACCAGCTAAAAAATCACCCTTTAATTAAAAAGTGAGTTCGAAATAGTAAGTATACATTGGTATACATTTAAATAAATAACTTCAAGAATGGCAAAGATGGAAAATGGCAAATGCCAGTTTTAAGAAAACTTTTCGGATTGAGAAGTCAACACCTATAACTTTGGCGGAATTCAGGAAAGCGGCGCTTTAAGAGGTAAATAATGTTGTGGACTTATGTAATTGAGTATTGTCCGAATCTTATTTATTATTGCTAAAATTATACTTTCTTTTTACACAGAAGCTACAGAAAAATACGGGAAGGAAGCAACACCAGGAACCCGGGAAAAACTCAAAAAATCGTTATTTTAAGAATATACATAATATGTACTTGTACATATTATGTTTAGCAAAAAAAAAAAAAAAAACAATAAAAAAAACAATAAAAAAAACTTAGCATTAAAATTGAGAAACTTCATTGTTATCTACCCTATTTTTTATTTGATTTTCCAGCGCGTTCTTTTAAGTACATAAAATGGCAGCCATGAATGTTCTTCTTACTGGGTAATGCAGGGTGGAAGTCATGAATGTGCTGCTTACTGAGTAATCGAGGATGGAAGTCATGAATGTGCTACCTACTCCGTAATGCAGGATATGGAAGTCACGACTATGGTACTTACTCGGTAATGCAGAATGGAGGCGATCACCTCCCTCCTATGACATGATGTGTAAAATGTAATGCGCGCTATCCACGTGCGAGAATCGAGTTGAGAAGTACTTGTCATTACCGAGAAGTACTTCTAGAATCGATGATAGAATGGGTTCTTTCGCGACTGGGATGCAGCTGGTAAAGTGTTGTAGGGAGGTGTGTCGTATTCGTGTAGTTGTATTTCGTGTGTTATACTTGAGTGCAATTTTAAGGTTATTGAGTTGGATTGGAATTGAGTTCTAATCTTTTTTTGCAGGGTTCTTCTTCTTTATCTGTTCTGTTTTATCTTTAATCATTTAGTTGGCATTGGCAATTATATTTCAAAGCGGAATATAGTCAATTTTTCAGCGAAAATTATTTAGCGATCAAATCGGCCTGATATTGGGCGAATAAGTCGAAATGCAAAATTAAAATGAAATGCTCGATTACATCAAATTGATAGGGTAGAGGCACTAGTATCCGGACAGTGCTAGTATCCGGACACTTCGTCCTTTATTGTCAAAAAATAAGAGAATTTTCCGGATTTCGTGTGAAAATTACATAAAAAACAATGCTATATGTTTCTTTCATACACACACGAAGTTTCCAATAGATGAGATAATTGGTACGTGAGGGTCGTGAAGTGTGCAGCTAAGTGCGTTTTTTCTCTAAAAAAAATAGTGACGCTATTTTCAAAATGTAGTTATTTTAAACATCATTTATTGCATTTGCACATCAAATTAGGCTTAATTTTAATTAAATATAAATAATTTCTGTGTTCAATTAAAAAAATAAAAAAAAATTGTTGAATTATGTGCAAATTATTTGATGTCCGGATACTGGAACCCATATTTTATACTGATTTTAGTTTCCGGAGAGAGTGTCCGGGTATTAAAACTTTAATGCAAATTTTAAATTCATGTTTTTATACTTTTAAACGATACCTATGTGTATTTTGCTTAATTTAAATAAAGAATATTGAATGTTTATTTAATAATTTCAGTATGCGGACAGTGTTTTTGAACTAAGAAACCGGCTGCCCGAGTACTAGGTTTAGTATTAGGTTTAGTATCCGGACAGTTGTTTTTTACGCATTTAAATATGTAAAACGTTAAAAATGTCATATTTTTAGATTTAATTACTTGAGAATGGAGGAAAGCAGTTTAACACGGGTATCTTCTAAAACCCGTGTTAAACTGCTTCGGAAAAAACAATGTTTAAGAAAAGAAGCTGCCAAAAATGGCCTGTGTCGATAAACTCTTCATGACCGACGAAAAGGTAAAAGGCTAATTGGTGAAAAGGCAACAAAAAAGTGACCAGATCCATAATTAACACCTGAAGAAGAATATACTGAGTGGTGCACCGATATGTGCAAATGTGGGTTTCCCTTAGACTGATGACCTCCTTAATACGGTGCAAAAAATAATTAAAGACTCGAAAAGGGAAACACCTTTCAAAGATGATCGAAATATAAATAATTTAAAATGGTTTAAAGAGCTGGAAGACTTTTTTAAGAGCATAAACTAGGAGAAAATAATGCACAACCCATCAAGGATCCTCGACGGCGATGAAAACAGTTTTTGTCTTTGTCCAAAAACTGGCAAAGTAATAGCACCAAAGGATTATAAACATATTTACCAAACATGTGCTGGTATTGAAAAAGAAACGTTAACCATACTAGGTAATTGTTTTCTAGGTGGATGAAAAACTTTGTGAACCTATGGTAGCGTTTCCATACATACGCCCTCTAAAGGACATTGTTGAAAGTATGCCCAAATTTTGGATCCTTCGGAAAGCCGACTTTAAAACATTAAGTTTAGATACTTTTACAAGTAGGTATTCTTTATATTAAATATCTTTTATGAATTCCTTTTTATGTTTTGGTTAAAGAGTATATATGTACATCCATTTATATTTATTTTTAATAAATTAACTATGTTAAGTTGTTAACAAAAATGTGATTAAAACTTTATTCCTGGTATAAAACTAAATACCTACCTATCTTTATATTAAATATCTTTTATGCATTTTTTTTTATTTTTAGTTAAAGAGTATTACCTGCCAAATACATACATATATATAAACATAATAATAAATCCTATTTTTTCGTATAAAACTAAATAAAATGTTTCATTAATCAAAAAGAAAACGTTAAAAGTTGATATGAAATTTTGGTGTCCGGCTTCTGAAACTAAAACGTCCGGATACGAAATATTACTGTCCGGATATTAGCGCAAACAGAACTTTTTTTAAGAACTAAAAAAACAGTTATCCAAAGTAATAAATAAGTTTGAGGAGTTTTACTACCTTTTCAAAAATTATCTACATTATTTATATATCCAAACCTTTTCACTGAAGTTTTAATAGTTAAAAAATAAGAAGAAGTCAAAGTTAACATTTGTGTTAACTGTCCGGCTACTAGTGCCTTTACCCTACACCAAGTGGCCAACAAAATGGTCCACATGAGAATATTTCGCTGCCATGGACCCGAAAGAAAAAATTCCGGCTTTCAATATGAAATATGTATTGTTTTGCATAGTTTTTTTAATCATTTTTATCTGACGAAAAATGGCTTTTACTACCACCTCTGTTAGCCGTACGTGAAAAAAGTGTTTAACATAATTTTTTAGAGAAGTCGCCAAAGATAAAAGTGTAGTACAAAAAGAGCTTTTTATGAAGAAAAAGTTTTGAGAAAAATGCATTTAAGGTAAGAAATTGGAACAACCAATTTTCAAAATTTTGAGTTTAAGGGGCCATAACTTTTTTATGACTGCTTAGATGTACATAAAGTCTGCAACATTTCGTATGCGCTTCTAATTGCCTCTCCGAAATTTAAGAAATTGTTTTTGTATCTGTAGTAGTTGAGAAGTAATATCATTTAAAGTGGTCCCACCACCGAATCGGAGGTCCCTTACTTCTACGGGCTGAAAATATACCCCACTGTCATACAATTTTTTGTTCGCTAATCTGCAGGAATTTACAGTTAACGGATTATATCTACCTCTAAGCTGGGACACCCTATATTCCTCTTCATGTTCGGATTTATCGGAAGAATCGTGATAAGAGTAACAGTGACTCTTTTGGTTACTATTTACAACCGAAAATTACTGCGGGCTCTTGGTCTATTAAGACAGCAAAGTAAATCAAAATTCCATCAACTACATCCAATAAATGTGGTAGGCAGGCGAAGCAAAGCGAGCACGGGCCAGCTAGTTTTAAATAAAGTACCTACCTCTAGATTTGTGAAATAAAACCACTGTGCGGCATTCATGTCGTCATCAAGGAAGCATAACGACCAGTTAGCACACTTTAAGAAGCTGTTGAGTGTTGAGTCCGGCCCAGTTGGTTGGGATTTATTGTCAAGTCAAAAATACCGAATGTATATTTAAATTTGTTCATTTTATTATGTTTTCTAATTGTATTTAATTGAAATTGCTATTGTACATTTAAAATTAAGAACTATTTGTACCTTATGTATAATAGTATCTACATTAATGCCAATCTGGTAGACGGCTTCTAGCCAAACCAAAACAGACTATGTCATTTTAAAATTTATATAAACAATGATTTTTTTTCTAAGGATTAAATGGCCAGTAAAAATAGAACTAAACATTAAAAGCATTTTATGAATTAAAAAAATTAAATACAATGCAAGAAAAGAACATATTTTTTATGGGTTGGGCATGAAATCCCGACTGTCAAAATCCCGACATACAAAATCCCGACTGCCAAAATTCTCGCGCGCGAATTTTAAACTACTATTTTCTCCAAAGTCGGTATTTTGTAAGTCATGAACGCGTGGCTATTCTATTTTTTTTGGTTTGTATGAAAGTGTTTATATCCCTTTGCGGAAGTATTTCCTCATTCCTAAAAGAACGATTTATCACACGGCTCAGTACGTTTGGTTAACTAGACATGATGAGAATCAAAAAGCGCTGTTCTTTTTGATTTTCATAAAATGGCATTCACCACAAAATACTTGAAGAATCATAATTATTTTGAAATGAAGTTGTTTCGACACTAACAACCTCCTCGCGATGTCAATCACCCTCAACACTTCACTAAAAAAAAAAAACAAAAAAAAAACAGTGAACTTACCGAAACACGCACTATGAACAAGATAGAAAAATCGTTTGGTTAAGTGCACCGAATGAGAATCACAAAGAACAGCGCTTTTCGGTTTTCATCAGATGCACTTAACCAAACGATTTTGCAAACAAAGTCATAGTGTGTTTTGGTAAGTTTCTTGGTTTTTTTTTTTCTTAGTGACATGGTGGGGTAGTGGGCCAACACATTCTTTTAAGAATGTGGAAAAAAAAATGATGAAAAATTTAAAGATTCAATTTTTTTTTCAGCAAAAAAAAATCACTGCGAAACTTCACAAAAGTTCATTTGTCGGGATTTTGGCAGTCGGGATTTTGTGAGTCGGGATTTTTAGAAATGCGATTTTTTTTTTTGTCGGGATTTTGTATGGTCGGGATTTTGAAAGTCTGGATTTTGTGCCGTTCCCATTTTTTATAAAGAGAAATCAAATGTCAATTTGGGGTAACATTTTAATTTAAATTACAACAATTTAATACAGTTTTATATGAGAGGCAATTGCTTCCAATAAATCAATTTCAGTATATTCATTTTTGTTTTCTAAAATACTTGCTATTCTGTTGCCACCGTTCAAAATGTTTCTTTTCTTTTTGGGAATAGCATCACCGCTGGTTAACTTTTCAATGGCCACTTGTACTTTTTGTGCCTCTTTTTTAATTTTATCGATTAATTTATAAAAACCCATATTTGCAGTGCGTACTACTGAATTCATTTGCCTATGAAATGATTCTGCAAGGTCTTGAGTAATGGGTATTTTCATATCAGTTTGGTATGAAGTACTCCAAAATTCCGGAACGTTGTTTTCTGCTTTTCCGTCGACGTAATTCTCTCCAAACCAGTCCATGATCGGCTTTGTCTCAATCGGCATCAGTTCCGTTAATTTGTTAAAGGCCAAAGGAATGCGATCCGGTGGCAAAAAACATAGTGCGGCTATTTGTCGAATTTTTAACGAGAATTCCGGATCAGATCCGTACTTTGTCTGCAAGCCAGATTTCTGGACATGTTGGTAGATGGATTGAAACAAATGAAAACTCCATCCTTTGGGTACACAGTCCTCAAAACAGCTACGTACACTGTCTATTGGCGCTTCTTCGAAGTCCATGATGCACACTTTCGGGCTTAAGTTTATGCCCTGCTTGGACGCATACTCACTTAGTCTGCTGAACAACACATCGTACAGTTTTGATTTTTTCCCCGACATAAGCACGTACACCATTGGATAAGCTTTTAAGCTTGAATCGACGTTACAGTGGATGGTATAAAATTTTTCAAATACAGACGAAACAATCTCGAATGCGCCATCCATCATCCAAAATAAGCTTTGTTCCATGTGCCGTAAGTTTTCTTGCTTTGTCATAATTATAATTCGCCCCTCGTCTATGTTTACATCGTCAACAATAAAAAGCTCTCCGTCTAAATATTTGACGTCACTTGGTATTTCAAAGTCCAAAGTTGTGGGCTCTGTCAGCGTAGTTGTCTTCTTTCGTACACGCAGTATTTGCTGAACAATTGCTGATCTTGAGGGTAGGTTAGCAGCAACTTCAGAGCTGCAAGAGGCAATTGTATCTTGCACCACTTGCAGACTTTTCTCTATTTCACTACACTTGCCACGATTTTTAATCGCGAACAACACATCCGCAACAGGTTTTCGTACCGCAGAAGGCTCGTGATTGTGCTCTCCGGTTTTTGTTTTTATTTTATGCGCCCCGTTATCTTCGGTCGTAATCAAACGAGCTTTACACTTGTAGCGGTTGTTTTTACGAAGCTCACAGCACCAAGCGTGGTTTTTTTCCTTATTTAAGAACTCAAAGTCATACGAAAACCCGTCAACAGAAAGTTTATCTTTGTGTCTGATTGATTTAAATAAAAGACAAACACTTTCCGCGTTATCCTCCATTTTGTTTAGAAGCGAAACTGTACGTATTATCAAAGCCGACGACGATTGCAAACTGAACTGAATGCCACATAAACGACGACGACGCCGTGCTTTTTTCAGCATGTTTTCATTTCGCCATGATGACGCAATTTGTTTGTTTTGCATTTCCATTATTTCGCATTTCATTTCTTCGCCATTTTCGTTCAGAGAGTTTTGTTGAATTCGCTTTATTTAAGCCACACCTACTGCGTTGTATTATTTAGCTTTTTATTACTTTGCAAAGTTTTATTTACATAGCTTTTGAGCTTAGTTGCCTTGAAAATTAATTAATCAATTAATAAACGAAAAAAAGCTTAAAACGACGCAATAAAATGTTTTCATTTGTCCAAACAAACATAGCTACGTATGTACGAGTACACAGAGGCGTATCTTGAATCGGGCAGTTGCGCGGGGCGCCTTTCAAAGGGGGCACCGCAAAACCGCCAATTATTAATATTAAGAATCAAAATAAACCACAATATAGTGCCACCAATTTCAGTTCAGTAGACAAAATTGGAACTAACGCAATACTACAGTAAAACCCGAATAAGTACATTAGCAGAATTGTCCAATGTCGTGAGGTACTTATCAGGGATATGTAGTTACGAAAACCCGCTTAGCTGCTCAGACGGACCTAACCAGGAACAAGACAAGTCCGCGAAAAAGCGAAAGATCTTCACAAACAACAATCGAAAGGTGACAACCAAGAGAAAACGTCAAAGTTATACTAGAGTACTAGAACTCGTCACATTATGTACTAGATTAAGTTTACTACGTCTTGTTTTCTTTCGTTTCTAGTGCTTTATTAAAAAGGGGAATATTTGATGCAAATTATGACAAAAGTGAGTACTTAAACGGGGAATGTAGATAAGCGATATGTACTTCAAAGGCGATTTTAACAAAAATATTACTTTATAAACTTAGGGTTTCAGAAAGCCGAGTATTCGATGAGTGCTTTGCACTTAAGATGGTGGTTCTTAACCGAGATAAGCCAACAACTTATCTGTTCAGTAGACGAAATTGGAACTAACGCAATACTAATGACATTTTCCATTGGACGGCCGGGAGCGTCCAGAATCAAAACGAATTCTTCTGAGGGCTACAATCAGGGCTGCCGTTTTGGAAATTCTAATGGGAGTATTTTCGACGTTTGCAGGGGAGTATTTTGTGTCTGAGAGGAGTACAAAACGGAAACAATACAAATCAAATATTAACATATAGTATTAGCCTGTTAAAACTCTGAAAGGTAACTATTTTATTTTGACTGTAGCCTCAAGAATGTTTTTTAATGGCTGATGGATCTCGGTAAAGGGTGCTTGTTATGTTCCAGGTCGATTTTGTTTGGCCGCCATTTCGGATTGGATAACATTTTTCAGTTGGCATTTGACAGTCATAGAGAGAAGTCGATAACGAATTTTGTCATGAAGTAGCTGAGTTTTACAGCTTAGTATAGACGACCACCAATTTTGGTAAAAATCATTATGAGTGACGAAGCATATTTCGACTTAGCCGGCTTTGTTAATAAACAGAATATCCGTTATTGAGGCAGCAAAGACCACTTCACCACGGGGTGGCGTCATCATTGGGTCAAATTTCTTTAAGGATGCTTGAGCAATTCTACAACAGTTACTGGTGACCACTATCGGGACATGTTGGAAAACTGTCTTGTGCCTGAATTGCATCAAATAGGCCTGCACAGCATGTGGTTCCAGCAAGACGGTGCGCACACACAGCTCGTTCTAATACGATCCAAATTTTATGAGAAATTTTTCCCGTCGAAAAGTGGTGATATCGAGTGGCTCCCACGATCCACTGATTTGACCTCTCTCGAGCTCTTCATATGGTCACCCTTGATGCTTAATTTCACTGAATGAATTCATTTTCCAAGTGTTAAGTCCATATGCAGCTTTCTATGTCCCAGGCCGACTTTTTTTTAATAACTTATATTTATATTTATATTTTATTGATCGAATATATGTATATGGTCTTTAACATTATGTACGGAATATGATGTTGGTCCAGTAGCTGGCTTTTAAGCATTTTGTTCTTACGGTGACAACATATTACACATTAAATGTTATCGTGCTAGTATTTTAACAAAGTGCTGTTAACTGAAGAAAAGGTAGGTACTCAAATTACATTTTTTTTTTTAAAATTGGAAATATTCAATAGGGAGTACAATCCTGACTAGGGGAGTACGGGAGTACAGTGTTGGAGAGAGTAGTACGAATACTCCCTTAGTACTCACTTCGGCAGCCCTGCCTACAATAGGTCAAGAAAGATTATGCGACCTAGCTTTGATCAGTGTAGAGCGAGAAGAAATGGATAGAACTGATTTCGGAAACATCCTCGAGATGTTTGCGGCGCAGAAAGTCAGGAAGGTGCAGTTGTAGTGTAATGTAGTGCATTTACTCTCGTTATAAAATAGAAAATAAATATGTTTTGTAAGTAAGATCTATGATTGTTGTATTTAGAGTACATATATGTTTTTTCTACCTATTAAAAAAATTTACGTAAGGGCGCAACTTTGATGCGTGCCCTAGACACCATTTACGATTGACACGCCCCTGCGAGTATATACATTACATACTGTACATGGGTTTTATTATGGGTGGCTGTCTATTTGTTAAAATTGATTTCGCAAATCTTACGTAACATTGATTATTTTGTTTGGCTGGCAAAAATTATCGCCAATCAAATTTCATTCGGCCTTTCGCAGCACGTGATCATTTCGCAGTTCTTTTTCCGCTATTTTCTGTTTTGCTTTTGATTAGGCAGCAATTTGTTGTTTTGAAAGAATTTATTTATTTATTTCCCATTTTACTCGGTCGCGTCGGTGATGTACCTATGCAGTATGTACATAATGTAATTGGCAAGATGATACTTTGGCATTCATTCATTTTGCGAATGTAGCATGGTAAAACTTGAGGTTTCGTTATTTAGCAAAATTTTCGGCAAAATTATCAAAATTAATGTAAATAATGTTAATGTTAATGTTTTTGAATTTTCTTCTTTCAATGCACATCACAATCAGCTTCGCGTGAAATTGTATGCATTGATACACTGTCGGACAAAATAATGTGCAGATCTAAACTTAAAAGTATTTCTTACTTTTTGCTAATTTTTTAATATTTTTTTATTTATTCAAATTTTAAATAAAGACTCAATATTACAGTATTTTTGAAAAAGAAAACACTTTTTGAAACCTCATATCTCAAAAACAATTAAACATACGGAGTTGTGGGTGGTCTTAAATTGTCTTAAATTTAACCATCTTAAAATGATGGTGACAACTAATGTAAAAAACCCATAGTTTTTGAATTAAACTGCAACAACTGAAAAAAGTCCGAAAATATTGCAGTTTCCCATGTGTTGCACAGGTAGCACAACTTTTTGTTTAGTTTAGTTTTACACCCCCTAAGGGGTCCAAATAACATACCAAAAATGCAGCTTTACATCGATTTTTTGCCTTTTTTTTGTAAGATTTGACTGGTCTATGTATAGAAGAGAAACTACACATACATATTTTTTAAAAATATAACTGAACGTAAACATTTTTTTTACTTCTTTTTTAAACTTGAATTAAAGAAACAATAAACATTATATTTTTAATGAATGAAAAAAGAATAAAAACTATTTGCGGTGTTTTTCTGGAATTATTTGCTCAAGCCTTCTCATTAAATTTTACACCACATTGAATGTTATTTTTTCAGCCCTTATCCCATTTTCTTTTTTATCCTGGAAGATTTGTGGCCACTTTCCCTGCTTTCTTAGGTTCTGTTTGATGAGAGCCCAATTCCGCTCAATTGGCCTTTATTTCGGCCATTTGGCGGATTTTGGGTTTTATTTTTAACTAATTGTATTGTAATTGTATTTCATATTTTTAAAAATTAGACCTTCAAAAATGTATCCTCCAAACGCTCCTGAATTATCCTACAGAAAGTCTCTTATACACCATGAATTCTCAGAAAGTCTCTATGTGAAGGTCTTTGTAACGTATTTCTTTAAACTCGTTTTTCTCGAAACTACTTTTTCCAACACGTCTGACATGATTTCTCAAGTTCTAATGAACCGATTAACTTGAAATTGCGTGAATTTTGCTTATATATCTCTCTATCGCAGGGACTAGAATTATGTAAAAATTTAGTTTTTTACTGTTTTTAAAAAATTAAAAACTTTGAAAAAAGGGCAAAAAATCATTTTGTGAAAAAATTTTGTTGTTTATTTCTGTTCTGTTCAGGCGATAGCGACATTTTTATTGATCTTTTTGTTTTTTTTTTTTGTATCACCAGAATGGTTGGAATCATGTCAACAAGGACGGACCCTTATTTTTCACTGCCCCACTTTACCAGCCTGTAATTTTTTACATACATACATTTACAAAATTAAAAAAAAAAATTTGTATTGTTAAGATATTACTTAATATCTAAAAAAGACTGATTAGTAAAAATATGCTTGGTTATTTTTTTTATCGAATTTTAAGAAACACCCAAAATTCGTACCGCTAAACTAGAATACCCCCTTAAGGGAAGAAGTGGTTCTTTTAGGCACTCCCTTCCATAAATTTCACCATTTATTGTCCCATTTGTAAAAAAAACTTGACGTCTTTAGTCCGCAGCAGCAAATAGCCTGCCAAACTAGAACTTCTTCCTCAAATTTGGAAGTTCGAATTGTTTTCACAGAGTCATCCACGTCCCTATCTTTATTTGAAAAAAAAAAAACAGTTTGAAAGTGTGCAGTTTCTTTTCGATACTGTCCTTATTTACATTTTTTGTGCTATTTTTTTTTTAGGCAAGTGCAGCAATTTATTGAGCTTATTTAAAAGAAAAACAGAATGTATTTCAATATTTGAAAAAAAAAAAGAAAGAAAATTCATATAAGAAGACAAAATAAAGTACAAATTCAAAAAAAGGAACAAGAACAAATCTAAGCTGATTTCAACTTAGAAATGAAAAAAAAATAATAGCAGGTGACTCCTCCTTTATTTATTAATTACTGCCACAAGACGCTTGGACATGCAGCATGCTGGAGACCAGATTTTTCAATGCGTCACCCGGAATTTTATCCCATCCATTTTGGAGGCTTTCCCAGATTTAAGTTAATTGCCTGGCTTATCCAATGGGATTCTGTCGTCCAAAATGTACAATTTGAACTCATCAGACCAAATAACCAAAATAATTTTGCCAGAATGTTTGCGGCTTTAATTAAAACTTTCTTGCGAAGGCTACGCGTTTTCTGATATTAATTGGAAGAAGTAGAGAGCTTTTTCTTCGCAAACAAGTTCCTTAAGCCGCTTTCTTGGAGTCGTCCTTGGTGTTATATTTAATTCTAAATCTTCTTTAATATTCCTGGCTGAAGATTGAGGGTTTTTCCTGGCATTAATTTTAATTTTGAGGTCATCAGTTGCTGTGGCCATCCGCTTCCTTTTGCAAGAACTTTTAAAGGTGGCAACTGTTCCTTGTTTTTCAAAGCTTAGACAGATCTTCCAGATAAGAGAAATCGATATTTTTTTGCATTTTGTTGCGAGTTTATGGAATGCCAATCCACTTTGATGGTCCCAAAACAGGCAGTCTTTTTCACTTCGGGTTTTAGCGGTTTCATATCAAAGCCCTAACCTAACTAAATAAAGGAAAACTTAGCATTAAAACTGAGTTTCCAAATTATGATAGTGATTCTACCTGCTAATTTTTGTTGATTGCAAGAAACTGTGGAAGACTGGCTGTCTTGATCAGAGACCAAGAAATAGCACTCTTCATCGAAGGCTCAAAAACCGACTTAGGTACTGGATCGGCTATGAGCAACAGTGATGCTGACACCTCCATACTGCAAACATATAACAGAAAAAGAGACCAACGCTGGCAAGATCCGACTGCATCACACCTCGTTCTCTATGACCAAAACTTGGTCTTAATATGACAAAGAAGATGTTACATCTGGACAAGCAAATGGCTACTTGAGTCCAACGGTATCCGTGGAAGCTACAGGGATGAGGAAGATCCAACATCTACTTTGCTACCACCGCACTCTTCAAGAACGACGACGAACATGTTGCTTTTATATCAAGAAGTTGGACGTATCGAGGGTTGTTTTTATTGTGTTCGTTCTCTATTATATTGTTATTATTGCTGCACTACTACAGAAAAATGGATTTAGACAGCCCGTAGTTTCTTTTTATTGCTTTTGTTGTCAGCCAGTTTTTTTGCCTCCTTAATTCAAAACATTGAATGACTTGACTATGTTCCAAGAATGGAATTTCTATTACTACTCGAACTGAAATGGTGAGACTTTTCATGCGCCTTTGGAACTTCTTTTATTACGCCACGTTATCCAGTAATTTATTTTCAAAAAAACAATTCTCTTGCCAAGCTGTCGTAATAATTCCGAGAAAATCATCCAGAACATCAGCGAAGAAACTCTCCCCGATCGCACGTTTGGCGAATAACTTAAGCCTTGGCCTGCATTTGCTATTCCAGAACACACTACTAACACACCCACCCAATGCGAGAGGTTTCTTGCATATAATCGATTTTGTTCACCTTCTGCTCAAGCGTCAGCAATTGGAACATCAATCCATTCAAACAGCACGTGATGTACTCGTATCTATCGGACTGGGCATACACAAGGAATACCGGGACAATCGAATGATAATAGCAACATTCCAAAATGTAATCATAGGTCGAGGGCCCGTTGTTGACAACTTTGCATTCTTATTCTGCATTCTTATTCGCCAGCACCTTTCTTTTGTATCTTTGTATCTTTTCCTGTTTGTTTGTTACCTGTAGGATATCTATGCATGTGCAATGTGTGTCATTTTATGAATTGATGAATGCTAAGACCACTCATAGGTACGCTCGATTTAATTCTGCGACCGAAAGGACATTGGGTAAATATTGGACATCGCTGTGAGGACACAGTATCTCAAATGCGGCGTTAATAATGCGATTTGCATTCCGCACACACAATGAGGGTATTATGGTCATTTATAGCTCCTTACTGTGCTCCGATTTTGAATGATGGCTTCGCCGAAGGATGCAGCAAAGGTGAGAAGGTTTGGAAGGACACTTTAAGGCCGATTGTCCACTTTGTTGGATGGCATTGTGGTTAAACACCTTTGGCCAGGTATTCAATTAAAAAGCGGATTAAATTCTGCGCTCGCTTTGAATAAAGAATTGAAGTAGAAAATCTGGCGCTGGACGAATTTTGATTGATGGGTCAATTGAGGTGGCACATGCCGTTGGACAGTTGGTAGATAAATGTGGATTTTTTTGGAAGATCTATGACCATGTGCGAATTTGAACATGCGAAGAGTAGCAGACGTATTTGGTCAGTACAATCAACAGCTGTCACAAAAGAGCAACTTATAACAGAACTAAAATTTAGTTGGGGTTTTGTCCAAAAACGGCAGTATGAGATTTTAGTCTATACAATAGGTAATGAACAGTTGCATTTTATTTACATCTACAAGCATTTACAGCAAACAGGCCTTAAAGACGAGCTCATATCAATAAATCGGCAAATATTGGAATGCATATAACTGACCCTGTCTAAGGCTGATACTTTGACCCAAGAGAAGGGTCTATTACAGCATAGGATATTGAAAGAAATAATTGAAGTGCAGTTCACTAACAGTGTAGAATCTTATAAATTAGGTACAGCAAATACACTTGAGGTCAAAAAAAAATCCTCGCAATCGAAATATTATGGTATGGGGACAATTAAATTTAGTATTGGATAAATTTTAATGCTTAGGGGCTCATTAAATGCCCAGAATCCGAAAAAATTATAGAAAACGATGTTGTGCCTACTTTACAGCAACTTTCACAACACTGCTATAGTGTGAATTTTTGAGAAAGATTCAGCTCTCGCCCATTGAGCAAAACCGGTAGGTTTTTCTTCTTTTGCATATGATCTGTAAACTAACATTTACTTTACTCTAATTTTAGGTACAAAACTACAAGGATTCTTCGGAGATTCTTTCTCATCATGGACTGGTTAAAGCCCGGATCTTAACCCCAGAGAAAATGTTGGTATTACATGGGCAAAATTAGAGACAAAAGGCCACCATCTGAAAGTGAGCTGGAAAGTATTGGGTCTATAACTTAATTCATACGGTTTGCTAAGAAATGGGGTAACTTTTATTGTTCCATTGGAACATGCGTTGGAAAGCTACTGTCACTGTACGTCATTTCAGTATATTTCATTCATTTGAAGCGTAAACAACAATAATTTTTTTTCACTCAAATATGTCGAACTTTGTGCCTGAAAAAGTGTTTTTTGCGGGGAGTTCTTCTTCATTACTTTAATATGATGAAAACTGCTGCCGAAAGTCATCGTATTTTGGTGGAAGTTCATGGTGAACATGCGCTAGCTGAACGAACGTGCCAAAAGTAGTTTGCACGATTTAAAAGTGGTGATTTTGGCTTGGAAGACGATGAACGTCCTGAACAGCCAAAAAAGGGGATCAGAAGGGTGTGCTGTATTATGAGCTGCTAGAACCGGGTGAAAGCATCAATGGACAACGCTACCGAACACAATTAATCCGTTTGAAGAGAGATTTTCCATTATGACAACGCTCGGCCCCACGTTGCTATTCCGGTTAAGAACTATTTGGAAAACAGTGGATGGGAAGTTTTACCACACCCGCCTTATAGCCCAGACCTTGTTCCGGTCGATGCAGAACGCCCTCACTGAAATACGGTTCACATCAGAGCAGAATATCAAAAATTGGCTTGAATAATTCTTGGCTGCCAAGCCGGCGCAGTTCTTTTGGGATGGGATCCACAAATTGCCAGAAAGATGGGAAAAAGTCATAGCTTCAGATGGGCAATACTTTGAATAATACTATTGTATATGTTTCTCTTAAATAAACATTCAAAAAAACCGCACGAATTAAGTTATAGACCCGATATAATAAAAGAAAAAAGGTGGAAAAAATACATATGTAGATAAAAAACATTTTTTAAAAACATGCTTTAATGAACTACAAAGTAAAAAATTAATAGTCATAAGGTGACTCAAAAAAATAAATATTTTTTACTTTTTAGTTCATTAAAGCTTGTTTTTAAAAATATATAGGTATTTATGTTCTACTTTTTAGTATCTGAGTTTTTTTTAAACATTTACGTCAGTACGTATGCACCGTATATTGGCTTTGGTGGGTTTGATGTGAGAAATTTTATTCAGACAATTTGCGATTCTACACGTCAAACCCTTCTATTTGATTCCCATGTTATGCGGGTTGTGAAGAAAACAGTAATCCGCCATCTTATGGCAACCACCATATTGAATTTAGAATCACGTCACTTAACTAATCGTATTTATTTATTTTATTTATTTATTTATTGTAAAATTAAATCATTGGTACATGATACTACAAGATTAGAATCTTAAGATAAAGTATCTAGTTATAGGCAAATAAGAAAAAAAAGGAAAGAGTATAAGTATCTATAATAATATATTAAGTGAATTAGAGTTAAATTAAATACATTGAATTTTAAAGATAGAGCAAAAAAAAAATAAATTGAAATAGTATTTTTAAATATAGAGACTTAAACTAAATCTAAAAAGATAAATATTGAAATATCCTCCGCTTGAACATGGGTAGTGAAATAATCGTCTGCAATTCAACAGGAAGACAATTCCAAAGTCGAATTGCCGACACGATGAAGGAACGTTTTGCTATCGTGTGTTTTTACGTTTTACTACGTGACTGAGCGAAATGTATCATATCACTTAAGTATTCGGGAAATTTGTTCTGAATAATACTATGTAACTTTAAAAGATGTCTGAAGCAGTAGTATTTATGCAAACTGATTCCCAGAAGATTTGATTTTAAACACGAAACACTGGTTTACCTACTGACATTGTATATGAAACGCACACAATCATTAAACGCAACATTAAGCTTACGATGACATTCATAATCCATGGAAGGATACACATTACAATTCAACGTAAAGAAAGGGACAATCAGACTTTTCACTAGACTAGTGGGAACAAGCAGATTAGATGAATGTTTTAAGACACGGAGACCGAAGTCAATTTTTCTAATTGTATCAGAGTACAGACTGCATCACAGCAACTTAGGGATGAGTTAATGCTGAAGCCCAGATATTTAACCCTACTGACATACGGAATGATTTTATCATCAAGTACAATCGCCGGAAAATCAAAGGGGTTAACTGGAGTTCTCGAAAGGATCAAAGTCTCAGTTTTCAAGGGATTAAGCAGAAGTTTATTTAATATAGCCCAGCTCTGAATCCTAAATAAATCTTCATTAACTTGAGCAACACAGTCTTCCATCAAACCAATAGGGCGAACTAGGTAGATGGAAACATCATCAGCGTACATCAATACTTTACAGTGATCAATTGATTCGGGAAGGTCGTTAATAAATATTGAAAATAGTAAGGGTCCCAGAACTGAGCCCCGTGGCACCCCGGAATATACCATAGAGGTTAAGGATATTCCACCTTCAGTTTCAACGATCTGCACCCTATTTCTGAGGTATTCTCTCAGTAAAGATAGCGCGGAAGAGGAAAAATTAAACTGATTTCTCAGTTTTACCAGCAAAATTGATTGATCAATACTGTCAAATGCTTTAGGAAATTCCAAAAGCACCATAAGCCCACATTGTCCAGCATCAAGTTCAAAGCGTAGATCGGAAGATACCCTCAAGATGCCTGATTCACAGCTGTGATTGATTCGAAATCCGGACTGACATTCAGATATCATATTTTTTATATTTAGATTACATATTTTGGATCTGTTTAGCTATAATTTTTTCAAAAAAAATTTGATAAAAAACCCAAAAGGCTAATGGGCCTGAAATCTGAGGGGCTTGCCGGATTCCTTTTTTTGTATTCTACTTGTCAAATCCTTTCACTTGATACCCATATTAAGGAGGTCGTGAAGATAATGGTAATCCACCATCTTGGGGGGTCCGCCATATTACATTCGAAGTACCGAAAATATTGCAGCGGTTGTCAGTTCAAAGTGAGTCAAATTAGTCGATTCCACGCCATTCACATGATTTAGGAATCTCTACTGAGACTGTGCCACCTTGTGGCGAATCTTGCGTAAAGTCCTTGGTCAAACTTAGTCAAGAACTGAAGCCTCGAAAGTTCTCCGATGGAGCTCTGCAAAAATTTGAAGAAAATCCTGAATTTCCTTGAAAAATTATCTTCAGCGATGAAGCTCATTTTGGGCTTAATGGCCTTGTCAATAAGCAAAATGTTCATTATTGGACAGCAACAAGTCCACATGTGTTTCAAGAGACTCGTCGATGAAAATGATTGCCATATTACGGTTCGATATCTTGCCATGCTAGAAGACTATTTTTGGCCAGAATTGAACGGACTTGACAGTTGACACCAGTGATATGTGATTCCAACAAGATAGTGCCACATGCCACACAGCTGGTCAAACAATTAATCTATTGAAGGATAAGTTCGGTAATCGCGTAATCTCGGAAAATGGTCCGGTCGAATGGCCAGCTCGCTCATGCGATTTAACGCCGTTAGATTTCTTTCTACGTTATATCAATAAGCCAACAACATTAGAGGAGCTCAGTTACAATATCGAATGCGAAATTGCCAACCTTCCGGCCTATATGTATGTTTGGAAGGGTGGTGGAAAATTGAAAACAATCGGTGCAAACGTGCTCGCGATGGCCATATGAACGAGATCGAATTCCATACTCAAATTTAACATGGGGACTACACCTAAAATAAATTTCAGCCCAATATCTCAATTATCCTGTGTTTTATTTGAATACAAAATTTTGTTATGCCCTTTTGGAAGAACCCTTTATTGTGCACAAAGTCAGAGATGCATTGTGACTCTTTATGAGCCTATGCAGGCACCCATTATGAATGGAAAATACCACTTTTTGCCAAAGTGAGGGTTGTTTGGAACTCATAAACTAAAAACTGATTTGATGCATTCCGTGTACCGGAATAACTAACGCCTATTCCAAAGGCTCTCCTATTTTATTTGGGTCCTGGTTAAGGTAATTTTCCTCACTGCTGATATTCATAAAACAAAACACATGATGGGAGCCACTACCGGTTTGCCAAAACTACGAGTAGATATGATAATAAATATACAAAACGAAAAACTTTCTCTACACAAACTCCATTCTCTCAAACTTCATCCTCTTATGGTACTTCCCACATAACTTTAGCTGATAAAGGGTTGAAGTTACAGATTGATTATAAATCAGTTTCTACCAGTCGAACAGAAATGGTAGCACTCCTCCATTACAACGCCACATCATGTAAATGAAAATTGTAACCAGGATACCGATACAGTTTTCCCATATCCCACACCCCAAGGGAACAGGAGCACCAGTACAACCCTCACTCTCTTTACCGAAACGTTCTCTTCCATAGCTACGGGTAACGTTCCCAAAATTCAATCCCAATGTGTTACCCATGTATACCGTAGTACTGTACTACGAAAATTCTACGAAGTACCGTCCTACACATTTATGTCATCCCATGATTCCATTACAATGTTGTTACTACCATAGTAACCATGCCGAAGGATTCCCATAAAAAAATGCAGAGGCAGCCATTAAGGACACAAAAGAACAGAGTGTTCCTCTCTCAGCCTTCGGAATTGGCTTCCATCTGGATCCCATATATGGTATCCCAAGGGATATGAGAGTGGGAAGACACCATTCCACCCATCGCGTTGGTAGAGTATACCTTCACCATTTCTGATGACCTAGTTTCCATCCTTGGGCTGTGTCCTGTGTATGAAACGAAAAGGGAACGTTTGCTTGCGGAAAGTTTAATATAATTAACCAGGAATGTCGCTGAAGTTAATCATCAACTGGACACAACTGATACAGGAGAGCTATGAGTTCATCCTTTCTGTAAAACCTGGTAGCAGGTTGCTGCTGACATAATGAAATAGTAGGTAACTTGGTTTCCTTTTAAACTGAGCTACATTCCACGTCATTGAAAATATCGTGCATGCGCAGAACCATCTACGTGTGTATACTCGCAGATTTCAAAAAGGCTAATCAAACAATCCCCTACTATATCCTTTAAACGAAAAGTCCTTGAAGTGAAACAAGAAGGATGCTAGAAATACCAGGCGGAGAACATGCTCCACTATTTTGCTCTTCTCGTACATCCCTTTACCTTTAAACACACCGAAGTTGAGCCCCACCACCCCCCCTGTATTTGCCGGGTACGTGACTAACACACACATCCACTACCCTTAGAGAAAACACTTTTTAGTTTTCCCACTATCGCTATTACCATACAGAAGATCCAGGCAATCAGAAAACCTAGCACAGTCCTAAACTATAATTTTCCCTTCTTCTACTACTAGAGAGACATGTGGTTCCTTTTCTGTGTTGCCACAAACTAGGATATCTACACATGAAACTGTACCAAACCAACACACCCACCCACCCCCTTCGAGTGCGCATGTATCCAAAGAAGGGTAGGAAAATGCCTTCTGCTGCTGCTGAACTCCGAGCTCTTGTTTTTTCTGAAGGTGATTACTGGTCATGGACACGAGACAGTTTCCCCCACCCGTTGGGGATTACATAATCTAATCCTTTATACCTGTTAGCTGTGTATACCTATCACCTGCGTGCGTCGTCATCAATCACACACATCTTCGTAAGGTTTACGTGATAAAAAGATTGCATAATTTACCTGTACACACCAGGCATTCAGGAAGCCTATGGTGTATCGGAATGTTTCGATTTTATATCCCGCTTGGAAGGAATAATAAATCTAACTTTTTTTTTCGTCCTTTACTCGTATTCCACTAACCCCCGGCAGGACTTTGTGTGGTATTAGTGGTGGAAAAGAGAATGCAATAGAATTTCTAACACGATAGGAAATTTCATAACCGGGCCACATAACCTCAACAGAGTATCTTTTGCAGTATAGTCAAACCTGCTCCAGGATCTAATGTTTAGAAGGATATTAGAAATAGGAAGCACTCTCCAAACGTGCAAAGAATTTTGATATTAGAAAGCATCAGGCACGCAGACATGCCAAGTAGGTATGAGCGTTAGATACGAGTGTGTATGGCCATCTTTACGCATGACAGGACTTTAGCCCACCCACCACCCACCGTCAACAAAACAGCTGCTGCTCCTCCTGCATTCCAGAGCCAGCCTTCATGGATCTGCTAGCCTGGTAGAATAACATTTCTTGAGCTTTGAAGATACAAAAAACGTTTAAAATCCGTTTGAAGTCGCTTAAGTATGGAGAAAATGGTTTCTCTTCATTTGGTTGGTTGCTTGTGTACTCGTATCCTTGTTGGCGAAAAAAAAACAAAATATATCAAAGTTGTTGGATGAAACTAAGAGCGGTGCTCATTTTAATTCTTCCTTTGTTCTTCTGATGCCACCAGACCCAAACGATGAATCAAAGAGGACTTTGATGTTGTCGAATAAAAGGCAAAAAAGGACATACTCGCAGGATCTGCTCGCTTCGGGACAGCCTTTTCAGAGACAGCGAACAACAATGGCGGTTAAAGTTGAGTCGACTTTGGAATAGGCAAGCAGAGAAGAGAACTGGCTCTAGCGGCAGGAAATAAGGTTTTATTCTGCCTTACTTTGGGGTGGGGGGGGGGGGGTATTATGAGGGCGAACATTTCAGAAATGTTAAGGGTGGAACACAACACATAAACGTCGAGTGAACAAAATTCAAATGTAACATACATAAGTAGATGAGAAAGTATCGGGATTGCAGGAAACCGAAGTAGGTTGCCGTATGTTGCGAGCGGAGTATTTTAGGGGAAAATGGGGCGGAGTGGGCTGACATCGGAATGGGATTCCGAAAGTACATATGTAGTACAATGTGAGAGGATGGTTTGATTGAGAAATTCACCTATTCGCTGCATATTATACGTGGGTTTATGAGAAAGTAATGTGTGCGATGTCACATGCAGAGCATTCGCAGGTACATGGAAGAACCATCAGTTGGGTAGGAAGGTTACTATGGGGGAGATTCAATGCGAACGTAAATCATCAGAACAGGAGGGTATTTTCAGCTTTATTCTAGGTAGCGGATCTGAAAAGCGAAAGGTTACTTTGGGCATAGGGAGTGAAATATCAATCGATAGTATCCGCTATACTGACCTATGATGCAGGTTGGACTACTTCAAGACATGAATATTCTGACTTGTAAACTACCACCTCTGCTTGGCAGACACCTTAACATTAATGCGGGGGCTTGAATTCCAATGACGCAGAGTCTTGGACCGACTGGGGATACCCTACTGCAGGCCTTAGCTCACAATAGGATTACCTCTATTGATCAAAGTTTATGAGGAGGGATAACCAAGATCTGCCAACCCCCTAGTCCAGGGGGTCACACGACCTCGTGGGGTATACCGGTTTGTACGGAGCCTTGATACTGGGTCGCCTTAAGGAGTGAACATGGACTTACCACGTGGCGCGGGGGGCCTTTATCCCCCGTGCTACTCGTGGGACCAAATATGGAAAAACCTAAAACAGAAAAATATAAAAACAAAAACAAAAAAAAATTAATAAAATGCGGGACCTAACCTCTACTGAGATCGTAAACCAACTGGAGCACCAGCTCTATGCTGAAGAATTCACCGGTGACAAACCCAGTACCAGTGGTGGAAAATGTTTAGGGTGGGTGCAAGCAACTAACCGCGGGCCCAAGAAACCAGATCAAGTGCAGCGACACCGAAAACAACAACCCGCTGAGAAGGCCACGGCAGCTAGAAGGGAAGGTGGGTGACATGCTCTAGCCAGCCCTCTCTCTAAAGATGACACAGCCACGAAAGCGGTCACGGTGGAATCCAAGTCGAGGGATAAGAGCCCTGCTCAAACTCCCAGGACATCGAATTCCGTCGGGCCCACATGCAAGCGTAACGTCCCACCAAATGCCGCCGCCCCAGGATAACCTGTTGGAAAAGACGACCCCCGAAGAAAGCGACTAAGCGGGGCAGACAGCGGGTGGTCTTTGTGTTACCTCGAAAAGAGCTTTGCATCGAAGAAAGCGGAGGATCACAGGGTTAGGGGCGTAGGGAAACTATTACTCCTCCCACAAGAGATAAATAGAAACGCCGCAGAACGGAGTTGCCAGCCACTAAAAGGTCGAGGGCTAACCCCACAAGGCAGGTGAAACCCCGTAGAGTAAAAGTAATGCCAGGACGGTAACCACTGATCGGATGGCGATACTCCCTAAAAAGTATCCGCAGGAAATGCTTAGTGTCGAAGACCTGAAGACCATAGAGAAAGCACTACTGATGGAAGTAATACTGGGATGCGAGCATAAGCTCAAATTCCTGAGCATAGAGTTTAGACAATTAGGATTAAGTTGGAGTTGGTACAAACTACTGTATGGCTGAAGGTAGCGGCTTCCAAACATAGACGATGGAATGGCATTGAACTCATTGCGTGTTGTGAGGCAGACATCCTTAAGGCACACACCATCACGGTGTTCCTGCCCAGAAGCGCGGGACAGGAACCTGCTAACTCTCTCGCTTTCCCGGCAAAAAAGAACCAGTCTGACTACTATGAGAAATACGCTGCATAAAGTACAGAGACTAACATGTATCTGCATACCGGGTGTTATGAGAACCTGTCCAATTGCAGCACTGGAGGTGCTACTGGAGCTTACTCCGCTGCCCATTGAGTCAATGGAACTACAAATAGGTCGTTTCTTAGAATGGCCAAAGAAGGAATAGGAAAAGGAAAATATATTAGCCATAAAGACCACGCCACAATGACTAACTTCCCTTTCTGCCGAGGGCATCAGAACTGGTCAAACATCTGGAGCAACGAATCAAGTATCTAGAGGCTGAGTCATCATACCATTAAATGGTGCACTGAGGAACTGAGGAAGGAACGCGGGCAGGAGAGTTTGGGCCCGGAACATTCGAACCCATGGGTAGTTATACCAGCATCTTTCAAGTTGACATCTATGTTCCTGACAGATGTGTGCCCAATTCAATCTTGATAAGCGCTACAACGCGACAGAGCAATAATGTCAGATAGCGCAGCAGCTATCGAAGTCATCGGGGCTCAGATCATCAAATCTAGAATTGTCTGGGAATGCCTTACATCAATTTTCCACCTCCGCTTCTTTATCGCAGTGTGCCTAATTAACGTAAGTGCTCGTTTAAGTAGTCCTAGGGAAAAATTGATAAGGACCAGAATTGTAGGAAATTTCATTCCAAACAACTTTGGTAATGACCAATTTTCGTGGAAAATCGAAAATAAACGAGTTATTCAATAAACAAAAATTCACCCTCAAATTCACAATGGCGGATGACGCAACAGGGTTGGAATCCCGAAAACTGAAATGTAGACTGCTAGTAAGCCACCCTCCCCCCCCCCCCAACGATTTCCGAATGAAGATTGCTGCGCGGAATTTTTTCCGTGTCAGTCCCTCTTTTGATCTAATTTGACTGGGCTATAAGATAACTTACAACATTCATACACCTGCATTTAATTTTATTTTTCTCATTCGATACAATTATTCTTCATTTCATTATTTTTCTAACTTTTAAACAAGGCACATACACATACGTCATATAGTATAAGGACATTAATTATCATGAAGTCGATCAGTTTGCCTTCTTTTCATTTATGTTTCATGAAGCCTATACTCTATACATTTAGTTTGTATTTAAAGATTAATATTTTGTTCGAAATAAAATTAATATTAATTTGAAATTAAATTATCAAGTTTGGAATTTTTATCGAAAATCACTCAGTTATTTTTTTTTTTTTGTCCATGGCAAGGCGTAACTAGTGACATGAAAATGAAGTAGGCGTAGCATACCACATTTAGGGGCTACCTAAAAAGTTTGCCGGCTTACGGTAGCCACGGAGCTGTTCTTGGGACAGGTTAACGACGTTTAGTGTTAGTCACAGAATAGTGACACCCATTTAATGTGTCCTCGGATACATGGCACGTATATTTTTATTTTGTAACCAGGAAAGTAGCAGAAAGATCCCCCCATCCGACGAGCTGTGCCGCCCCCTTCCACAAGAGAAAAATAACATCCTCATTTCCAGTGGATAGCCCTGAGGTACCGCGTTACTAAATTAACCCGCGAATACGGGGTTCTTCACAACGTTTAAATAAATTAACAGTAAAATAACGATGATTTTATTTTCATGCTATGATTTATATGGGGGGCTCGTCATTGGAACGCTAAGGGCTCGAATAAGGAACAGCCGACTGTTCTCATCCGCATAAGCTCACGGGGGAAGTGAATACTTATCCAATCCAAAGCAGTTGTGTATGTGTATGTCTAAGAGAAGAAAAAGTTTGTCTAGTACAATCGATAGAAAATGTGTAATAAAATTTAGTAAATGTGAATGAAAATTGACTATCTTTTTGTAATACAAATTATGAAAGGAACAGCTATTCAAAATTTCATTAAGTAAAGAATTTGTTAATAACTCGACCCCAGCATCACGCATCGGGTCCAGTTTTTGTAGTTTTCTCTTATGGTGCCATACGAACATAAATTGTCAATATGCATCATTTTGGTCAGGTAATAAAGAAGTTGATAATAACTCGAATTCAGCGCCCCTAGCGAGCAGTTTTTCCACCTAAGTCCTTCCTTAGGTCCCAGACTATCTCTTTGCCAAATTACATTACGATTGGTTGAGCGGTTTAGGTGTGAAAAGGCTTTGTTTATAACTTGACTCCAGCGCCCCCTAGCGGGCGGTTCTCCCACCTAAGTCTTTCCGTAGTACCCAGACTATCTCTTTGCTAAATTACATTACAATTTTTTCAGCGGTTTAGACGTGAAAAGGTAGACAGACAGACAGACGGACAAACAGACGGACAGTCGGACAGACAGCTGGACGGGCAGACGGACAGAGAGACAGACAGACAGACAGACGGACGGATGGCCAGGCAGACGGACGGACAGACAGACAGACAGACAGCTGATGTATACATATTTCACCGGAATTGAATCGTTTCCCCGTTATCGAAACACATTTATCGAAATTTATCGTAACGCATTTATCGTAACTCATTTATCGTAACTCGTTTTCAAAAACAATACGTCGCTAAAGAAGTATTCACTTCAAAAATGTTCCAGAGAGGTAATCATTGCTTTACGCCAAAATATGTCCATACTTCCATATTTAAATACGAGGAAGTATGGGCGAAGAAAAGAGTAAACATTGTTGACTGTTATGTAAATATACCATTCAGAATTTATGTCTTAAGGTAATATATGATATTGTTGTTCGAAAAAGTGCAATAGAGAACAATTTGACTGAGTCTAACTAATTTAAAATATTACTTACATTTTTCGGTTCGCCATTTTTCAAAATTTAAATCTCTTGCCAATTTTAACTAAAACGTAAAAATCAACTAAACTGCACAAATCACAGCTAACAAAAACAAACGTGCAGCAAAACTATATCTACCATAATGTGTATTTGTTTTGACAAAAAAATCGCCGATTACTAGATCAACAGTTTTCAAAATTTGAAATTTTCCGTGACATGATTGCCGTTGCCATAATGGCACCGATAGGCTCTAATGGGTAATACGCAAAAATTCAAATGTGCCACATTATAACGTCACCCACTGTTGCATGGCTGTTAGTTGGCTTCGGTCTCCACTGATGGAAAATTGTTGGCAATGATTTCATGAATTGTTTTGAGCATAGCTCAGCTCCAGGATAACGCAGAAGGATGACTTATACCTCAAATGAATCATAAAGGAATTTGCTACAACCAATTTTATTTTTGGTTTGAAATCCAATAAGCCATTGTTGACTCAACAATGTTGAGTTAGGGCTGTATAATGATAGAAAATTTGATTTTCTGCCACTTCGATCTCAAATTCTCAGCTCCTATAAGTAATGGAGTAGTCTAAGTACCTAAACTCATAAATTCCGCCAGGGAATGCAGATCCTAATAGTGAAAACCGCATCTAAATCCATTCAGTGGTTCTCGAGATTAGCCTGTGCATACAGAAAGACACGTTTTGGGGACTTCCTTTTATACTATGTATAGATAGTAATACATCAAGCTTTCTTTAAATGATAAAATTGTTTTCATATATCTAAGTAATTAATTTTAAGAGAGCAACAAACTCAAAACTTTCCTTAAGGGGGCTCGCTATCCGGGGGTTCGACCCTTATGCTGTCTAAGGGTTAACGAAGACAGTTAACCCCACTAAGTTAACTTGAATCAAGCTACGTTTCATACGATTTTTTACAAAAATAAAATCCGATACGCCCCTCAGTACTTCAGTACTTTGTTATACTTAAAATTTTAAAGGTTACCAGCCCTAGTTTTTGTTCTCCGTACTTCCGTTAGAAGTAAGCAATAAACCTCCCTTCCACATGGGTACGATGATCCAACAAGTGGGCTAAGCAATAACAGTATACCTGCTCTTTCTGGTGGTTTCAACACACTACACATACATATACGCGTAGCTATAGCTAAATATTAAGGACAGCAAATATGAAAATGGGATACCCTCCAGTGCTGAGAAGAAAATTCCCAGCAAAGCACCTTTTGGGGATGTTAATTGTGCGGATACATTGGTTTCGAACGACCGACCTTCTCCTGCGGTCCTGTTGTCATTCATAACCCATACTTTGGTAGGACATATCCACAAACACCCACAGAGAACTCCATCCAGCCAAATGACGTATCCTTTATTATTTCACTGAAAAAGTTCTACCAACATACAAACAGCTGGGATTCTATGTTATGTTCTCATTCTCGGTAACTAGGATATTTTTCACTCGAGATACATTCTACTGAATTCTGTTTTCCAATCCAAATCGCGCAATGGCGTCGCCAAAAATTCCACACAAACATTCTAAACATTCCTTCATATGTCCTGGCGCGCACATTCCAACTATATCTGAGTGCAACTCCTAGCGAACGCCTGCCTCAGTTGGCTGAGCTCTTGTTCGCCATAGAATTCTTCGTTATCCAACAAATACCAGCGGAAATTCCTTACCAAGTACTTTGAGGAAATTCTCAGCACGGTCCTCCCTCCCTTGCTCCCATTCATTTTATCCACTGGATACGGTGCTTTCGGTTTTCCTCCCATAGTGTGCAGTTCCAAATTGGGTTTGGTTTGACGCCTCCGAAGGGAAAGTCCTTGCCGAGAATTTACCCCCTACGATGTTCGAACTACGGAGGGTGGTTGTAGGTTCCTCCCATTTTGTTCACTTTTTTTGCTGGTTGGCTGCCATTGCTGCCACATAGCTCCACTAGCTGCAACAAGCTCCACGGCTCCCCCTAGAATTCGACTATCCGGAATCAGGCGAACAGACGCTGGAGCAGGTAAAACAGCTGACGATTGCCGTTGATTGGCTCCCCCACACAAAAAGGAGTAAACAAACCAAGAGAGTGTAAAACTCAATGTGTACGGCTGTACACGCCGTTATGAGGAGCCAGTGTGTCTGCCATGGAAGAGGATCTGCCCCATCTGATGGTAACAAGAACGCCTTGAAGGCTTTAAACTTTTAACTTGGAGTTTTGCTCCTTAAAGAGCCATCGAAGGGCTTTAATTCACCAGGCAAGCAGGATTATAATAATAAAACTTTTTCACCAGTTTAAAATTTAAATATAAAAAAAGGGATAAAGGATTTCAAAGGACTCGTCGAAGATGTCCTCTCCTCGTAAAGTAAATATTTTTCTAATCGACAAAAAAAAACATTGCCAGGATTTTGTTACCAGGTTCACATGAGACAGCCACAAAAGAGAATAATCCTTATAAGTGACATTTAGCCACAATAAGGATAATTACGTCATGTCATTGACATGTCAAGTCATCAATCTTTTCGTTCATTTTACCAGGTTACCAGGAGGCAGCAGCAGGATTATCCGTGAGATGAAAATTTCACAGCGCGTGCAACACCGTCTTTCTCTTTTTATCTATCGCACTTTGTCGCACTCGCAAGGACGATGGAATAAATTTCCATTCTCGTCACACTTCAACAGGATAACAGCGTGCAGAGCAAGTGAATCTGTGTAACAATTGAAAGTGAAAGCTTCTGCATTACAACGACAACCACGACACCCCGCCCACCCACTGGAAATACATACGTCAGACTTTCGTCCTTGTTGGGTTTTCTATAAAATTGCAAGGAAAGGAATGTGCCGTGGACTTGCTGCTTGGTTCTTGTCTCCTGGCAATGAGATATTCGAATAGAAATATTAGGAAAAAACAAATTCTTTCTAAACATCGCCCACCCACCCACTTTAAGTGTGTCCTTGCAAGTGGCAGGATTTAGATAGTAGAGGTTGAAGGGGTTGGGCTACGTTTTCCATACGGAAAGTCATTAATTTTCTATTTTAATGTGAAAACAGTCATCTTACTCACACGAATTTATACCAGGACAACAGGACTTGCTAGACAGGGTAAATGTCCTTTGGGTGTTTGTTGGAAAATCGATTTTCCCGCGCAAGGTCCAAGCGAAGTCTTCAGGAATGTGGTGGTTCTTTAGAGCAAAGCTGCTGCTAGTTTTGCACTCCTGCTAGAATTAGGGTTTTGATAAGAATTTGTGCGGAATTCCTTTCTCCCTAAGCCGGATTAGAAGGATATCGTGTGCTATTTGAGTGGGGTAGACCCTCACGGGGCTTCCCTACTTCGGGATTCAGGCATCCTAATCCGTGCATGCACTTTTCTCTTTTCTGTTGAATCTATGAACGTGCTGCCATGTTTGGAATGCAAAAAGAACTTCTGTAGAATTTTGCACTTGGCGAGCAGGAGCCGTAGACTGGCGTTGGAATGTCGGAGAAAGGACATGGTTTTCCTCATATACGAGTCCGAGCACGTACATAAGTGAAAAGTGTTTTCCAAGTAAAAGAGAAAGAGAGAGAGAGAGATAGGGAAGGAGAATCATTCTCTGTTGGGGTACAGGCAGGTGGAAGGTTACTTGGAGCCATTTCAACCCTTGCTGGTTGGCGCTGGTAAAAAAGGGATTTTACTTCACCTATCGGCTGTGAGGCATTTGATGTTAGCCTGGTAGCTTTTACAGACCTATCAGTACTCTTCTCATCAATTACAACGTGCGGAGAGTGCAAAACACACAAGCCGGGGTGTTGGGGTTGCTCTTTGCGATTTCACTTGGAACTTTTGTATTACACGGGGGCTGGTGCTTTATTTTTGATTTTTATGTACTCCACTGGTTTGGTATTGCTGCAGGGATATGCTATATGCTCTTTCGGTGTCAAATGGGTTAACTTATAGATACAAATTGGCATTTGAATGGGAGTTTGTGCTTTATGGAAAATAAACATATCAAGGGAACATGTAGGAACAGAAGATTGGCTACTGGAATTAGATAAGGGTGAGAATGTCTTTTAAAATAAATTTCAATTACTGAATAACAGTCATCAATAATCAATCACCGAACCGAAATTCGAAATCTGGAAGAAAACATGCACTAGCTTAGCTATGGGGGGATTGTTTCGCATTTCGTTTCATGTAAGAAGTTCCAGAGGGTTCCACCACCTTAGAAACTCATCGCTGTACCTCGCACAAATGTCATTATTATTAGTATAATGAAAAGTTAGATGCACCGCAACCTTAAGATCTTTTGTACCCCCGAACGGTTCCAGAAGAAAGAACATCCCTCTCGTCTTTATTCCTATTGGATCTGGTTAGAGAGAGCCTCGCTCACACCTAGCCCAGGGGAGAATTCCATGGGTCATAGCACCTCATCCAGACAAATTTCCCTAAGATCCTCGGCTGCAATTTGGCATTTGCCCAGGCACTTGAACCTTTTATGGGTTAATGACCCACAATCCATGAGTATGTGTTCTGGAGTTTCACCGGACTTATTGCAAAATCTGCACGAGTCTTCATCTCAAGGGGCATCTCATGAAGACGTAGCTTCATTAGACTATTTCCTGTGGGGCTACGTCAAGTCTATGGTCTATGCCAACAAGCCAGCGACGATTGATGAACTTCGTACGAATATCGAACGTGAAATTGCAGCAGTATCGGCCGATTTATGCTTGAAAACCGTCGAAAATTGGCTTCAGCGTCTGGACTAATGGCATCAAACGTACTTTCACAGGAATAAAGAATTTCATTGATATCCAAAACCGTTTTTGTTTTATTTAAAAAAAAACTTTTGTAGCGCTCTTATTGAAAAACCCTAGTTACGCTGTTTTGTTTTTTATTTAAAAAGATAAGGCACTTATAATTAATTTCTACATTTTTGTGAGCAATTATCGGAAGTTTATTTTTTTTGTTAAGAACATGACTTAGGTATGTATACATTTTTTGGCCCGTATATCGATTTTTGGTTTGATTTCTTTTATTTAAAAAAAAATATATACATATTCTGTCCAATCCCGGGATACCCCGGGATCTCGGGATTCAGTTTTCCAAATCCCGGAATCCTGGGATTCAGTTTTCCAAATCCCGGTATCCCGGGATTGAAATCTCCAGGCAGGACACAAGGTAAGATGGTTTTTAAGAAAGATGGATGTATCTTATCAAGTCCAACCGCATTAGAAAATGTTGTAAAATAGAAACTAGGATTACGTGCAGAGAGAAATAGGCCTTCGAAATATTGGAAAGATCCAGTACTTCACCAAGAAGTCTGTGAAGGTATTAACTTATGATTAAGTTCGTTAGGATTAACTTCAATAGTACGGCGACCTTTATGTTTACCAATGCCAATATTACCCTGGATGTTCCACAAAATCCTACTACCCATAGAATCTATCATGTCCGCAACTGTAAGTTCAATCGATATCGAAAACCCCAATAAAATCAATTAATCAAAGACTAAGCCTATTGGGTTGTCCAAGGGACTGTCAACAAAAACTTATAATAATTAATCTTGGCCAAGTCTTGTTGCAACCAGAAAAAAGTAGAACAAAAAGAAGAATCCTTCTGTCAATTTGACAACATTTTGTCAACAACCATTAATTCTCTGACAAACCATCGCACATTGATTTCCTTTCATTGAAACTACCGCACAATGGAACTCCATTTCATCAAGTAGTATCCTGATTACCCTCAGCAGCTATTGATGTTATAAGGACGATAACAAAAAAATCACAAAAAACACGGAAACGTCTGTGGCATATTTTTTTATCAGAGGCCACAAAAAAATTCACCCCTCACGGATGTGGAAAAAGGGAAAATCCATTTCATGTCTTTGCCCAGAAGGCAGATCCTATAAACACCCACATCAGCTTACCGTGATCTTTCATTAGTCCTTTGCGAGATCCAGAGTGTGCTACGCACTGATTATAGCACCCTTAGCGGCATGTGCGTCTCAGGATAATGAATCGATCTTTTTTTTGCGCCGAGAAGATTTGTTTTACCTTTCAAGGATGAAACTGAGAGTTGCGCACACTTTCGCTGGATAAAAAACAAGAAATGTGGAAAAAAAACCTCGCATCCTTGAGGAAGTAAATCGCAATGTAATGGACCAGTTGGTGTGTGTTAGATTTTTTTCTCCTTACTGACGGTGAGGGTGTGCCATAAGGTGAAGCCAGATAAAAAAATTGTTGGTTCCGTGCGAGATCGCGTTTTTTAATCGTATTGTTGTAGTTTTTTTTTTTCTTTTTAATCTTTTAGATATTTGAGATGATTGAAGCGCGTGCCAATCTAAAGAAAGGAAGAAGAAGTCCACATGCTATTTTATTACGCATTGTTGTGGTTTCGTGTTTGATTTTTTTTTTAAATTCATTTGCGTAAAAAAATGCGTTATAGAATTTGGTTTTTTTATTTAGAAAGTTTTGAGGCATCTGGAACTTCTGTGATAGCATCTGACCACATTTAAATGGTTTTCAGTTTTCTATCAGTGAAAGTGAAGTGGATCGTTTTTCAATTCAATTGCGGGAACAGGAGGAGTTGATTCGATTCAGCATTTTTTTTTCAAGGAAACTCGGGACAGTTCTTGGCGTCAATTTGAAGTTCATTGGAATTTGTCAGGATTCACTTTGAGGATAGTGCTTTCTTAAGGCTGGTACTTAAAATTGCGATTGCATATTCTTACTGGGATATACCATATGGCTGCACCCAACATACAGTGCCGTTCGAAATATCTTGCTCAAACTATTTTTTTCGAAGTTTGGCGAATTGGTTGCAATAACTATGTGCATATTTTTTTAATGAGGTTTTGTTTTACTAGGTATTTGCAAACGTTTCATGATACTTTTAGAGTGTTAGAATTTTACACCTGCGGTCAAGGGAGCAAAATGGTCTTAGACCGAAAAATGGTTTTTTTGGGTACTTGCGTCAATTTTAATAATGAATGAAAAGTGCTTTATTATTGCAGTTTTTTTTATTTTTTTTATTGCTTCCCAGAAACCTCCTCTTTCTTTTATTACTGCTGCACATCTGCGATTCTTTGACTCAGATAGGTTTTTCCATGTGGATACTGGTATGGTGTTTAAGAGCCGGATTAGTACATTTTTTAGGATTTCAATTGGCTCTGGACGCTTTTTTGTAATCTCAAGTTTCATGCTTGACCAGATGAGATCTGGGCTGCAGGGAGGGCAGCGTGGCACATCGATATTTTTTTCTCCGAAGTACTTTTTAACCTAAAAAATTAAAAAAAAAATACTCATACAGTTTTTGGTCATAGAAGTTGTGGTTAACTTAAAAGTTATAAATTAATCTTTCATTTGAAAAACAAAAACAAGTTCATACTTACAATTTTGGTTGTATGGCAAGGAGCATTATCCTGTTGAAAAATGAGTCTGCAAGTGTCACTATGAAGCTCTATAGCGGAGAGCTCTAATTAATTTTCTAGGACCCGCAGATACTTTCGATTCTAAAAATGCCAATCATCCCTTTTCATCTCCAGGGAAGCATCCCCAGACCATCACACCTTCCGTTTTGGGGGGCATCCGTAAGAGGCATTCAGTCTTTCCTTTGGGTCTATTCGCGCAAGAATCCTGCCATCTCCAACATGCAGCTTAAATTTGGATTTGTTGGAGAAGATAACATTGTTCCACATGTCTTATATCCAATTGAGATGGTTCTCAGCCCAAATTAATCGTTTTTCTCTGACTCTTATTGGAAAATCCGGCTTCAGTACTTGCTTGAGTGCTCTAAGTCCAGCTTTTACGACCCTTTTTCTCATTAAGCTTGCTGAATTTATTTATCCTTTAGCTCGAAATAGATCGTTTTGAATATTCACTGAAGTCTCAAACTAATACAGACGGCTTTGGAGCACCAAAAAATTATCTTCCACTGGGGTCGTCTTTTTTGGCCTCGCTAAGCCTTTCCTTCTGCTGGTAGTCACGGTCTCACGATATTTTTTAAATTCCATGCTACAGTTCGTTGTACAGTATTAAATCTTTCAGAAATTTGACGGATTGTCGAATTTGGACGTGAGAGACACAAAATAATAGATTTGCACTGATTTTTCCTATTTTGTATTCTGTTAATCGCATTGGTTCGTTTTGGACGGCTATCACGAGTTAAAGGCACCTCCCATTCTTAATAACATCGACTTTTGTTCGCTAATTGAACGATATTTTGATATCCAGTGCAAAAAACATCGTATCTCTCATAAATTCTAAGAACTGCCATCCGAAAGAGTAAGAAAAGGTTTGAGCAAAACTTTTCGAACAGCACTGTATGTATGCCCATAATAAGACCCATAGAGAACGACGTCAACAACTTTCTTTGTCTCGTAAAAAAGCTAAGAAACAGTGATGCTGGTTTAGATAAGTTGACTTGTAACTGACGGTACTATATTTCAAGTGAAGATAAGGGTGAGAAAAGTGAAGAAAAGGGTGAGGTTAGGTTAGGTTAAGTGGCTATCCACCGTATTCGGTAGGATTCACTTAGACCAAAGTATTTAGGTCCATTGTGTTGCCACGTGAGCCAACTCTTATCGGTACTCTTGGAACGATTTTGAGAATTTGATAAATTTCCATATTTTTTTGATATCCGTTGAGGAAATATCTTGAATGTCTATAAAGAAGCATTCTCCCAGAATCTTTTTTTCTTAACGAGGAGAGTGCTGGTCAGCTGCATGGGAGGCGATACAGGGATTCCTCCTCTTCCTCATTCATGCAACTGTGACGGAAGTCATTGGCGAGGATTCACAGCCTGCTGGCATGTCTGCTTATTACACAGTGACCTGTCAATATGCTAACTAGGTTGCCAAAATGTGCTCTGCTAGTTTTTAGCAAGCTATAAGCTTTACGTCGATTTAGCTGAGGCTAAGTCTGCTTGGCGTGACCACACGTACATATCAAGGTACCGCCATATTTCATTAGCCTGATTTCGTGGCTTATTGTTTCTATTGGTACATGGGGTACACTTTCTGTGGTAAAACTCGTTTAGAGATGCGTCACCAGTGCCTAACCAGAACCTAGATATTTGGCGTGGTCTGAGATGCTGAGCTGAGTACCATTTAATTTTGGAGGGGTGACTTGGGGGATGCTGTGCTTCTTAGTGAAACGCACGAGCTCCGTTTTTGCTAGGTTAATTCCCAGTCCGCTTTTGCTTGTCTACATTACCAATGTCGCTCATTGTTGAAAGATATCTTCCATTCATAATGATAGCAATGTCATTGACATACGCTACAACCTTACACCCTTGATTTTGTATGGTGAGAAAAATTTGGTTCAGAGTTATGAGCCAGAATTGTGGCGACAACACTCCTCCCTGTGGTATTTCGCGCTTTACTCATCTTTTATAGTTTACCAGTGATGAGTTGATCAACCTGCTTAACATCATTTCTTGGATCGAGAAACTTAGTCTACTACTTATTTTCAGTTTATCGAGTGCTTCTGATATAGCCTCAGGTTTTATATTATTGAAAGCTCCTTCTATATCCAGGAATGCTATCATTGTAAATACCTTAAGGGCGGGAGATTTGTTAACATTACCGATAAGTGAAACAAGGGCTGTTTCCACAGATCTGCCTTTGTAGTAAGCCTGCTGCAATGTCGAGGACCTGGGATCTTTACGCAAATAATGCTTACAAATATATCACGACTACCAAAGCGTGTGGAACAAACAGGCTCATAAGATGATTAGCTGTAAATCGAACTATGGTACCCGGTAAGGGTAACACAATCAACCAGTTTTGAAGATTTATATTACACAACTTTTATTTCATAACTTTTCGACATTTAAAAATAGCAGAACATTTCTTTAAGGCACTTTCCTTAATGATATGATTTTTTCATTTGTATTATTATTTTCACTATGAAGTACGCATTTAAGACTACCGTACGCGTCACTTATGGTTAAGGTCAAAAGTACCTACCTACAACTCAAGCTACCTACTGAAATAAAACGCATTTTTTTAGTACTCGTAACTCTTAAGTTTTAACTATGTTTTTTTTGCATACTTTGGGCTTCTTGCCTCCAGACTTTTTTGTTGGGCCTTATTTGGAAGAATAAGTACGTATCAGTGAATCCATGATCATCCTGAACTTTGCCGAAAGATGATATGAAATGCGTTGGCAAGAGCCTGAATTTGCCAAGCAGATAATAGACTTGCGAGATGTAATCTTTCACGTATAATAAAATTCAATGAAATTCCCCCCAAAACCCCCAACAAAACTTATAATTTACCCTGAAATAAAAAAGTCATAACGAATTCAAACCATAAACATATAAATGAGTTTATTTCATCGTTAAAATATTCGCCGACAAATACTTGTTCTGTTTCGATCCTCAAAATGTTTGTAATAAAAATCACAAGGATTTAGATAAGAGCTTTTGATATGTATAGCCACAAAATACAAGTGAATACTAGAAATCTGGTTGAGTGTTCCTTCACCCTGCCACCATACAGACAGAGCATCAAATGTTGTCACATACTCGCAACATGGCAACATGGTGGCCCATAATCCCTTTTAATTGCCATTAATTAAAAGACTTCCCATTCAATTTGCCCTGCCGACTACGAAATCACAAAAATCTCACAATAAGGGTCATCTAATTTAATTGCCCCACACACACTCGGTCGGTCGGGTCGGCTTCGGAGTGTCTCAACTTCTTTCAATTGATACTTCCCTCCAATCAAGCGAACGCTTAATGATAACTTCCGCTAATTTGAGACAATGACAGATCTCTCGTCTCTCTGTTGGATGTTGTTAAATGGCAGTTACACTTTTGTCTCATTATTACCATGATCATCTGTATTCAAACACACACACACACACACACAGAGAGAGAGAAGTAGAGTCGCTATATTGTCATTCTGCAGCCAGTGCGCCGCCGCAACTGATGCTCCCGTCCGGTCCCAACAAAGTGTCAAGTTCTTCTCTTGGTCGGGTCTCCCCTCAACACTCCACAAAGTCTAAGTCGACAAATTCTTCATTAAATTAAAATTATTACGAGACCGGGAACAAATCGTTTGGCTCATAAACTGACGACGACGACGACGATGACGGCGACGAATAAGCATATAGAGAGTGATGATGGGTCCGAGGCACGCCAGGAAGGCGAAACTCGGTTTCCTATATTTCTTGGGAACTTAACGAAGTAGAAAGCTGAACTGAAGCGCTAACTAGCGTTCCCCCCGCTGCGCTGGCCGACCGTCCTCCCATCCGCGCACGAACAATGTGAAACTGACTGACGTTTTGTAGATACATTTTATATGCCCGTGTATGTGTGCGTGAATAAAAAGATACATACGAGTAGTGGATGGATGGATGGATGGATGACAGTCGAAGTGGAGGGTAGGAGAAAAAAAAGTCAAGCTGAGGTTTTTAACCCCATGACAGGCATTAATTTCACCGAAAGTGAAAGCGGCTTCTCGCGGTGACTAGCAACAATAATAACAAACAATAAAGATGGCAAAAAAAAAAACGACAACAACAACAAGAGAAGCACAAGAAAAAGAAGAAAAATCTGAACTCGTACATCGACTGCGCTTGACACGCGAGACGCGGATACCATTACCATTACCATCCTCCATCGCCTGCGGCACGGAAATAAAATTTATTTTATTTTTATTGGACGAGACGCGGGTGGCAGATCAGCAGCGGGGATCTGGTTGACGTCGTCATCTTCCGTGCAGTTTCCATGCACAAAGAGGAGCCTCGTTTTTATTGGCATAGGTTGAGGTAGAAGACTATACACGAGTGATTCCGATTTTCTTCGAAATAGTGTGAGATACATTTAGTTAATTTCCCATTAAAGTAATTGTTTCTTTTACAGAGACTGCGGATAAGCTGGCAGCTCATGCAATTCGGGAGCGGCGACTAATTTAGGTCTTCAGGGAAATCTTCTTGGAAGGAGCCTGCAATTAGCACGTTGGAACAATATGGAAACGTCAATGAGCTGATTTTTTTTTTTAGTAATTGTAGATTAAGGGGAAAGGAACAGAGGAAGACGTAGCTTAAGCCATGTGGGTGAAGTTCACATCCCATGACGTCCAACAGTTGTAATCGGAAGACACTTAAATAGCTATTACTTCTATTACTGAAGGGTGAGATGCAGACTAAGAAACATCCCTCTCGTCATTATTCCTTTTAGAAACGGTTCGAGAGAGCTTCGCTTGCACCTAGCCCAGGTAAGAATTCCATAGGTCACAGCACCTCATCCAGACCAGTTTTCCTGAGATATCGCAGTAGGGCATTGGGTGCCATGAGTGGTAGATCTTCTGTTGTAGTTTAGTATTTACCCAAGCACTTGAATCATTTCTGGGTTAGAGAGGACTGCGGGCGCCGTTTAAGAATCACCTTCCCTTTCATTCACTACCCCTAGAACCCAAGGCCACAGGACTCCTTGGGCCCGTCTGGGCAGCCGAGAGGAAAGTGGGTCCAAATCCCTTGCTTCCACCAGTAATTAGCTTGTCGGATGAGAGGGTTCCTTGCTACAGATCTTCGATCGAATTGCTACGCATTTCCATGTCTGAGTGAGCTGGAAATTACAAGAAAAACATGTTTTTATGTCTGCATAGTGTTTCTTGATTGCCCTCATCCATTGGCTGCTTTTCAGCAGGGTGGTGGGGAGAGAAAGAAATGTTGGTAGCTTCCCTAATGAGGATATACCCACCCCCGTATCACACCGCTTCCGGCGTGGCACGCGCTTTGCCACCATGTCCTCCATTTTGATGATGGCCACTAACTGAAAAATGAGCAATCAATAGATCAGCGGTGCCTAATCCTCGTCATCCTCTCGTGGTCCAGTAGCTCAGCTACAACTGACTGCCAATATATTTCTTTTTATTTTACCAAATAAAAATGAGATAACAGTAAAAAAAATTGCGTCAGCAGATTTCCCAACAAGTGCCCCACAATCCATCAGTATGTGTTCTCGAATTTCACTGGACTCATTGCAAAATCTGCATGAGTCTTCATCTGATTGACCTAACTTCCTGAAATGTCCCTGCAGTGTACAATGCCTCATGAGGAATGCAGTCAGGATGCGGAGTTTGTTTTTGTCAACGCTGATGCAAGCTTTGAATCTCTTCAAGTTGTAATTGTCCAAAAGTTTCTTCGCCCTTCTTAGACCCAGGACTTAGGTAAGGTTAGGTACCAGTGGCTGCCAGTAACGAGTAGCAGCACACCTAGGCCTATAGAGACCCATTGTAATACAAAGGATCTTGAGGATATTTAACCCCGCTACTCATGAGAACCATCTGAAGCTTTGTATAAAGTGAAAAATGCTTCCTACGTCTTTTTGTGCTAGGTCAGTGAGATCGTCGAAGAAGTATTATCCTAGGTATTGTTTTCTGCTACGGGAAAGAGCTGGGCATGAACAGAGAAGATGTATTGGGCTCTCTTCATCTTCTTCGTCTCCGCAAACTCTACAGAAGTCATTTGAAATGATACCAATCCTAGTTGCATGCTTACCTATAAGGCAGTGTCCTGTAATTACACCAATACTTAGTCGTATTTATATGCAGTCTTTTTAGTGGCCGAAGGTATTTGGAGCTTAGATCTAGTTTAGGTCAGATCTGTTTGGTGGCAAGACAGGTAGTTCCATCTTCCTATTTAGCATAAGTCTTGTTTACTGTGTCAAGTTTGGTAGGTATTGGTGTTTCTAGTTTAGCGAGCTCGTCAGCTTTGTAATTCGCTGGAATGACTTTATGCCCCGGCACCCAGCAAAGATGAATATTGAACTGCTAAGCCATCTCCATAAGAGATGAATGGCAGTTGGAGGCGGTCTTAGAAGTGCATGAAAATTATACCAGGCCGCCTATCTATCCAAGAAGATGCTAATATCGTTGGTGAATATTACATTCCTCTTGATCCAAGGCAGTGCATCCGAAATCGCTATAATCTCCGCTTGAAACATGCTGCAGTGATCATCATCAAGGATGGATACATTTTTTTCTGTCTGAGAAAACACCTCCTCCTACACCATCATTGGTTGTCCACTTAGTCCTGTTTGAATTCTCCAATGATCGAAGCTCCTTTTTTTTTTTGTATATTTTCCCCACTCCGCAGAAGGATTCAGGGCCTACAAAGGGTATGGCAGCCCCTTTTCTGGCAAAGCTTGTCCACCTCTTCATTACTTTCTATCCCCATGTGTCCTGGTACCTGGTGGTAGATAGTGAAGTTGCCCAGTCTATTTAGTTGGCATTTCCAGACGATTCTAGAAGCTTTCTAGGCTGTCTGACATTATTGCTATATCGCGTCTGCTGTAGCGTTTATCAAGTTTGAGTTGGGCAGATCTGTGGATAGCACAGATCTCAACTTCAAAAATTCTGGTGTAGCTGCCCATGAGTTCGAATAGTATAGTTCCGGGCCCAAACACTCATGGCCCATTGCTTCCTCAGTTCTTGAACCATCCGTGTACCATTTAATGGTATGAGGACTCAGCCTGTAGGTTTTAGATTCGTTGCTCTAGTCTTTCTTGTTGCTGAGTTTAATGTCAAAGCTGTTTAGAATTTTTCAAATTGGTGGACAATGGAATATGCAGACCATCTAAGAGCGCCTAGGCCTCCTAATTGCACATGGTGATGAAGTCTAACGGAGAATAGCGATGTTGCGGAGATTACCGGGCACTAAATGTATTTTTTTTTTCTACAATCGACCTTCGAAGTGCCTACTACCGTACCAGATTTCATGCTCTTCATGCCAAATGGAATTAAGAACGCTGCGCGAACGTTCCAACGCCACATCAATTCGGTCCTCAAGGACTTGTTAAATTGCTGTTTCCCCTATGTGGACGCCACTTCGTTTCTATTCAGAGAAACTGAATAAATCAGAGTCTAAGTACAGTACGTATGACCGTGAGATCACTGCTATTTACCAAGCAATTCAAGTATTTTGTGGAGGGAACAGCCAATAACTTTCGCTTTTCAACAAAATCTGAAGAAGGTCTCGCCAAGCCAAGAATGTCTACTGGACTATATTGGACAGCACCGATATAAGACACACGAAAGGAGAGCATAATACCGTCACTGATTGGTTGTCACGCATCCAGCAAATCCCATCCACAAGAATAACTGCTTCAAGACGAATGCCTAAATCTAAAAGTGTAACATTAGCATATAAGATCGGTGGATGCAAAAACTCGATAGTTTCTATCGATTTTCAGAGCAACTCATCCCGATTGCAGTCTTTGCCTTTGAAGATCTCCAATAAACTGGAAGCCCTGAGATATCGATCATAGCAAAACAGCTACAATCAAATCTTCGCTAACACAGCTTTCTAAATTCTTTTATTATAGCAATGGACCAATTTGCTGCCATGTAGGCATGTTGGGGGTGTTTTTTGGACCATACGTGAAAATGCCATCTTCAAAAGCTTCCAAACAACTGTGGGAAGTCAATGGAAACGGAAAGGTGTGTGGAAAATGAAACTAGGGAAGCAATGTCGAAGCTGAAGCTTCAGAAGCTATCAATCATTTAAAATATCAGTTTACGGACCACAAGCATATTATAGCCATCCTCGTACAGACAGTTCCAAAAAGTGCGATCTTTTTGGCACAAACGGTTTTCGTGGCAGTTTGGAAATGGGAATGGTTGGAGAATAGACGAAAAACAACTTTTGGATTTTATGCTGGACAATTCTCAACATCATTACATATTTGTATCCGTAAACCAGCCATGTATTTACCCATTCAAAAACATATTTTAAATGAAGAGATAACCACTGCTTTTTCCACTCTAAACATATCTAGATATGAAAAGGGTAATTTCTGGAAAGCAAAGGAGTAATATCATCGAAAAGAATTTACGTTGGAAAAAAGTAATATCTAGGAAGCAGCGTGTTATCTGGTAATGGAGTATATATATCCTTAAGTTTACCAAGAGATTGGAATTTTAAATCAGAGGTCATTACCGATTCGCTTTTTTGGTAACAACTAATTTTGGTATGAATTTGTTTTTCAAATGATTTTCTTTGAGAAAGGAAGTGCACATTAGCGAAGCCTGAAGAAATCTTCGTTGATCTCCTATTGGGTACATACCTTTGTATATGTGTTGCTCCATATGACCGTTTACACGAACTAACAAAAAACCACGAAAATACACCCTAAACCGTCCAAGCTTCAGACAGCACTTTCTGGAAAACCGCCAAACATCGGAGGACTAGAAGAAACCTGATATCCAAAGTTGTAAGCTCAGTCTACGCTGCCCCAGTTCGGGTGGGGCCCTAACGACACAAGAAACAAGGGGAAAGCCATCGTCAACATATCGAATTAGCGCACTTTGGGCAATCAGTGGCTTCAGAATGATTTCTGACGAAGCAGCCATTGTCATTGCAGTGATGATCCCCATCGAAACTTCTGGTAACCAAGAGGCAACGGCCATCAAAAGGATAAAGGAAGAAGAAACGTAACTTCAATGACCAGGTGGGAAGCTTGGTGAGAGACCACCACGAAGGGTAGATGGACCTACAGATTGATTACAACCATAGACGATTGGAAAGGCCGAGGGCACGAAAACCTTACGCAGTTACTATATGGTCACGGAGGGTATCGGAAATACCTACACCGTTTTGTGCACGACAGCTCACCTTTTTGTCCAAATCAGGAAGAAAACACAGAGCACACAGTATTCCACTGCATACACTTTCTGGAATAGAGAACTGGCATATCAAGTCCACAGATAACAATATACCAAATGCTGCGGTCAGAAGAAAACTGGTTGGAGATTTGCACAAATGAAACAAAACGAGCTGCGAAGAATCAAAAAAAAAAAAAAAAGAAGTGCAGATGTAGCAAATATAGGATATAGCAGCCCCGCGAAGTGATACCTCTCGGCAGTCCCGCGGGGGGGTAGGTCGAAGTGTGTAGGATATGGGTTAGTTCATAGGCGTATTCCTGTAATATAGCAATCAGTTTCTTACATGCGTAGAGTTTATGAAGGGTTCGGATGTGCTTCCATTTCTGTTTTTGTCGCTCTTTTGGCTTTCTTTCGGGATTGTCAAAGCCTTAAATTCCTAGACAGCTGAATTGCTCCATATGAGTACAACATCTTGCCATTAATAGGTTCTCATTTCAGTAACACCGAGCTATAAGCCTTCTGGAAACATTCTTAATTCTGATAAAAACTGATAGCTACCAAGTACAGTAGTGGTGGCTACACCATAGCTGTCTTGTTTGGCATAGAGGGAAATTTCTACAATTCTGCCTTTGAAATGATTGAATCTGCACTAAGATTAAAGGCGGGCACCTAACACTAATTGGTCGTATATTGGCGATGCTTAAGAGCTGATTGAGAACAGCCTCATAAGAAGCTTCTTCAAATCTGTGCCCAGAGAGATAGTCAAATTTGGAAGCACTTAGGATATTGGTATCTGTATAATATGGGCCTAAACCGTATCAAATGTACTGTTCTGCCATCAAATGTGAGACACCGTACCTAAACCGTAAATACCAAGTAAATCCAATGATCCCAATGATCGATGGATCTGGCATTAAACTGAACAAAAGCAATCCGTGACCAGCAGCACATTCAAAAATGACGCATACAAATGACAAACTATCAACAAAGGTTGATATATTTAAACAAAATTAATAATGGATAGTGTTCAGTTCCAAGCACACTGTACGAGTATCTGTAGTCTGTAGTCTGTACAACCAAAACAAGTTGTCAGTCTATCTGTGTGTACATGTGTAACCACTTTAGATACAACATTTCCAGTTCAAAGTCCGCACAGCTGCACACACGTGTATGCACTTATTCGTTGCCCAAAGCTTCAAATGCACTCAACCTCCAAAATACAAATAATTTTTTTTTTTGTTTGTATCTTTTTCCCTACCCTCCTACCCGCTGGAAACGAGTGTTATGACAACTAACTCATTACCAACTCTCATACACCTACGAGCTACGACGATCCTAATGTGATAGCATTAAGCCCCTCACAGCCAGCCGCCTAGTGTAGTAGAGTAATATCAGTATGTAATAGATTCCTTTTGTTGGAAACGAGAAAAGAAAAAAAAAACGGTTCAAAAACCTTTAAGTTGGTGACTGAGCTTGTTCCACGTGTTGACCCCATTTTGTTTTTTTTTTTTTTTTTTGTTTTTTAACCAGTGTTTACTGGTTTAATAGATACATAGATACAAATGTAGCTTCAAGCTGGCTATAAAAGCTGTACTTGGATTTCGATAGAGATTGAATTTTTAAAGATTTTCACTCAAGTTCAGGTGAAATTTAAAAAAAAATCAAATCATTTCGAAAAAGGGGCCCGAATTTCACCAGTTCAATGGTATCAAAGAGAGTTCTGTGCCATTCTCTTAATTCATTATCAGTGTACCCACGTGGTATCTTCTCTTATCTCCGCACACTACCGCATTTCCCATATCGAATGAGTTCCTCAGCTCTTATCAGATCACCCACTACTCGCGCTCTCGATCGCGATCCTCTCCTCTTAACTGAGAGTAGAGGCATACGACTTACCTGTATGAGAGTCTAAAGAGACTTTTTGTAATTTTGCAGAGCTTAAGAGCAAATGGGGAGGAGGTGTGTGTTGTATGTGCTTTGTGGGGAAATGAAAAACGATTTTTATATTCACATCGCAGCGAGTTCATTCAACCTCGCCCCAGTGAACTTAGTTGAGGTTATTTTTACTCATTTACTTCTTCTTCTTCTTCTTGTTTCTTGTTTCTTGTTTGTTTTGTTGTTGTATACGAAACATAAGTCATGCTCTGTATGGGTGCATGCCATCTACTTCTTGGTTGCTGCTTTTGCTGCTACTATCTGTCCACCAGCACCGCCGTACTCCACCGCACCACCCTTTTAACCACAGGCTTTCCCACACACCGTTTGGAGAGATATGTGGTGGTACTTATGTTTAAGCATTTTTTTTTTTTTTTTTTTCATTTTTATATCTTTTGAAGCGCGAATGGATGGATTAAGACCTGAGCTGAGCGGCGCGACGGCTGGCGGAGCCTCAAGTACTCAACTCAACTTGACTTGGAATTGAAAGTTTTTTCTGCTTTTTCTTCTGTTTTTTCGATGACAAGCTCTCAGGTGAGTTGTATGGCTTATTTTGGGTGTTAAGTTGTATTTTTGTTGTTTCTTGTTTCGCTGTCGAATCCGGAAGAATTTGAATCGTGTCAATTATGCTGAGTGGAGTGGAGGACCAAATTTGAAGCTGTGTAAAGCAGCCTAGGGTGTGATTTAGTGTGGGCGGTTATCTTATAGATTTCTCTTTTGGTTGTCTTTTGCTGGTGTCGACTGTCGTGTCAGGTTAGATAAGCTGAGATCTTTGAATACTAATTGGCGATATTGTGCGTTTATGAGTAAGTGGATAGCTGCAGTGAAGATAAGATAAGATTTAAGGGGCAGCGAGGGTTGAATTATGCGCTTTCGAAGGCATGAGATGGATTTTCAAATAGAAAACTTCAATTGTGTTGAAGATGCTCGCTTATACGCTTGATATGTGTTTGATTATAATGAATCTTAAAGAAAGCATCAGTAATAAGTCGAAAGCAAATGAAAGGCGAACAAGTCTTAAAAAAGCCGATCACAGAATTGTGACTGATCATTTGACAGATGTTAGCAGTGCATCATTTTGTGATGGAATACAGTGAAACCTCCCTTAGGCGGACAACATTTTTGTCGGCCTAAGGGAGTTGTCCGTCCAAGGGAGAACACATTTTCTTAAATAAATTATCTTTATTTATCAAAACATAAAAACACTGCTAGCGTAACGGATACAGTAGTTGACACCCTTTTTTTTGGATACAGTTGTTGGCACCTCTCTGTTCAATAGCGATTTTCTCTGTTCTAGTTACTTCTTTTGAAGTAGAAATTTTTGTTCCCAAAAATATAATAAATTTGTAACATTTTCCTGCAGTTTCTATATTAAAGGGTCACTTCAGTCCATGTTCATAAATCAAAGTGTAAAAACCTATCAGTTCAATTTTTTTTAGTGTAAAATCTTGTGAATTTCAATAAGGACTTCCAAATTGGTAAGGATAGGATTTTTCTCAAATTCTCGAAATAAGAATAAACACTTTAGTTATTTCAAATGGCAATATATAAAATATTGATAATTTAAGTTTATATATTCCAATTACCTGCTAGTATATTAAAAAAGAGAGGTGCCAATAACAGTATCAAATAAGAGCAATAGATTCAATTATTGCCAGGGGGTGCCAATAACTTGTTCATGTGGGACTACAGTTGTTGGCACTGCCAATAACTGTACTTTTGACGGTGCCAACAACTGTACTATACGACGGTTATTTGTTTTAGATTTTTGAAAATACCTAAACAGAAGAAAAGTTATGATGAGGATCGGCGAAGTTTATGACTGCTCGGACAAGACAATTGTGGTATACGATGTTCCAGTTGCCGCAGAGAGTACCACATTGAATGCTTGAAAAAAAAATAACCACGCGCATATCCATATACAGTGTACTCTCTCCTTACGGACACCTCTCATAACCGGACACCTCTTATAACCGGACAGTTTTCAAAGAACGGAAATAAAAACTCGATTTTTCATATAAAAAACTCTCCCATAACCGGACTCTCTCATAACCGGACACGGACACCAATTTTCGTAACCGCCATAGAATGTCGCTCTCTCTAAACTGGACAAAACACATCTTCGTATGGCAAATTGTTAACATACTTTTTTTTGTTTTTGTTTTGTTTTCCTCTTCTTAGCACTTTGCAAAGAAACGAAACAAAAATGTAATCTGTGGAGTGTGCCTTTGCGTTATTATCACGTTCGCGGTCTCGCGGACATATAATTTTCGGTGGAGAACGCTAGAATGACACACGCACATCTCCGATATTTTGAGAAATATTTTATATTATTTTATGCAAATTATGATCAAGATAAACTGTGGTCATAGTGAAGTGAAAATTTGTCTCTGGTAGAATAAAATAATGCCGGAATATGGAAGTATAGAAACTGTATTTCTCGTCGGGGTACCTCGGTTTGTCCTAACATACCTAAAATTCTTTGACGGTATATGCCATCATGATCCGCTAATTTCATTAACCAATGAGGGCATATGCCGTCTTGTCTGCGAACATCTAAGAATCCCGTTGCCCTTTTTAAATAGGTTTGTATGTTAAGTATATGTATGTATGTGTAATTTCAAGCTTGATTGCCATAGACAGAAATATAAATTTTTCGGTAATTTGTGTTTATCACATAAAAATGAATTCATTTATAAAATAAAACTACCATATGTCTAAAGATTGTGTTTCGTTGATGTCAATTTATTTTTTTCCCCTATAACCGAACACCTCTCATAACCGGACACCTCTCATAACCGGACAAATTTCTCGGTACCGTCAGTGTCCGGTTATGAGAGAGTTCACTGTATATACATGTAAGACATGTTCTAGTAAGACTTTACCTACATTTTTTTAAAAATTATTTTGCAATAAATTTGTTTTAGCTATGTTCCTTAAAAGTCTTCAAGTTAGTTGTTAAATACAAAAAAACAATTGTTAACTGAATTATATTTTACTAATTTATTTACGTTTTTTCTGTGTTAAAAATCGCAATTTTCTTATTTGTTAAATATTTACAATTGATTTTATTTAATTACCTATGTATTTATTTAAAATTTTATATTTATACTTTTTTATATTATTTAAATAATAACTTATCAAAGCATCGCATTTCAGTTTTATTAATCTCAAATAAAGGAGCACTAAATGCAGTTTAATAAATCAGTAGCTAGCTTGCCAGTTATTATTTGATCATTATTTTTGGGTGCCAACAACTGTAGTTCCGTAAAGTGCCAACTACTGTACAGGGGTGCCAACTACTGTAGTTTTTAAGAGACATTTTTTTATAATGCATTTAATTGCTAATTGCAACCCTTTAACTCGAAAAAGTAAATTTTTCGTATAAAGAAAATTCTTTAAGCAATATATAAACATATAACATATTAAAATCGCGTTAAAAATAACAAAGCTACGATTGTTTAAAGTCAAAATTTCCTTATGGATGGCAACTACTGTATCCTTTACGCTACTTCATTTGAAACGAAACAAAACAAAAAAGGGAAAACGAATTACAGTGAAATCTCTCTTAAGTAGACAACCATAGGGCCGGATTTTTTGTCTGGTAATGAGAGCTGTCCATTTAAAAGAACTCATTTTGTCTGGGAAATTAGAAATTGGTTCCCCATAAAGTTGTCCGCTAAACACAGTGCCCGCTAATGAGATATTAACCCGTAGAACAAAGATTGCGAATCCTCTAAAATGACTTTGGTCGCAGCTGCATGCATGAGGATGAAGAATAATAATCAGCCTATCATCTCCTTTACTTTCCACCTAATGAAAAATAATTCTGGGAGAATATTTCTTAATATTTCTTAACCTTTAATCAAGATATTTCCTCGACGAATATCAATAACATGTGAAAATTCAACCAACTTTTAAAATGATTCTAAGCACACGTGGCAACACAATGGACCTATACTAAGTACTGAATGTCATGTTCCGTTCTATACTAAATGTGTGGGTTATTTTTATTTCTGTTTTTTGTCTTTTCGTTTGAGAATCTGAGGAAGTATCAAAAACTCGCTGTGAAACTAGTGTTTTTTTTTCTTTTTGTCCGTCTAATGGAATTAAATTAAATAATTTCTGACAAATGTGCGTGTCCACATCCGATTAAGGGAGTGTTTGGTTAAGGGAACGTAATATGATTTGAAATACATATAAAAGCTAGGTAAGGAAAATTTGTCGTCCGTCTAAAGGATCAGTCTGTTTAAAGGATCAGTCCATCTAAGGGATGTTCTACAAAACATTGATCCTGCCAGTTCTGCTGTATGGAGCCGAGTGTTGAACGATAAGCAGGAAAGCAGAGCAGATTTTGAATACTTTCGAGAGAAAAATTCTTCATTGGATATTCGGTCGAGGAGGAGGGCGAATGGAGGAGAAGATACAACCGCGAACTCTATGAGCTGTACCAAGATGTGGATGTAGTCCGAAAAGCCAAAACACGTCGACTTCACTGGCTCGGCCACATCGAGCGAATGGACAACAATGCTCCAGCAAAGAGGATCTACGACTCACAGCCCCCAGTTTCGAGACGACAAGGAAGACCGAACCTCCGGTTTAAGGACCAAGCTACCGCGGATGCCAGTGCACTTGGTCTAGACAACTGGAAGCAGTGTTCCCGGGATCGAAGAGAGTGGAAGGCTGCTGTGTCTCAGGCAGAGACTTTTCACGGGTCGGGAGCCCGTTAAGTAAGCAAGTAGTAAAAATTTAAGGAAAATGCATTTTAATTAAAAAATTGGGACAATAAATTTTCATAGGTTTGAGTTTAAAGAGCCATAACTTTTTTTTGTGGATGCCCTTCTGATTGCCTCTCCAAAATCGACAAAACTATTTTTGTAGCTGTAGTAGTTCAGAAGTTATATCATTTAAAGTGGTTTTACCACCACAATGGAAATAAATTGAGATTCTGATTAGCGGACCATAACTGTAATTATATATTTTATTAAATTTGTTATGAGATTAATTGTAAAAACAAATAGCAGAATGGCTTGTGTAAGAAAAACATATCATAACTGCGTTAACTCCTGTTAAAAGTCTCGAACTTAATTTTAGTGCGATTTTCCCAGTTTCCCTATACGTCCATCAGCGAAATTATAGGGAAATGAAAATGTAAATTTAATGTGAAATAAATTGCATAGGCAAGCCAGCTATAAATTGTTTATATTGCCAATCATTCAAATTGCTGAAGAATGCATATAAATACATATGTATGTAAATCGCTACAAAATTCAAAAAAAAAAATCCCTTACGGTGTTACCTATATCTTGGAAATCACGCTAAAGTTGCCAAACGCTATTGTAACTGGAAAAAAAATATCCGTATTACCTACATACCTATTTTTTTATGTTAGCAAATCAATAAAATTGCCATCTTCTTTATATATAAAAATGAGCTGTTCGTTTGATACATCAGAACTCATAAACTAACCATCCGATTGAGCTTAAACTTACACTATATACTTTTTCTGATGTTTGAAGTGTTCGTAGATCAAAAAATTCAGTTTTCCGCTAGATAGCGCTGGAACTCAAAATTTTTTAAAGTCACGGTACGATTAAGCTGAAATTTATACAATATATTTGTAATGAATTGAGAAATGTTCGTACATCAACAGTTCTAACGTTTTCCGATAGATGGCGCTGGAACACCAAAATTTCAAAACCATCCGATTGAACTGAAACTGACAGAATATAGTTGTTATGAAGTGAGAAATATTTGTAAATCAAAAGTTTTTAAGTTTTCCGATAGATGGCCATGAAAACCAAAATCTCAAAATTATTACTACAGCAATGCACGGTAACAGCTAACTTTTGATTTACTTGCTCGGGCGAATCCAGCACACGCACCTCAATAAGCTGATTTATGTTTTCTTTTATAATTCCATTTTATAGAACAGTACCCTAAGAAATACAACAAACGCGGTACTAATACTTTAAACTGCCATCGGATTTCGTTCAGCAATTTAGTGAAAGTATTCATTTCGGCCATTTGACAACTCTGAACACCAAGTGAATCTAAATCTCTCCTTCCGCCTCCCTGATCACTGCAGCGTGCTTGAAGCGGAGATTATGGAGATTTCAGAAGCACTGTCCCGGACCAAAAGGAATGTAATCAGCCTTATTGTGAGTTTCACCCGAACAGCATTCCGCCCGAAATCATTTTCCCCCTATTGTGAGTTTCGCCCAAACTTTCATTCATTTCGGTTGAAATATTTTCCGGGTGTAACTCACAATAAGGCTGAATATCTATTAAGGATATTAGCATTTTCTCGGATAATCAGGCGGCGTTGAAATCACTGGAATCAGTCTCATCCACTTGATTTGACTGACACATCCGTTGCGAGGATTACTCGTCTTGTGGTATATCTGTTGTGTAGAGCCAGAACAGGTTTGGGCCTAGAACGCTTCCTTCCGGGACACCGGCGTAGATTTCTTTGAATTCCGAGTATTCAGTCCTGTGTTTTACACGAAAGAGTCTGCTATCAAGGTAAGATTCCAATAGTCTGTACAATTTTTCCGGTAAGGTTACCCTTAGCTTTAACTCAAGGCCTTCATGCCACACATTTTCAAAAGCTTGCGATACGTCGAGAAAAGCGCTAGAGCATATCTTTTTCGCTCCTAGGGCTTTTTCAATGGCGTTAGGCAAAGGAAATAACGCCCAAATCGATTTTGAAATAGAGCCCAAAAAAATTTCTAACGCCCAAAAATAAACAAGAAGATGGAAATAAAGCCCAAGGACTTTGCCTAACGCCCAAAACTCAATACCACTCAAGTTATAAAAGGGCAATATCGCCCAAAAATGTTCAATGGGAATTGTTTTTTGTAAAAATTGGGCGATGTTTCCAGATTTTTGGGCTTTATTTCCAATTCATATTAGTAGATGCGAGGTTGGATGTATATTAAGATTCTTTATATGCATGCGGAAACATGCGAAACAGGGATATAAAGAAACTACATAATCTTCTATAATATATATAATTCTTTCGGTGTAAAACTCGATGACGTTATAACTCGATAACCGCTGGCCCGACTTTCATGATTTTTTTTTCGTATTGCTGATTTTCAGGCTTAGGCAGAAAGAAAAATTGCGAGACTGTTTTAGTACACGGGCGAAGCCAGGCGGGACAGCTAGTACCCATTAAAAACAAAACTTTGCAACCAATGCGTATGTTGTTCCCAAATTGGTGAATAATAAAAAACGCGTGAGTTGGGGCGCGGGTAAGCGTCGCGACATGGACGACATGGAGCGCCACGCCGCGGGAATCATTTAGTTTGGTACAATCGTTCTTGTTGTTTAATTTTTAAAAAAGCAATCAAACTAATAATTGTGAAGTCCAGTTTATTCAAAACTGCGAAGAGGCTTGCAATATCTGTCATCGAACTTTGAGAGTGGGTTGCATTTTTCAATGACATTCTACATTCTCAGTAGAAATTACTCAACAATATTGCCATTTAAGCAATTCTTAATTTTATTTGGGCGTTATTTCATTTTGTCTTAGTTGTGTTGGGTGATATTTCCTTGTTCGGGCATTATTTCCTTTTCAAATATTTACACTTGTTATTTTGGGCTTTACTGCCTATTATAAAATGAACCCTGACTAGGAAATTACACTCAAAATGACTAAAAAAAATTACAACAACAAATTATTCGAGATTTTTGTGGGTGTTATTTCCAAATCGATTTGGGCGTTATTGCCTAACGCCTTTTTCAATTACTTCAATCGATGGTGGAATGTGTGATTACAAAAATTGATACCTACATATACATACATATCTCATATTTCGATTTTTGGCGCTTATTTTGTTTGACGAAACGGTCTTTATTTTAAAAGTATTTCAAACAAATCGTCAGGAGGCAACTATGTTATGTACTGACATTTGTCAAGAACCCTATTTTGATTCATAGAACGTGTTCTAATACTCGCAATCTAAATTTCAATGCGTGTATATTCAAAAAACTATTCCGTTTGACGTTTGTATGTAACGCAGTTTTGAGAGTGGCTTAGTGCGGGCTTTGTTAGATTTGATCGATTATTATATGATCACAAAATAACGGTTATGCAGTAAAAAAGCATTCTAAACAAAAGGAGGCATAATCCTTCTGTGCTATAATTGAATTTTAAATCAAAAATACCGGTGCGACATATAATAATATATTTGCAATACGATTTCAGAATTTCACTTTATATGGAGCGGATGGATTGGAAGTATGCAAATTTATTTTAGGTCCATTGATGCTGAATTGTGTGCGTGTAGCGACGGTGGCTATATTTACACGTGTTATCGGGAACGTAAAGTGCAACGCACGTTGAATTTAATCGAATCGTTGATGATTTGGGATGAGGCTGAACGTTGATCGCCAATGAATGTTTAATTCATCGCCAAGTTAAATGGTACAGAGAATTGTTTACGTAAATTTGCACGTTGCTAGCAAAGGGCTGTACGTGATCTCGATCGATGGCATCCGATTTCGGGAATTTTAGATTTGAAGTCCACTCGTCTAAATTATTCCTGAAAACAAACTGGAAATGGTAATAATGGTTCACATGGATGTGATATCTGAACTGGGAAATGCTTACGTTGAGCAGAACAGTGGTGCAGCATTCGGAAATGGATTTATGGTATGTATACAGCTGTAGAGCGTCCAATTCTCACCTACGGATCTATAGTATGGTGGCCCACCCTAACCAAAAAATATAATGTCAACAAAATCAGAAGAGTCCAAAGAACGGCAAGCATAAGCATCACAGGTGCAATGAGGTCATGCTCAACTGATGCTCTCACTGTGCTCTGCACCTTCAGCCACTTGATCTCTATATAACTAGCCGGTCTCAGGTGGACCAGTCTGACAAACTGTGTCATAACCAGAAAGATATGGCCAAGTTTCAATATGTCAAAAACAAAGGAGCTGCTACAAAGAACCCACGTAGACATCGCTAGAGTAGACAGTCAGTACAGGGCACTGGCCAATTTGGGACCATGCAGTCATACTAGCGATCCCTCAACAGTTTCTGCCGTAGCTGTAAAGCTGAAAACGAAAAAGAGTCGCTAGTTCACTTTCTATGCGAGAGCCAGGCAACGTATACTGGGCAAACTCTTCTACGACGTTGTTAAAGAGATATCCGGAGAAAGAATTGGAGAGCTGATCCTCTTCTGGAACTCCACAGGGTGGATATAAATATCTTATAATTACATCCGAATAAACGGGTTACCTGAGGTTGTGGTATCCAAAAGGCGCCGTCTATGCGCTATTTGGGGTTTCTTCCATCGAAAACACCACTTCTACCTATCTACCTAACAATTTATTTGATTCACAAATCTTTGATTTTTTATGACGTTAAAAATGGAAAATAATCATACCGATATAAATCATAAAAGGGTTCCAGGGGATCGCGATGGGCCCATTATGGTACCTGGTGTTTTGTGATGGCTCAGCCTCATAACCTCTTTCTACCCTAACGTAACCTAACCTTGTACTCTTAATGCCAATATATACGGCTGTGTGCTCATTTTAAGGTCTACACAAGACTGTGAAGCTTTTCTTTTAGATAATACCATATCCCAACTCCCAATCCCTTTTTTGCGATACCAGACCTCATGGGTACCTTGGTGTAGTGGTAAGCGCGTTGGACTACTATGTACGAAATGCTGCCCAGGTTTAATCCCAGGAAAACACCTAAAAGTTTTTCACGGTACCACCTTTTTCGAAAATCTGACAATGACAAGCATTCAAGGAGTATCATTTGTCACAAGTAGCTTCTCAACTCGCCGTTCGGAGTCGACAAAAAAAAAACTGTAGGTCCCGTGCAAAAATATAACACGCAGGCACAAATGGTTGCAAAAGACAGGCCCTGGCTCACCCTAAAGAAAAAAAAAAAAGAAGACCTCATGGTCAATGAATTTAAAGAGCAAGTAGATTCAGACATTTCGACGATATCTTAAATAAGCTCTAGATGAGATAAATGGCACACGTACGACGAAGTGTTCCGTGACGAATTTCCCTCCTAAGAAACGGGACGACAATAGATTCGGAACCACTGATGCAGACCCACAAATCAGACATCAAGCAAAACCACTGTCTTCTGCACAAAATGAAAAATCTTTCACCAAACTTTTACCAAAAAACCACAACAAACAGCTAACACAAATCCGATAATTGAATAATATGTATCTTGTATCTTGTATCTGTGTCCATATGAAAGTAAACCAAAAAAAAAACTCCAAACCAATTGATGTCAATGAAATTAGCAACAAGACGACACGGTATACAATTTCACAAATTGCGTTAATTTACCTGACATCTGACAGCCATTCAATTGTCATTTCCGCAAAAAAAAAAAAAAATTGCCTGGTGACCCAATTTTTGTTCATAATTTTCTGGACAATCTGAGAGCAAAAAAAAAATAATATCGAAAAAAAAATCCGATCAACAAAACAAACACAGCTAAGCTTTGGAACCAGGCCAGTGAGTATCTCGGAATATAGGTCACCATCTAGACTGTCAGGGTGTTTGTGCGCACGAGAGTGCCGTTAACAAAATATCATCGTTCTTAATATACCATCCCCCTGCTGCTCCCAACCGCGCCCCAACTAATGACCAAAACCAACAGCCAGAAGCGAAATCTCAGCACATACAGTCTCAGAACAAACAAACAAACGGGTACTAAACCACGGAAGCAAAGCGTCAACTTTGAGGATGACTCATTGGGGGGTTCATATTAATTTGATTACCTATGCGCGAGTACCGCTGTGGGCAGAGGAGAACTCTCGAAAATCTAGGCCACGGTAAATGTCATTTAATTTCGAAAATGATCCAAGGGCCAAGGCGCGCAGCAAAAAGACGAAGAAGAATCGCTAATGCATGCGCAAGTTCATTTGCAGAATGCCAATGAGGAAATGCCAATGGGGGACGATTTTTCATTGACACACACGCACGTGCACTTTTGTTGTTGGTATACTCTGCCGTGCCACCCGAAATGACGGAGTGGGAATAAGCTTGCGCGCCCACCTCTGGAATCCAACCATCTGCGCATAGTAATGCGGCGAAGCGGGTTCACGTTATGCATACAAAGGAATAAAAAGAGTCCCATTCCCATTCCCATGTTTATTCCCAGTATACCGAAGGAGAAGGTGGACTGGTTCCAGCTTGGGCTGTGTATGGTCGACGACGAATGACACGGTGGTGGTACCAACGTGTACCAAGAGCCAAGAGTCCAAGTCCGATGACGATAATGATCATCATTCTGGTTGACGATGGTAATGGACACTGGGTGCCTTGGCTCCTCGGATGACAGTGGAGCGGGCGGCAAGTAAGACTCAAGACTCTAATAGTGCATGAGTCAATCGGTATTCTGCATGGGTGTAGGTATACGAGTACCTTGGCTTGGTTCTTTTTTGTTATGCTTTTGTGCATCTTGTCTTCCTGGTGTTGACCTGAATTTAGGTCACTCGAACGTTGAGTGTTGAAGGAATCATCCCGTGTCATTTTTATTAGCCAGCTTAACAGTTCTTCGTTTTACCTTTTTATTATTAGCCATTTCGATACGACATGCAAGTGTAAAGAGCCGTTTATGAGCTCAAAGCACAGTTACAGGAACACAGTTAAATGTTTACGGTTTTACTTTTTTTATATTTTTTGCTGATTTGCTGAAGGTTCTTGAGAAGAGGGTTTTATACAGAGAGAGATGGTTTTTCCTGGAAAGTAGTGGGTTGACTCAATCGCGTGGAGTCTTAATCGAACATGTATGATGCCGATGGAAGGCATATGGCGACTGGGACTAGACCATTCAGTAGATTAAGAGAAAACGTAAAATTAGTGACATAACGCCCGTTCGGATTTTGACGTCAACTCAGGCCAGTGAACATTATGCACGAATGATAAACGGATATGGTATTACATAAAGCACAATCCCTCGTTACTGTTTCGAAGTGGTTTCGAAGATTCCAGAATTGCCATTTTAGTGTGGAGGATGAAGCCGGATGGGCCGACAGACGCATGGTACAAATGTGGCTCTGGAGAACGCCATAAAGTCCCAGAATGACACAGGAAATGAAAGCTGATGAGCTGGGCTTGAATGCCATAGCTGTATCACGAATATTGAATCATCACCGGAATTATTCGAAGACATTAGCTCGAATAGTCCAAAGGCAAAAATAGTCTAGGTACGTTTTGCCCAGTTTTGTCTAGAAAAGTTCGAGGAGAGACTTTAATAAAATCGTAACAGGTGATGAATCTGGGTTCTATAAGTACGACAAAAATTGTGACTGATAGGCAGCACCCTCTGTTTCAAGCGAGTTGACCGATGAAGCAACGACTGCACCTATGCCCAAGGTATCAGGAGATCTATCCTCAACGTAAAAGGCGTCAGTAGGCTGCTCATAGGCTGATCATTCTGGTAGCTATCTAAAGATTCAAAAGTAACAAGACTAATCATAGGTCTTAGGTGAATCCAAATCAATCTGCACACCTAAAACCCGCCTGGTCAAATTCTTTATTCCTGTGAAAGTACGTTCGATGCCATTATGTATGGAACTCGATTTCTTTTGCATGGCCACCACGGGCACGCTTGCAGAAGTCCAGACGCTGAACCCAATTTTCGACGGTTTTCAAGCATAAATCGGCCGATACTGCTGCAATTTCACGTTCGATATTCGTACGAAGTTCATCAATCGTCGCTGGCTTGTTGGCATAGACCATAGACTTGACGTAGCCCCACAGGAAATAGTCTAACGGCGTCAAATCGCACGACCGAGGCGGCCAAGCGACTGGACCATTTCGCTGTGTGGCTTGTGGCGCCGTCCTGTTGGAACCACACGTCGTCCAAGTCCATATCATCCAATTGGGGCCAAAAATATTCGGTTATCATTGAACGATAGCGATTCCCATTCAGAGTAACGTGCCGGTCTTGATCATCACGGAAGAAGTACGGCCCAATGACGCCTCAGGCCCATAAACCACACCAAACCGTAATTTTTTCGGGATGCAATGATGACTCATGGAGTACGTGTGGATTGCTGCCTGACCAATACCGCATATTTTGTTTATTGACGAAGCCATTCAGCCAGAAATGAGCCTCATCGCTGAAGATGATTTTTCGATGAAAATCCGAATCATTTTCAAGTTGTTGCTCAGCTCAATTCACGAACATACGACGCTTCTGGTGGTCAAGCGGCTTCAGTTTTTGCATCAATTTAATCTTGTAAGGATGTAGGCCAAGATCTTCTCGCAAAATTCGCCACAACGACGCCACAGAGATGCCCAACGCTTGAGAACGACGTGTGAGAGACACATTTGGGCTTTCTTCAACTGAAGCCTCAGCGGCAGCAATATTCTCGACACTACGGGCACTTCTTTGTCTCACTGGCACGGGAACATTTTGTACTGTGCCTGTGGATTCAAATTTTTCCACTAGACGCTCAATTGTTGATCTGCTAGGACGATTATGACGACCATAAATTGGATGTAGCGAAATGGCAAACCTTACTGAAGAGAATTGTCAAAAGAGCAGCAAGAACTATGGCGTCGTTTGCTGTCCCTATTGCTCTACTTTTGTAGCGTCCCTGTTGAAAAACCCTATAGTTAATGAGGATAACCAAAATGAGGCACTTATCCAGCAGCCCTTTATTTACAAGAACCACACAAAAGGCCTGTCAAGTGAGCTTTTGTACGACTCATGTAAGAAGGAAAAAAACCTTGCACATAAAACTCTGAATCAAGAAAGACTGAAAAATCTACACGCTGAGTCCTCATACCATTCAATGATACACGGATGGTTCGAGAACTGAAAAAAAAACGGGCGCAGGAGTGTTTGGGCCCGGGACCAAACTATTCGAACCCAAGGCGTGACATAGCAGTAATGCCAGATAACCCAGCAGGTATCAGGCCAATTAGAAATCAGGCAATTAGAAAAACTTAATAGGCTGGGCGAAGGAAACAACGTCATCATCTACCATCTATGTCACTAGGCCATCTGGTAATAGAAGGAAACGAAAAGGCAGACAAACTTACCAGGCTGCTGCACCCTTCGTGGGCCCTAGACTCTTCTGTGGCATAGGGGAACTCATAGTAGAAGAGGAGCTCCGAAACTGGAGAAAACTAACAAGTCGTGGACAAAAGCTCAGGGTCTATGACAAGCGAAGAAACTTTTGGGAAACTACAACTTGAAGAGAATTCCGCATCCTGACTGCGTTCCTTACGGGACACTGTAAACTCGATGGACATCTCAGGAAGTTAGGTCTATCAGCAGATGAAGTCTCATGCAGATTTTGCAATGAGTCCAGTGAAACTCCAGAAGACATACTGGTGAACCACAGTGGCGGATTATCCCTAATGCAAACTAGGCAATTGCCTAGGGACGCGAGGTTACAAGGGGCGCCTGGCCGAAGTTTTTTACAAGGAGACACACCCGCGAAACTTTTGAAAAATAACCAAAACAAATTAAAAAGATTCTTCAATTCTAGAGATTCCGAATCATGTCTTACCTTCTTGACGTTTACTACAACGCCTGTACATACATACCTATGTAACTATACCATAGTATGCAACAAAATCGATTCCCGTTTCTTATTCTATCTTTGGTCTTATTTAACCTTTAACTGGGTAGGTGGGGTGCTACAACACCCCAAGCCCTTATTTTTCAAAAAGTTTATACTTTGCGACTAACAACACCCGTTGTCGGTATAGTACCTTCCTGTTGTTTTCTATTATGCAGATGGTTTTAAAAAAGTTAAGTTGCACAAGTAATCCGTGACAGACTGTTCAAACTACAAGGGTGCTGTCAGCACCCCACCTACCCAGTTGTGTATTTTTTTTTACTAGGTGAATTTCTATAGTTAATTTGAAAATGTCATTTGAAAAAGATTAGGAACGCATTCAGCGTTTATTGACACTATATAAGTAAAGATTCAAGTGAAGAGTGGGACTTAATTGATACGGCGAATTTGTTAAAATAAAAAATTGTTTCAAAAATTAATACCGAAAGTATTATTTTGGAAAGGACGACTAAAAATTCTATAAACGGGTCTTAAAGCTAATTGTTCTATCCCAGAACGATATTAAAATGACAATTTGACCATAGAACCACTTACCAGAGGAAAGATAAGCGTAATAAAGTGAAATCATGATGTGGTGTTGTCAGCACCCCACCCACCTACTTACGTTACTATTACTCACCTACCTACTTAAAGGTTAAGAACTTTAGCTCGAGACGGAGTACTATAAGAAAAGAAGAACTTGAGACAATCTACCCCAATATAGATATAGCTTTAAGAATGTGCGTACCGACGGCAGTCAGCAATTGCAGTGGTGAGAGTAGTTTTTCCTGTCTTAAAAGAGTAAAAAATTATCTTCGGTCGACCATGGCTGGAAAAAGATTAAATTCTTTGGCAATACTAAACATCGAATTCGACTTAATGCTTTCTTTAAAAAACTATCATGATGTTATTGATAATTTTGCAAGCCAAAAATGGAGACGCAGACATTTTTAGTTTTTTTTTAACACTTTTTCTTGAATGTCAAGAATAATAAATATACATACACTAAACTCCCCACATACGCGGTCTCAGCATATGCGATTTCGCTTATACGCGATTCAGTTTTTCCAATTTTTCCTCAACATACACGGTGCTTGTACGCGATTTATCAAAAATTCGCGTTCGTTCTAATATATTTGACCACATAATTTTTGAAAATATTTTTATGATCACAAGCTTCTAAACAAACATTCAAAAAATTGCTTGTCTTGAAACCCATCTCTACGTTTAGGTACATACTCGTATGTAGTACATACACATTTTCATAGTTTCTAGTTTCAACATACGCGAATTCGACATACGCTATGGTACATATCCTTCGCGTATGTGGGGGGATTGCTGTACATACATAATATGAACTAACACATTTGTAACATTCAAAACTCAATTTCAGATATCAAATATTAATATTTTTTGTAGGCTGGCTGCCAGAAGGGCGCCGATGAGATGCTTTGCCTAGGGCGCTCTATTAATTTAATTCGCAACTGGTGGACCACCACCACTGAATGAACTTCTGAACTACTGTGGTAGGAAAAACCTGGAAATAATCATTGGATGTGATGCAAATGCTTACCATACAATGTGGGCAAGCTCCAATACATACATTAGAGGTAAGTCTCTTTTAGAAGTTATTAAAAAATACGCCATATTTTAAAGTTTTTCTTCGATAAAGACGAAAACGTAAGCCAGGTGGCTGAAAATGTGAATAGTGTTTATGGTCCTGATACTGTAACAGCTAATCATGCGCAGTTTTGGTTTCGTCTATTTACTTATTACTGAACGGAGACTGAAGGAAACAAACAGACCAAAGGCTTCCTACCAGCCCCTTCTGTTCAAAAGAACTAAGCAATTCCTAGAATTATCCAAAGGGCAGATGCATACAGTTACCAGATTCTTGATGGGAAGCTCCAGAGTAAAAAAAAAAAAACACCTTCTGCCCAGAGGAGTACCTCAGAACAATATGTCGAATATGTAACGAAGACGAAGAAACAGCGGAGTATATCCACCAAACGTCGGTGGGCCTGGATACAGCAAAAGGGTTTTACTCTCCAAAGTAACAACATCAGTCTTATTAGATGCCGCTCCCGTCTGGGCGAAAAGCAAGGAGACAGAAAGGAAGATGTCATCAGTATACAGACTGACTGACTGGCAGCGTCAGCAGCTATATGGTAAGCCCGGTGGAACAACACACAAAAAGGCAGGTGGATCTACAAGCTGATCGACAATAAAGGACTGGGTAACTCGAAAACATGCGGACTGTTACTACCATCTTACGCAGTTCCTGTCTGGTCACGGCGGTTACCGGAAATACTTGCACAGATTTGGACATGACAGCTCACCATCCTGTCCGGAATGTCCAAACGAGGAAGAAGACACGGAACACGCAGTATTTTACTACACGCGCTTTGTAACTTGGAGAACGACTCTGCCAAATCTGCCGTCGCTCCTCGACCATATGTTGCTGTCATCAGCTATATAACAATTCTCCAACAAGAGCTGCGGAGAATAGAATTGCAGCAGAAGCTGACACATGACGTAGAGCTTGATTTGCCAACCAGCTCTGCGAAGAAGTACCTAATGGCAGTCCTGCGAGGAAAATGGTTGAAGTCTGTGTATGGGGGTGAGCTTTAGTACGTAGGTGCATATCGGCTGACACTACTAGGTCAGGATCAGGTATGTGAACGCATGCTGACATCTTGGGGAGATTCCCATCTCCCTCTGGCGCAGTATATCCTAATGCCACTTCAACTGCTCAACAAGAATATGTCTACGTTTCCTAGGAAAACCTTACACTTGAGACAGATGATATAACTTTCAGTTTGGCTAAAGACTTGGCTGAATTCATTAATAAATCCGGCTTCATGAGTGTAAGCAAGGTGGCATTACAATAGGACCAATATGACCGGTAAGAGTGCTAAGACCTTACTCCCCAACTTGTATGAGTAGGTAAAAAAAAACATTTAAAGAGTAACTTCTAAGCAAAGGTCATTCCTAAAAAAAACCGCTTTCCATAAAGATTGCCAATACCACCCAGTCCTTTGTCTGAAACATACGAAAAATGCCGATGCAAGAAGTCAGTGGTAATTCCCACAATTACCTTCCATAAACCGCAAAAACATCAAACAATTCCCATGTCCTCATGTGGACAAGGTGTATGCCCACATCCACTGGCCTTAGCTAAAATGACCAACACTAATGATGTCCCTAAACCCAATTCCAAGTCACCTGCGGCGAATTCAGCAAAAATCAGCAAATACCTTTTTAAACACTGTAAAGCCATAAAACCTTAAATAAATATTAAAAAATATTGCCAAAGGACGAGGTATTCATTTGGAAAAGGATTATGCATGTGAAGGAAACAAACAAATAGCACATGACACATGACACAGCCTACCAACAGTGGCAGGTAGCTTAGCTACTATGTTCTTTTCTTGTTTGCCTCCTTCAATGAGTTGGAATCCTTTGTTTGCATTGTTTACGAACAAAATGTAAAGTTAATCCTTAAATTAATGAACCGATGTCCTTTGGTGAGAAGAAACCAAAAGAGTGACCACAAGAGATCCATAACCAATGGTCAATGGGTGGGTTATATGGTAATGATTCTCGAAGGAATATTTGACACCTTTCGTCCTTTTTTTTTTAGGAAATTTTAAAATCTGCAAAAAAACGTATAATCCTTCTCGAAAGGATCAAGTTATCACTGAAAGAATGGAGGCATGTTTGTTACATCTGTTGACAAGATCCTTTTTCACAGTCACCTGGAAACTGATTACATCCTTGAGTTTTTTTTTCTCTTCACTTTTTTTTCTCAATAAAAATCAAAAGGAAACATAAATCTAATCCTTTTTCCCATCATTCATCGTTGAAATCGAATGGAAAGGGTGTCCCTTGTCGTGAGCCAAACAAAAAGGATAAAAAAAACGCGTGCTAAGCACGTGTAAATTGGTTTTCAAAGTCGAGAGAATAAAACATCTTCTTTGTTATCCTTTTAACATTTTGTTTTTTTTTGTCGTTTGTCGTTAAAAAAAAGAGAGATTGTCCTTTCGAAAGGACACGACAACACGGCGCTTAACATGTTTACATTTACATATTCGGCACTAAAAGGAACCAGCAGTCGGGGATTTACATGTTTGATGATCCTTGAAGATGTTTATTTCTTTTTTTCTGTCCCTATTTACATAGACAAAAATAGCGGACCACACCGTTACCTTGAATAAGAAAATTAAAATCATTGTCCTTTTTTTTTTGTTTCCTGCATTCGCGCAGTCTGTCAGGAAATCGAAAGGTAACAGGACACGAACGAAAAGAAAACATCTCCCTTTCCGGATCCTTCCAAGTGTTGGGGTCCGTTTCTACTGCTTTTGTAGGAATCTGATTGCCACGTGATCGACGAGTGCAACTGCTGCTTTGTTGATTTTTGACGTAAAATGATGCGCGCCATCAGGACGATGCGATGGATGCAACTCATCCCAGTGAGAGTGAATTAGAATACACCTAATGAAATCAAAAGGAAGATTGCCACCTTTTGTCTGGGAAAAGGTGGGCATACGCAAATAAATCGAAATTTTAACGGTGTGAGGGGAATCCTTAAACATTCCGATTGACTGTGGGGGAATTTCGGGTTTCATTTGAAATGCATTAGCATTCGCTTTCCCTGTGATCGACGATACTCTCACTTACCAGTCCACTGAGGGTGAATGAGGAACCGATATTTTAAACATCTGTAAAAGCAGAATGTAAAAGCAGAAGACTACACAAATACAGTTACCTACTAGGTGGCTTGATCACTTTTTCAAACATTAGGGTGTCCAATAAGAGGTTTTATTAGGCGTTCTTTTTTATCAGTTCAGAGCGATGCGTGTAGCTCAGACAAATGGAATGAGCATTCTGAGTACAAAACACTGAGCGCAGCTAACGCCACGTTTGACAAAAGGGCAAATAAAAGAAAACCGGCCTGCCTCTCCTATGACTATTCACCCTTAGGCTCCATTTCAAATATATTTTAAAAATCATCAAACTTCCTGATCATCGGCTTCCAAAAGTAGTCCTCCGATACCTTATCTCCAGGAGAGCGAACTTTTTCCAGAAGTGGCAACAAGTGAGCGAGGAACTAGGAGTTGAGTTATCCTTGAGATGGGAAGATAGATCCAGCTGGAATGTAGCCCTTGATGATATTTTGCGGAAGCTGAACGAGAAGATTTACAAAGAATTTATGGAGAAAGCAGCCTGTTCTTCGAGTCGCTTAATCTGCAAGCAACTAAACTATAGTTTGATGGATTTGAACTACTTCCACGAATCTATTAGAATAAATCAAATAAGCCTTACCTTCAAGACTCGAGGAGGATTGCTACCTCTAAATTTCATGCCATACAGGGAAGATCTTCCAGCACTCTGTTCTTTGTGTAACTTGCGCGAAAAAGAAGATACATACCACTTTCTAGGAAAATGCCCAATTCTTCAAGCGACGAGGAGATACCTCTACAACCAATCCGCTCTCGCAATGGAGGAGGTAATTCAGTTACTCAACGGATCTAACTGGAACGTTCTCTGCAACTACGTATCGGATGCCCTTGCGTATAGGAACCAGTTTATGGAGGAACAGAATCCCTTATCTTTATGTTGCAAATCATTAAAATTGCTGAAGTATATCGCTGTAAAATCCGTATTTTCTTTTTTTTTTATGTTAGCAAATCATGGAAATTGCCATCCTAAAGATAAAAACGACGGTTAACTATGAATACCTCCTATGTCGCATTTTGTAAACTTTACAGGAGACACAAAAAACTGCATATTTTCCTAAAACGAAAACGCCCGATTGTGGAATTTGGCAAAGTACTATCAATATTGGAACTCTATCAGGTGAAATGGTTTTAAATACTAAAAATTGCGTTTTTCATATAAAAAAAGAAGTTAGGAGATATTCATATAAAAAAAACAAAACTTTTTATGCTGATAGGAGAAATTCAATTATTTATTTCACATTGTGTGCTATCAAAGCATTATTTTTGAAATAATTACCCTTATTCCGTAAGGCGTTTTAAGGAAATCACGATAAATTGGAGACTTCGGTGACATCTTGAAATTTTGTCGAAATCTCGAGATTTCGTGTGAACTTGCATTTCGCTGAAATCGTAAATATCAGGTCGGTGTAAATGTATACTTTAAAGCGACAATACACAAAAACGACAATTGTTTAAGATAAACGCCCTACGGAATATGGGTGAATAAAATTAAACGAAAACATAAAAAAATTGTTCACTTTCCCTCCAAGTGGAAATCTTCAAAAAACACTCGGTAGTTCATCGGTACCAAGCGAGTGGGAGATTCTTACCGCAATCTTTGAAAGATCGACATGATTTTTCTTTCTTGAATTTAAATCTCATTGGGGGAAGTTTAAAGTTATAATCACCCTGTGCTCAATTCTGACCGGATTGAAAACGAACGGATTTACAAGGGATGAATTTGGAAAAATGCGTTAATTTCGAATTCTTCACTTGTAATTCCATTAGTTTTCAATCCGGTCGGAATTAATCACAGTGGTGAATATGTACTTTCCTGTAGTTTTTAGACCATTAACTCGTGAGGCTTTGTTCTTCTCAATCTCCGAATATTGTCTCTTAGATTTAAGACGGTCTCCATCTTGGAGTTAATGCGATTTTTAAGACGCTGGTTGTGTGAAAGAGCGTGCTTTCTAACCACTTCTGAAATCATATCTATTTGTAGGTCACGATGCAAGTCGCTATTTCTTATGTACCAAAGGGCATTTATTTTTCCACGAAGGACTTTGTTTTGGAAATTTTGTATGGTTTCTGTATTTGTTTTCTTTGTACAGCCCCACAATTGGATGCCATACGTCCATACAGGCTTCAGTACTTGCTTATATAGCATTACATATTTAGTTCTGGATAGATAGGTCTGAGTTTGTTCCCAGAAGCCAGTACATTTTTCTATATTTCAAGTTCAGTTCATCTCTTCTCTTTTTGATGTGCTCTTTCTATTTTAACTTCGCGGTCAAATTCATTCCAAGGTATTTAGCCGTATTGGCGTGAGGCACAACTAGATTTTAATGAATATTGGAACATTGTTAAACTTTGTATATGTAAAGTTTATATGAGTAGATTTTGACTCATTGATACGTCATTGCTGCGTCCAAATTCTATCTTTGTTGACTGCTTTTTGCAGGATTTCTGTTGCCTTAATAATGCATTTATCAGGAACCAATATTGCAGTGTCATCTGCAAAGCTACCCATGAAAGCATTGTCATCTGCTGGAATATCTCTGGTGTATTACAAATACAAGATAGGTTCATGAATTTCAACCACTGATCCCACATCGAGTACCGGCTTAACAGTCATTTCATCGGTACTGGGGAAGATGCTTGTAACTGGCTCAACAGTCATTTCGATGGTTCTGGGGAAGGTTGTAGCCTTTTGAGACCGCGCCATATCGAGGCATTTCTGTGCTCGAGCCCACATTTTACTTAAAAATAAAGATCATTCGTAATCTATAACTTAATAAGCCTACCGAGAACGGTCCACTTAAATAAGAATTTGTGCTACAATCGGCAATTTATTAATTTAAGAACTGAAAAAACATACAAATTATTGATTTGATTGATTACCAAACAAAAAACCTCCTAACATACTTTGCACTAGTTTTTTGAGTTTAATTGTTTATTATTGTAATAAAAGCATTAAATTTTATAACAATGATATTAAGGAATATTAAGTTCTACGCAAAACAGAAAATAGTTAAACAAAATACTTTCATTCAATAAGATATAGCCTAATAACTTATGGTGAGTGCTTGTACCTACACAAAGTCTGAAGCAAATGTGATGATAGGAGATATTTTAAGCACCAGAATGATAGGAGGTATTAAAAGTTGGCTTTAAAGACATTTTGACAGTTGATATAAGTATAATAAATGCATTCAACTATGCAGATGAAAATTCTTAACAAAACTACATACATCAAAAAGTGAATTTCACAAAAAATGTGAGTTAGGAGGTATTCATAGTTAACCGTCGAAAATATGTTTCAATAATTGTTATTAAAAATAATGAATTTAACTGCAAAAATGAAAATAAAATGAAATCTGGCTGACGGCTTTTGCCATTGCTAAATAGAATTAGTAAAAATTGTAATTGGTAGGAACAATTAATGATGAAATAAATTCAATACCTACTGGTTCAATAAAAGAAAAACAAATTCCAAAGCAAGACTTTGTTAATATCAGAATTGCCGTTTTTGGGGCATCAGAAAATCCAAGAATGATTGTCGAGCAGAAGAACATGGAGTGCGAAAGAGCAAGTTTTTTTCACAAATAAAACAAATCTTACGTAGGTAGTCATTTATCTGCCTAACAATGAAGTTAAGGAATGTTTAGATCCTGCTGAAGTGAATACATTATTGGCCAATAACGATTGCAGAACAAATCCATCTACGAACAGTGGAAAATCTAGTTGGAAACATCTTCAGAAGACAGCAAAAGTAAAGTTCAGCGGATCGACTGAAGTTCAACATAATTTGAGAAAAAGTAAACGCATTCCAACGGTTGCTGCTGATGTTGCATTATCAACCGGCATTAGTATCAGCTGGGCTATCGCATCATTATAAATGATAGACCTACAGGTAGAAGTGGAGGCGTTGCCTTGTATATAGCTTTACTTTAGGTGGCGCTAAAGCTCGAGGTGAAACTGGGATTTTTGCACGAATGGAAGGGACCTTCGGCGAGTTGAGAACCTCATTGACAAATGATACTCTTTGATTGCTTGTCAAACATTCGAAAGAGGTGACAACCGTGAAAAACTTTTTTAGGTGTTCGACCCGGACTGGGATTGAACCCGAGTAGCCAATGCAGTAGTCCAACGCACTAACCACCACGGCCATGGCGACCACCCCCTGGGAAGCTGCCCAGCACTATTCTCCTTATAAACAAAGATTCAGTTAGAATATTTCTTAATGGATCAACAAGATATTTCCTCAACGGACATCAATAAACTAAGGAAACTAAAATGGTTCCGAGAGCTCCGAAAATAATCGGATTACATGGCAATACGATGGACCTACCTTGGTCTAAATGAATCCTGCCTTGGATAGCCATCGAACCTAATCCACCCCAACAGTTGAAATTTGTTGCCCAATGAAGTGTTTGTTCATTTTTATATTCCATTCAGATTGCGATTTGTTGCTGGTCAACAAGGGGAATAGAAAGAAAATACAGTGGAACCCGGTTAATAACCACCCTCATAAGTGCAAAAGCCGCATAACATTCTCGGTGTTTTAAAACTCTAAGTTTATAAACTTGTTAAAATCCCCCTTTAAGAACATGTCACTTAACTATATTCACCGTTAAAGTACTCATTGTTTCCCGTTCTTTTGCCATAATTTGCATGCAAAATTCCCCTTTTTAAATACCCTTTTTAATAAAGCACTAGAATCGGAACAAAACAAAAGGTAATAAACTTAATCTAGTACATAATGTGATGAGTTCTAGTGCTCTAGTAAGACTTTGACGTTTTCGCTTGGCTGTCACTTTTCGATTGTTGGTTGCGAAGATATTTTGCCTTCGCGGACTTGCCTTGTTCGTGGATAAGTGCCTCTGAGCAGCTAAGCGGGTTTTCGTAACTACATATCCGAGATAAGCACCTCACGATATTGGACAATTCTGATTATGCACTTATCCAGGTTTTATTGTAAACTGATGAAATAATTTTAGTTGCATATCCAAATTCACAAAAAAAAGAACCTTAACTTTGACATTGCGGAAAAATTCTGTTTCTTGGGAACTGAACGCATCCATTATTAGATTCACCCCAACTACATCCATAAACATATTCATACCTTGTAACACTTCAAAGTTAAACGAGCTGTCAAATGTCAACCGAGTACATTTTCCCATTTCTATTTCCATTGCAGCCAATCAACAACTCTTCGCGTCCCTTTAACAGAGCACCTCTCATTCTCATTCCTTCTGACATTTTAACAGTTAAGGTTCAACGCGGACATGACCTCCAGTGCCCTGCCTTTAAACTAACTAAGATGAATGAAAAAATGAAACGAGTTAAGAATCTAACAAGACTCCGTTGAAATAAGGAAAAAAAAAAATAAAATTGCAATTAAAACCCAAATTCTGGCCAAATACGTGAGAGAGCCATGTAGACAGGTTTCCCCCCCAAATTCCCATGGCGATACGACTGCGGAAAGAAAGGTTCTTGTCCGCTGGAAGAAAGTAGGTTAACCGTTATGAGGAAAAGAAAACACAAAAGAAGAGTCATACCACCTATATATCGTCAGGTCTGCTGTTTGGTAGAAAGAAAGAGAATATAACGTCAAACGGTTTTAATTTATGGCCCACATCATACTTCTTTTTCGGAGAATTTGACAGTTCGCCTCGGGAGAGATATGCATCGGATTGCGGTACGCTTTGCGGTGTCAATAGTCGGAGGTGTTAGTCGGCCCACCGATTGCAGTTTCATGATTTCACTTCAAAGTGATTGTAAGCTAACGTATTTTTTGGCAAAAGTAGTAAAATAAAGAAAGACCGTTAAGTAAACCCGCTAATGCAAGGTGAGTGACTTTCGTAGAGAAATAAAAATCCCTTTCTTGCGAATATGAAGTTCATAGCTGTAGCTTTGTCTTTGAACGTGTTAAGATCAGTTACATGCTGAATTCAACTCTAATATTCATCGGTGCAGATCGAATGCACACCAAAATAACCGTTATTTCTGTCAAATCGTGACGAGCTATCTTAGATGACAATTTCATCATTTTTGGGTGTGTTCGTTAAATTGTGAGTTGTCCAAGCTGACGTGTTGTTCTATTTCTAAAAAATGAAGCTGACAGAAAGTTGTCACTTTCAATATGAAGGGATCTTTGACAAGACAAAGGGTTTTCACCATTTAAAAGGGTTATGAATACCCTAAAAAAATGTCGTGCACAGCGCGGGCTATAGAGAAATTTAGGGAGGATGAAAGAGGAGATACCGATGCGCATTGGTCTTAAATATTTGTAGATCGTAACGGGAGGGAAAAATTTTGTAAAGCTTGGTAAAGCATTCCACATTCGTATTGAGCGGTTAACGAAAGAAAGGTAAACTGTGTGGGCATTCTGATGGGATGAATGCAACTGGCTATTTCGCTGGAGCACTCTGTGTGGAAAAGCGATAAAGCAGGAAAAGACAAGAAACATTTCGACGGTGTTCAAAGGAGCATTGTCCTCGAGCTTGGGATAAATATACGCCTTATAAATTGTGGGAAGATCAGAAGAAATGAAGAATTTTTTACATCGTTAAAGGAAACCTAAGCAATTCGCGGAGTTTGTGGTGACTTCGAATATGTAGTCATTCCAACGTAGATTGGCATTAACACACATACCGAGAATGGAAAGCTTTTTGGTTTCAACAATGCGAAAGCCATTCATGGATAATGGCTGATGGGTAAGATTACGCTTTAACGACAGAAGACAGCATTGAGTTTTTAAAGTAATAAATTCCACTCTATTTGGTAATGCTGTCAAGATCGGAATTTAATGAAATAAGCGACCGTTCCAGTTCCACAGCCGAACAGCAGGGACGTGAATCTGGAAACGAATATGTAAAGCTGAGTGTGCTATCATCAGCGGAGGAATGTATTAGATGAGATGTGACAGACAAGAGATCATCATTTTGTATATAGCTTTACTTTAGGTGGCGCTAAAGCTCGAGGTGAGACTGGGATTTTTGCACGAATGGAAGGGACCTTCGGCGAGTTGAGAAGCTCATTGACAAATGATACTCTTTGATTGCTTGTCAAACATTCGAAAGAGGTGACAACCGTGAAAAACTTTTTTAGGTGTTCGACCCGGACTGGGATTGAACCCGAGTAGCCAATGCAGTAGTCCAACGCACTAACCACCACGGCCATGGCGACCACCCCCTGGGAAGCTGCCCAGCACTATTCTCCTTATAAACAAAGATTCAGTTAGAATATTTCTTAATGGATCAACAAGATATTTCCTCAACGGACAACAATAAACTAAGGAAACTAAAATGGTTCCGAGAGCTCCGAAAATAATCGAATTACATGGCAATACGATGGACCTACCTTGGTCTAAATGAATCCTGCCTTGGATAGCCATCGAACCTAATCCACCCCAACAGTTGAAATTTGTTGCCCAATGAAGTGTTTGTTCATTTTTATATTCCATTCAGATTGCGATTTGTTGCTGGTTTTTCAACAAGGGGAATAGAAAGAAAATATAGTGGAACCCGGTTAATAACCACCCTCATAAGTGCAAAAGCCGCATAACATTCTCGGTGTTTTAAAACTCTAAGTTTATAAACTTGTTAAAATCCCCCTTTAAGAACATGTCACTTAACTATATTCACCGTTAAAGTACTCATTGTTTCCCGTTCTTTTGCCATAATTTGCATGCAAAATTCCCCTTTTTAAATACCCTTTTTAATAAAGCACTAGAATCGGAACAAAACAAAAGGTAATAAACTTAATCTAGTACATAATGTGATGAGTTCTAGTGCTCTAGTAAGACTTTGACGTTTTCGCTTGGCTGTCACTTTTCGATTGTTGGTTGCGAAGATATTTTGCCTTCGCGGACTTGCCTTGTTCGTGGATAAGTACCTCTGAGCAGCTAAGCGGGTTTTCGTAACTACATATCCGAGATAAGCACCTCACGATATTTGACAATTCTGATTATGCACTTATCCAGGTTTTATTGTAAACTGATGAAATAATTTTAGTTGCATATCCAAATTCACAAAAAAAAGAACCTTAACTTTGACATTGCGGAAAAATTCTGTTTCTTGGGAACTGAACGCATCCATTATTAGATTCACCCCAACTACATCCATAAACATATTTATACCTTGTAACACTTCAAAGTTAAACGAGCTGTCAAATGTCAACCGAGTACATTTTCCCATTTCTATTTCCATTGCAGCCAATCAACAACTCTTCGCGTCCCTTTAACAGAGCACCTCTCATTCTCATTCCTTCTGACATTTTAACAGTTAAGGTTCAACGCGGACATGACCTCCAGTGCCCTGTCTTTAAACTAACTAAGATGAATGAAAAAATGAAACGAGTTAAGAATCTAACAAGACTCCGTTGGAATAAGGAAAAAAAAAACTAAAATTGCAATTAAAACCCAAATTCTGGCCAAATACGTGAGAGAGCCATGTAGACAGGTTTCCCCCCCAAATTCCCATGGCGATACGACTGCGGAAAGAAAGGTTCTTGTCCGCTGGAAGAAAGTAGGTTAACCGTTATGAGGAAAAGAAAACACAAAAGAAGAGTCATACCACCTATATATCGTCAGGTCTGCTGTTTGGTAGAAAGAAAGAGAATATAACGTCAAACGGTTTTAATTTATGGCCCACATCATTCTTCTTTTTCGGAGAATTTGACAGTTCGCCTCGGGAGAGATATGCATCGGATTGCGGTACGCTTTGCGGTGTCAATAGTCGGAGGTGTTAGTCGGCCCACCGATTGCAGTTTCATGATTTCACTTCAAAGTGATTGTAAGCTAACGTATTTTTTGGCAAAAGTAGTAAAATAAAGAAAGACCGTTAAGTAAACCCGCTAATGCAAGGTGAGTGACTTTCGTAGAGAAATAAAAATCCCTTTCTTGCGGATATGAAGTTTATAGCTGTAGCTTTGTCTTTGAACGTGTTAAGATCAGTTACATGCTGAATTCAACTCTAATATTCATCGGTGCAGACCAAATGCACACCAAAATAACCGTTATTTCTGTCAAATCGTTACGAGCTATCTTAGATGACAATTTCATCATTTTTGGGTGTGTTCGTTAAATTGTGAGTTGTCCAAGCTGACGTGTTGTTCTATTTCTAAAAAATGAAGCTGACAGAAAGTTGTCACTTTCAATATGAAGGGATCTTTGACAAGACAAAGGTTGTCACTATTTAAAAGGGTTATGAATACCCTACAAAAAATGTCGTGCACAGCGCGGGCTATAGAGAAATTTAGTGAGGATGAAAGAGGAGATACCGATGCGCATTGGTCTTAAATATTTGTAGATCGTAACGGGAGGGAACAATTTTGTAAAGCTTGGTAAAGCATTCCACATTCGTATTGAGCGGTTAACGAAAGAAAGGTAAACTCTGTGGGCATTCTGATGGGATGAATGCAACTGGCTATTTCGCTGGAGCACTCTGTGTGGAAAAGCGATAAAGCAGGAAAAGACAAGAAACATTTCGACGGTGTTCAAAGGAGCATTGTCCTCGAGCCTTATAAATTGTGGGAAGATCAGAAGAAATGAAGAATTTTTTACATCGTTGAAGGAAACCTAAGCAATTCGCGGAGTTTGTGGTGACTTCGAATATGTAGTCATTCCAACGTAGATTGGCATTAACACACATACCGAGAATGGAAAGCTTTTTGGTTTCAACAATGCGAAAGCCATTCATGGATAATGGCTGATGGGTAAGATTACGCTTTAACGACAGAAGACAGCATTGAGTTTTTAAAGTAATAAATTCCACTCTATTTGGTAATGCTGTCAAGATCGGAATTTAATGAAATAAGCGACCGTTCCAGTTCCACAGCCGAACAGCAGGGACGTGAATCTGGAAACGAATATGTAAAGCTGAGTGTGCTATCATCAGCGAAGGAATGTATTAGATGAGATGTGACAGACAAGAGATCATTTATGAAAACAAGAAAGATTGTCGGAGACAAAACTGAGCCCTGTGGGACACCAGCATTTAAAGAGTGAATTGCAGACCCTTGAAATTGTCCAGTATAAATTTATTGAATGGAAAGGTAGTTTCTAATCCATTGAATAAAATGTTCATCAAAGCCATATGCACGCATTTTCGACAAAAGAGCTTGACGCCAAATTCTGTCAAATGCTTTTGAAATATCGAGTGCAACAATCTTACACTCACCAGAGTGATGGAGAGATTTGATCCACTTTGATCCATCAGATCACCAGTGGATCTGACCAGTCGGTCATTGAGAAGCATTCGTGATTCAAGATATTTCATTAGCTGACGGTTTATCAGCGTTTCCATGGCCTTGGAAAAAAAGGACGTAAGTGCTATGGATCAGTAGCTGGAGAGAGAGAGAAGTATTCGCCTTTTTTGAGGACGGTCTGGACAAATGCTGTTTTCCAGCTACTCGGAAAGAGTCCAGAGGAGTAGGAAGGATGGAAAAGCTCATGAAACATAAGTGCAGCCTTCAGTAAGCACCAAGGTTTGTCTCGGCTACAAGGAGAGTTTAACGGTACAGCGGGATCTGCTTTTTAATACGTTTTTCAAATAATTACGAGAATGCCATATTGTGGCTCAAAAGGAAGAAACAATGGATTCGAGTTTAAAGTAACTAGAAGAGTCAAGTGGTTTAAAAGACATCTTTTTCGGCGTTTTAAATGTTTTTATTTATAAGTGGATGTCTTTTGAAGACATGACCATTATTGAACATTATTTAACCACATTACCCTTGAAAACGACGAACATTTTTATAGACCTTAAGGAGCAAAAATATATGTAAGTTAACAAAATTACTGTGTGAATTATATTTACCAATAAAAGCTCAGTGTAGTTAGAAGATTCAATGGCTACCTCTGCAGATAAGTAATTCGCTATTCATAAGTACTCGTATATTCTTTTCGCCTGCTTTTAAGCGCCGCGCCGTATAAACTGAGTTTGAATTCAAAGCTAACGCAGAATTGAATTGGGAGAACTGAAAGAAAAAAAAGACAACAACATCATCATCATCCGTTAGGCTTAGGCCCACAATATTACCATGTTTCTTTTTTTTTCGACATTTCCTTCTGGTGCAAATCATGCTTTCGTTGTATGCGCGGCAGATTTATTTATCTTATGTACCCACTTTCAGCCCCATTATTTGCTGTAGGTCAAAAAATATATTTTTGAAAATTTCGTTGCACCTTTGAATAATTTTAAATTATTTCCTCAAATTTATTTATAAGATGGATTGTTTTTTTTTAGCCTAACATTATTCATTCGCTTCCACTTTCATACCGAATTGTATTGCAACAGGAGCAACACATTCGAGGGATATACAATACATACATACATATGTACATGTAAGCACGTCGACGTTCTTTTCACATTACATCGTATTCTTATTGCTATCTTACTTTTAAACAGTTACCATATGAAAATCTGTGTACCGATCGATTGAGCAAGATCCGAAAAATACCTAATTTTAGAAAATCGGTTAAAAAGCCAAGTACCGTTGTACAACTTTTTAGGCAAAAACCTGGTATAACATTTGATAGCATGTGTCTAAGCCAGCGGTTCCCAAACTTTTTTGGTCGCGGAGCACTTTTCAGTAGAGAAATTCCTCGCGGAGCACTTCGTTTTCCGTATGCAATTTTTCGAAGCTATTACAAGTTGGGTATGTATGTAGGTAGGTGTAACGGTTCTGTTGAGAACCCAAGTAGCACTAGGTGGTACCGTTTTGTAATACCACAAAACTCAAATAACCTGAATATTTGAGGTTTGTAATGAGGATATTTTAAAAATATTTAAAAAAAAATAGTTACAGGTTATAGGGCAAGAACTATTTTTAATTTTTTTTTTTGCAATTTTATTAAATTGTTATTAAATACATAATATGACGTTAAATTAAATATGTCATAGGACCGAAAACTTTATTCTAGGTGCCTGTTTGCTGGTATATCTGGTTGAATTTGGGTCAACTACAACAGAATATCTAGCTCTGCATCGAGGCGGGATCTATATTTTGTTTTAGTGCTTATGTAGGCAGATAATCCTGATTCACACGGCGCAGACTCAAAAGTCCACATGCCAAAAGTCCACATGCCAAAAGTCCACAATGTACTTTTGACCCACCTAGGTAGGTTATAAGTTCACAAACTGATTATGAATTTATAACCCACGCAGGTGGGTCAAAAGTTCATAAAATTTCGGGTCATAATTTCACAATCTGAAAAATTAAGTGGGCTATAAGTCCTATAAGTCCACAATTATTTTTATGACTTAAATATATCTTCCTTTAGGTGGCGCTACAGCTCGGAGTGAACCTGGGCCTGCTTCTCACAACCATTTGTGTGTGCGTGTTATATTTTTGCACGAATGGAAGGGACCTACAGTTTTTTGCCGAGTCCGAATGGCGAGTTGAGAAGCTTATTGACAAATGATTGCTTTTCAGACATTCGAAAGAGGCGGCACCGTGAAAAAACTTTTAGGCATTGGACTCGAGCTGGGATTGAACCTGGGCAGCATTGCGTAGTAGTCCAACGCACTTGCCACTGCACCACGGTGCTCACGGTTCGCGCGAAACCTTAGATATGTAATTTGAATTGTTCACTGTTTCATTTTTGAGAAGTTAATAAAGAAATAGTGGAAAATTGGAGCGAATTACTACGCATTGCTGCCCGGGTTCGATCCTAACCTTAGATGTGTGCTTTGAATTGATCACTACTTAATTTTTGAGAAATTTATAAAGCAACAGTGAACAATTCATCATTATAAATGAAATTTTGTTTTCATACGAAATTTGACAAATGTTAATAATTGTGTACTCATGCGCAATTGGTTTGTGGACCTATAACCCACCAAGGTGGGTCAAAAGTCTACTGTGGACTTATGACCCTGCAACGATTCACACATTTAAGTTGTTGCAAACGGCAGAATAATTATTTTCGCTTTATCCGACAAAATTTTGAATTCGTGCTTAAACATACACCAGAATTTGAATACTAGGTAATTCGAATGCTCCACTAATCCGAACGCCTATTTTTTTTACACTAGGTACTCTGTAACTCAATTTTTTTCTGTCGTTTCATTGCTGAATGCTTTTACAGTTACAGAGTTAAAAGTTTTTTCCTATAGAAATATTAGGGGAAATATTTTTACGATAGCATTTATTTATCTCGCTACATTCATCCAAAAATGTGTGTACGATGAGAATGAACGCTCAACGTCACAAGATGTTACTGGAGCAAAAGCATATGATATTCTAGGAAGTATATCAAAGTCGGTGTCTCGTCGCATAACGCCATCAAATTTTCCCCGAGCTCCGGCAAGCTCAGCTCCATTAAATTGAGCACCGATGTTCAAAAAATCTTCATTTGAAACTGACAACGGAACGCTTTGAACTTACGTAGAAGTAAGCGCAGCAGTGAGACACAAATAATTCGTTTTTATGAAAGCCAATTCTCAAATGTGCAACGTATTTAAATATTTAAATTACAAAGCGGTTTTACGCTTTCTTTTAAGAATCCAGATTTTAGCTAGCGATCTGTATTATTTCTGTATTACTAAGCAGCAAATAGATTGCTTATTTTCACGGCGATAAATCTGAAAAGTGAGAGTAATATACAAAATACAAAAACCAATTGAAAATCACTCACTAGAAGCATTATACCTCAACCAACTAGGAGTGCGCTACTGGAGGCAGTTAGCTAAGGACCGGGCTAACTGGAAGAGGTTGTTGGTTGAGGCCTTGGTCCACCCCGGACTGTAGGACAACCGAAGTAAGGACGTAAAAGCATTACACATAATCTACACGACACTGCGATTTGTTTTAACGTGAATTCCTACTGAACAAATACTGTATCGGTTGCAATTGTCAACAGTAGAATCATAGAACTCTATTTCTTTCATACATAGCAACTGCAAAACAAGAAAAAACGACTTGATTCTTTTCGACTTTCGACTGACCTACAAGTATTGCCTTTTCAAAAATTTAAAGCCTACTATTTGTTTCTGTATTGATTATTTGTTAAATGAGCATTTCGAATTCGATTGCTATGAACAAAATTAACAAAGTGCTATTAAGTTTCAGAAGCGCGAAATTAATTAGTCTGATGAAGTTTTCATATTTTTTTCTGATCTTTCCGCGGAGCACTTGGATATTCTTCGCACACTTTGTGAAACTCGGGTCTAAGCTAACGTAAATATGGAATTTTAGCAAAATCGTGGGAGCCGTTTTTGAGAAAATCCGCTTTTATAAAATCGGTTCCAAATGAAGAATAGGTACCTTAATTTTTGGGTCTAGAATGAAAATTCCAAATTGGCCTTATGGTAAGTCCCACGGACCCCAGATATGAACTTTCAAGTAAATCCGCCCAGCCGTTTAGGCTCCAGTCCGAGATACAGCCGTGTTTACAGAATGAGAGTTACAGTTGAACTCTCAAGTTTTATGTCTTAACGGCTCCACCTCGAATCTCGTTCGATTCAAGTCTTCTTAGATGTAGCGTCGATCGATTTAATGATATAACTGACGTCTATCTTAGCTAAAATAAACGTGCTGTCACGGCACAGTTAAGGGTTCCGTATAGACTTGACCATCTTAAGATGGTAAAATATGTAAAAAAAAAATTATTAAAACAAAATTTCGAAGTTCAAAAGCTTAAGAAGTTTCAAAATCATACTGTGGCAGTTTACTTTACATCAGTTTTGCAGGATCTTATTTATAAGTCCTTATTTGAAGAGAGACTTGACTAACCCCACGTTGACATACATAGATCGCCCCCATTATACATATGCCCAAATGTCAGCTGTCACCTATTGGCTCGACTATCTCCTGTCAAAACTTAGTTCACATTACGACATGCTTGCATTACATCTGCTTACTGATGATTGAAACCCATATTCGTAAGTCCTAAAAAAAGGACCCAATATTCGTACAATACATAACCCTCATAGGCGGAGTATAATCCCATTAAATACCACATCACAAACGATCACTCCTTTTTCCTTGGAACATTAAAATGAAAGTAGATACTGAAGAAGGGATCGAAATAAATGAAAACTCCTCCAAGAAAGTTTCTTAAGAAACTAAAAGCAAACAAAAAAAAAACCCACCATCAGGATCCTATAGAATAGTAAATAGGCTTCGATAACCACCATCATCATCATCATCATAATCATCAGCAACATCCAGCACATACCCTTGAACCAATAAGCGTCCGCATCGTCCAGCCTCGTGCTACCTGAGGCAATGAACGATACCTGCATATTAAAATGTTAACCTATTATCACGGATATAGGTTAACAAAAGAAACTCCAAAGATACCCACCCTCTTCGGGTGTTGTGCGCAGACAGGCCTATCGCCTATCTCTATTGCGGCAACAAAACTAAAACGCGCGTCGGTAGTAGACAGCTGTTTGAAACCAGTGATTCCTATATAAACACGCACACACTCATATATTTACACATACTTGCAAAAAAAAGATACGAGAACATCTCTCTCTCTCTCTTATTTGTAACGCACAAAGGTGCAGGTCATCAAAATTCCAGGTGAAAATAGAGAAATAGATACAAGATACAACACAACACATAATTGCACTCACCAATACCACCACAACCATCCATCGTATCTGAAGAGAAGCGTTACCATGTAAGAGAAACGTCTCAGTTTCACACCTGCTGTTGCGGCACCACATGTGGGTGTATGTATGCGTTTGTGTGTGCGCTCTTAAACGCAACCGATCATATGTTCCACCAACACATCGCCACAGCAACTCTGTTATTGTTTTTCTCTTCTCTTCGAATAATCCGGCCACCAATACCACAATCAACCGCATTAGGATTTAAGCTCCCGACTTAACGAAGATCAATTCATAAGATCGACAACGTTCGACAGATCAACATCTGAGGTGCCACCAAAAATCTCTCTCGGCAAAATAATAAAAAAGATTAAATATACATTTTATTTCAATTAAATAAAAAAATAAAAATTCATTAATCCATCTCTGTCCAAGCAAAGTGAATAAATTCAGTGATCGACAGCAAATCCCGATCGTGTGTCCGTCTATCTATCTCGACAATAAAATAGAAATAAATAAAACAAATAAGAACATTTTATTGGATTTTATATTTTATCTATTAAATGGTGTCAGTGACTTCTTTGACGACGTGATTATAATAAACGAGATCGCGTTCTTTTTTTTGTGTATCATCTCCACACAAGGACTATAGTGCTTTTTTTTATTATTATTAATGCAAAGCAAAAAAGAAAATCAATCAAAAATGGCTTTCAATCTTGATCCAACTGGGCAATACTAGTGACTTTCACCATCCAGCCGATCGACTGTCAATTTCACTGTGCAACAGCTACCAGGTCAACAACACATTGATCGTAGATCAATTTTCAACAGAAGCTCGCGCAAAAGCAGTAAGATCAGTAAGATCAGTAAGATCACCGATCACCGACTGATCGTTATCACTTAATTCGAAGAAAGTTTTTCTTTTGTTTATAAGTATTTAATTTTTATTATTCTGTTTTGTTACTTTGACTTATTCAATTTAAAATGGCATTGATTTTGGACCCTACTGGTCAGTACTAAAAAAGTAACTTTTTTTATTATTATTTATTTTGAGAATTTTTAACTTTGTAATTTTATTAAAAATGGCCAACATCTTAGATCCCACCGGAACCTATTGATTAATTTTGTTAAACTACCTACATAAATTTATATTTAAAAAAATCACTAATTTCTTTAAGAAATTATCTTTAAAAAAAAAAATAAAAATGAATATCCTCGATCCTACCGGCACATATCGTCGTCCGAACACTACCAGGACAACACATGACACAAAACGAACAAATGTCAATTCACATCTAGATCCTACAGGACAATACTAAAACATGAATTTTGTTTAAACAATTTTCATTTTATTTTTGCTCTAAAATGTAAGTTTTGTGAAAAAAAAAACAAATAACACAATGAACTGGACATTTTTAATGACACGTTGGAGGCTTGTCCGTGGGCGTGAGGAGACTTCAAGCTGCCGTCATCGAAGAAAACAACAAACAGAAAATCTTAATCAAATCAAATAAATTAGACTTGCAAATCTATATAACAAACAATTTTAACAAAATATTTATTTAATTTTTTTTTTTAAATGTTAAAAAAAATAAAATAAATAAAACATAATTGTTGACTCATTCAAAACAATGAAACATTATATTCATTTTCTATTTATAAAATATTAATTGTATAGACAAAGAGAAATTAATAATTATTGATACATTTTATATTTGTTTCCTATACATTTTTAAACTTAATGTTTTTTTTTTTTGATTTTCATACATCACTTCTCATTAAAAATTTTGTACTACATACAGTTGGACTTTAAATTAAATGAAAAAAAAAATCAATGCCCTATGAAATGTTTAGAAATTTTATAATTTAATTTAAAACAAAAGTATTAAGTTAAGTGTCATATTAAATGTGTTTTTCTTATATTCTATAGAAATACTATTTTTTTTTTATTATACATATGCGCGCATAAATATGTATTGTACTATTAATTTTATAGTAATTTAAAATCTTCTTTTATTTTTATTAAAAACATTTTTATATATGCATATATTTTAATTATTTATAGAAAATCATAAAAGAATATTTGAAAATTAAAGAATGAAATTTATTTAAAAAAAAAACAATTTTAAACAGTTGCGTATTATTTTGTGTGGTGGTTTTGATGGAACTTTGCACAAACTTGTGGAATGTTTAAATCAGCTGGGTTCGCGTTGGTTTCTATGATGATACGAGTAAAACTGAGGGAATTAGTAACAACGACTCGTTCCTAATGGACGCTTTCGATCTTTTTGGAATATCGGCATTTATGAGAAAGACTGATGGGAATTATTCTTCCGGTCTTTCCAGAATTTTTGTTTTTTTTTTTTTAATTTGTAGTATGCAGCGATAGTTAAGCTCCTGCAAGCACTTTAGATGGACTTTGAAGGCAGTAAGCAACTCAATAAGCATTGTATTCTAGTGGGTCCGTTGTTCTGGCCTTATAAGTTAGCCATACTCGCCACTGCCGTAGTAACCGAGGGGCAAGTAATCAATATTTTTGCGTGGTCCTAGACTACAGAATACATATGAATACGTTTGAATGAATATATGAAGAATACATATGAATACGTGTGAATGCACTGTGATTCACCATGAATACGTACAGAAAAGTCCCGCACTGATTACTTGCCCCTCGGTAGTAACCTTTGCCGCCTTGTCGTGTGCATATAGTAGATGTCAATGAAAGGTAAGCTTCGCATCTTTAAAGGCCTCTGGATACCTTGTTTCCGGCTATGAACTGGATTTCTCTTCTGCCAGTTGCAGTCTCACATCCTGCTGTGTTTCTTCCAGGTACTTTCCCAATACCACTGCAATGTCATCAGCAAATTACAAAAGAAACAACAAAGCAGAAAAAAAACACCTTAATCAGTGATAGAGACACATAGACCCGAATAAGCCAATTGTGACTAATATCATCTACCACTTGCGCAGACTGTGAGACAAAAAGCTTTGAAAATGTCTCTGGCCACTTTGAATGCATTTCCTTTCTAGAATTTACTTAATTTACAGACTTGCTGTTGTTTATCACACCCTATTATAGGGGAGCACAATATACCTTGACAGAGTAACCAATAAACACTGATAGCTCCAAAGTGGATTCATCTGTTGAAAACGTGGATCTGCAGAACAATTGGGGTAACTAAAACCATCAGACCACACCCAGAGCTGATAAAGAAGACGCAATGACGTCGCGACGTCATTTCATTTTTTGGACGATAATTGGTCTCTGGAAAAGACTGTTGCGGTAAATGTTATCGCAACAAGAGGCATCCTCTGCTTTCTCTCCTCTCCCCACTAACTTTTGTTCTTCCCCGTGCCTCTTAAAATACTCGGGGAAAGTGGAGGGCAGCCTTGGTCCCATCAGCCATAGGCCCACTTTCCTAGCATATTGAACTGGCACCATAACAGGTTTTCCCGAGAAAAGACGGATAGTCTCAAAAATAAAGACTGATTGTCTGAGAGGAGACGGACGGTCTCGGAAGTGACAGGCGGTCCTTCACAACACAACATTTAACGAGCAGAATCAAACAACACTTGGCGAGCATAAACCAACGCACAAACAGTGAGACGACAAGACGGATGAGTCTCCAACATCAGAAAAACAAACCAAAATTTGCACTGCGACGTACAAACATACATATATATAAATGAGATGAACGGGTCTCCATCACCAAACAGCTTCCAGGTGATCAGCTGTCGTTGCACTTTCTCCTCCATCCAGTCTATTTTGACGTTTCATAGTTTTTCCTGCATGTGGCTGCAGATCGGTTTTCTTTTGTTTAATTCAAAGTAATTAACTCGCGGGGGAAAAAGTGCAACAAGACAGCTGAGTTAGAAAAAAAGTTAACATCGATTTATTTAAAAGTTAAATCAATATGGAATGAAATTAGAAAATGTTGACAGTGCCAAGTTTGGAATTTATGCAATGGAAAAAAAAAATTACTGAAAGAAAAGTATCCCGAAAAACAACTTACACTTGCACTTCATAAAATTTTGGCTCACGGCCAAAGTATAATCGAGTATCAGCCGTTCATTACCAACCGGAGAATTGTCAGAAGCCGCTCAGGAATCCAAAAACAAAGACTACAAGAATTATAGGTACCAAAATACGTGCAAGTTTCAAGGATTCGGTAGAATACTTGACTCCTCTTTTTCTTTTAATAGTCATTTCGATTATTTGATCCCTAAAGCCAACTCGTTAGTCAATTTCATTAAAAGAAACAGTAAGGATTTTAGGGATCCCTACGTCCTACTCTCCCTATATTCATCTCTCGTTAGATCGCTCCTGGAGTATGCAGATGTTATTTGGAGTCCTGCAGTTAAACTTCACTCTGACAGGTTTGAAAGGATTCAAAGACGATTTACAAAATATATATTTCAGCAAATGCGATGGGGTTTTTGTCCCGATTACAAAGCTGGGTGTCAATTGCTTAGAATAAGATCGCTAGAATCCAGACGTACTATCCATGCTGTAATGCTGGTGTGGGATTTATTGTGTTACCACATATAGAGTCCATCGCTTCTTGCGTTAGTACCAATTTATGTACCCGCTAGGTCTCTTAGAGCGAGATTCTACTTTTTTCAAAAATCACACAGAACAAATTATGGCTATAATGAACCCTAGTCAAGGGGCCATATGCATAAATCTGAAGTACATACTAGAAGTAGAAAGTAAAAGTAAATACTAGTACTAGTAGGAGAAGCCAAGATTTATAGTATTTACTTCGTTTGGTATGCATAAAATTAAGTTTATACTGGTAAACTTATACTTGTAGTAAATACTGGATTCATCCAAGTAAATACTACCAATTCATCCGAAATCACCAGCATATACTATAAAAAAAATGTGTTTACGTGAATTTTGCATTACATGTTGCTTGAATGTTGATGGATGCATATCCCTTACGATTGATATATTGTTCAGAATGTAAGTGGGGCTTAATTATTTCTACATGGGTGCAGTCCAAGGCGCCTATAAAGTCGTTCGGGGCAAGAGTGCGCATTTTGGACTTCGAACTTAAATTCTGGAATATTTACAACAGGTAACAACCAAATTGATACAAAAATATTTTACGTTTTTTTTTTATATTTCATATCTATGTTTTGATCAAAAAACAAAAGGAAGTCAAGTTGCGTACTCTTGCCCCGAAGTCAAGAGTGCGCAGAGGTATGGGTAAGAGTGCGTCATCATTTTAAGTCACAGTTTTCGTACTTTAAAAGGTTTGAAACTGTGATTTCACTTAAACTAAATTCTTCGACAGCCTTCCATGGGCTGCTTCCATTTTAAATCAGCTGCCTAGCCTTGCAGATTTACTTTTGGGTTATCCATTTCCTTTCCGTTTGTCTTTAGGAGATACGAGGCATTTTTCAGGACAAACAAAAACAGAAAGATAGAGCTACAACCTACCACCCACGACTATGATGTGCTTGTTGCATCTTACGACAGAACGTCATAGCCCAAGAATTGTTATTATCCTAATTGTATTCTAATCAGAATATAAAAAGTTAAATACTGGATAAGAAAGCACAGAACGACTGAGCACTCTTTCCCTAGACGCTACTTTTTTTCTCATTATATTGAAAATCTAAGAAGGAATAATACCATCCACTAAAATTGTATCCTAAATCAAATACACATATACACTGTTTATGCCTACATACTATGTACTTATGGGGTATCGAGTTGCCACGCTTTTCTGACACACTTCTAATAATTGACTTTTTTCTAACAAAATCCGGCTTTTCTTTTCTTTTTGTTTTTCTTTGTACTGTCGATTGGAAAATTTTCGTAGAGGTTGTTTTTCATTGGCGGTAAGTTAAGCACACATTCTCGAATTTAGCGATTTCTGCGAATTGTTCTTACCCGCTGCGCACTCTTACCCCTAAACGACTCTACACTATGAAAAACTGTATTTTAAAAGCCAATCCTGTTTAGCAGTTAATAGTTCTTCGTAATTCGAAGAAAATTTAATTCAATGGGAAGATTTCTGGACTATAAGTTTTGATACATAATGTACAGTTCTACAAACAGTACTCTGACGAACCCCTGTGTCTTCGCCAACGCCAACTTGAAATCCTGGATCTCCAACATATCTCAAAAAGATGCGCATCTTTTCTTCAGGGAAGTTGCTCCACTTCTTTTTTCAGTTTGATTACCTAATTTTTTTATAGTCCATTCCATTGTTATAATAATTTTTAAATAAAATTTTTCACCGATAAAATATTCACTTAACCACTTAACGTCTTCTCTTTCAAATTTCAAATTTACCAGTTAAAGCATTTACTATCGTTAATGCATATAGCCCAACGTCTGTTAGGTATTTTAATGAAGTGTCCTTAAACATTGATATGTTATGTTTAACTCGTGAAAAATTTAAATCTGAAATTTTGTACTTATTTTTATTCTAATCTACATTATGTATATATACTTAAATTGTTGTAAATCTGTTAGCTGTAATATGGCTTGTAGATAAATAAACAAAAAAAAAAAGAATGAAGACCTATTTAATATGCTTGCAGCCTCATCGGGCCCTCTTATTTCTTCGCTAATGCATGTTAGAACTTGACAAGACCTCAAAGCACGATGCTCTCTAGAAATGGTTATGTAGTTTATTAGAAATCATTCCGGACTTTGACGAAAGTTTCCAAGAAGTCTATTTATTTTTTTGTTTTTGTTATTAATGTTTAATTATTTATTTATTTATTCTCCACTGTTAACTTTGAAATATACTGTTGAAATGATTTGTTTTGTTGATGTTGATGTTGTAAAAATGTTTGCACGAAAAAAAATGTTTTGAGTGGTTCTTTTTTTTTTCCTCCACTGTATAGCTTGAATAAGTTATGAAATACTCTGCAGTTACTACAAACATAAATATTTGAGTTTAATTTTAAAGTAAAAAACTATTTTCACCCCTTTGGATGAAAATGTTTTTGATAAACATGATAAAAAAACACCCTGTACAGCATTTTTCCTAAGTTTTATCACTTTTATAGCATTAACCAACTTAACATGCTTTCTTGACTTAGAACTACAACTGAAATGGTATATTTGCACTCTAATGTGCAGCAAAACAAAAAAAAGGCTTTTGATACACCTGCAAAAATATTTAAAACAATTCTTGTTCGTTCACTTTTATGCACCACTGTGACTTTGTTTGACTTTTAGACAAACTGTATTTACTTCAGTTACCTACTTTTGACAATTTTTGAGGCAAAATATTAAGACCAGTTCCTATGGGAAAAAAGTTGTATGTCAGCAGAAGATTCTGAAACACCCTGTTAATATTTTTTTCTAAAAATTCTCAAATTTTATAGCCTTGGAAATTTCCTTCAAACAGAAAAACAAAAATTATCCCGACATCTTTATTCGTTTGGGAGCTATGATTTTTGCAACCAAAAAAAAATTAACTTGCCCCACTGTGCGTCGCTAGATCACATTTGTGTTCCAAGTATGAAGAAGGCTTAGATTAACAGTAGAACAAACTGAACTTTCAAGAAGAAACCCTCGTACTTACTTTTGAACTAGAAAATACTCCAGATAGATACCTAGCCGAAGGCGGCTCGCTGTTTATATACAGGCGACATGGCAGATGTATATAAGTTCCCATTTATAACTTATCTGGTAGCTTAATCGCATACCTTATTATCCAGGTGTTTTGACACGTGTAGTTTCGATTAGCTTAGGCCTAAAGGCTACCTCGGAATACCTAAACATTTAGCAAGTGATATACAATTATATATTATTCGAGATTGTTTCAGAATTTGCTATTTTTTAATTTAGCTGACCTTTTAAGTGCAGAATTTGCTCACTGCACTCAATCATAATATTATCAATTGCGTTACAAATTCGCATTACTGACTCAGTTGCGAATGCTTGCATTTTATGACACAGCAGCATATATTATGACGCAAACGCTCGAAATGATTGCTCACATGAAATAAATATTTATCCGCCAACAAATAATGTCAAACTTTCATATTATTGTATTCCGTCTCTGGATAATCTCTAGCTATCCTTTAAATCACAGAGAACGAGAAGGTAACAAAGTCTTCTATAAGAATTTACAATACTAGTCTTGAATTTTGGATCGAAATTGCTTATACTAGGCCAGTCATATTCTACATTAAAAACGCAAAACGCGAGGGGAGAGTGAAACCAAGTTTTGCAAGCAAAAAAAAGTTATGCTATCTACGCAATACGCGAAAAACTGCAAAATTTTCTGACTTTTTTCAGTTTTTGCAGTTTAATTCAAAAGCTATGGGTTTTTGACATTAGTTGCCACTATCATTTTGAGATGGTAAAATTTAAGACAATTTAAGCTCACCCACAGCTCCGTATGTTTAATAGTTTTTGAGATATGAGGTTTCAAAAAGTGTTTTTTTTTTTGTTTCAAAAATATTGTAATATTGAGTTTTGCTTATGCTTTCAGCCGAATATCGGCATAACCGGTCATGCTTAGAGACAAACTGTGAGAAATAAAGCATAAAGCACATATAATTACCCTGCATAGTTCTCTTGTAATCGTAAAAAAAAACAAAAATTGCAATACTACAAATTTTAAAATATGAGCCTAACCTAACATGAAATTGTGGGCATTATGTGAAAAAAAAAGTTGTAAAGTCTATTCAGTTTTATTGAATTAAATTAAATTAAATTTTATATACTCTTTTTTGAGGGTTTCGGTTGACCATCTTTTTGAAACAAGTCTTCTTAAGATAACATGTCCTCCTCAATAGTTAAACGTTTGTCGATGTATTCTTCTTTGTTGTTGGATTCGTCTATTTCAATTACAGATAAATTTTGGCATGACTTGCCCCGACAGAAACGACAGGGAACAGAGCACTTTAGCCCTGTTTTCTGGCACAACGGCAAGATAATTATATCTGCTAAAACTTTATTTTTCACAATTTTTCTCTAGCATGAGCGGTTATGCCGATATTCGGCTGAAAACATAAACAAAACTCAATATTACAATATTTTTGAAACAAAAAAAAACACCTTTTGAAACCTCATATCTCAAAAACTATTAAACATACGGAGCTGTGGGTGAGCATGAGCATACCTTAAACTCTCTCAAATTTAACCATCTCAGAATGATAGTGACAACTAATGTCAAAAATACCAAGGGGTCCAAATTACATACCAAAAATACAGCTTTACGTCGGGTTTTGCGTTTTTTTTGTCTTTTTTTTGTAAGACTTTACTGGCCTATACATATATTTTTAAAAATTTGGTGGTTGTATTTTTCCCACAACAACAGAGAAAAGTGGAGCAAGCGAAGAGAGTTAATACGACGGAGGCGCTCTAATACCAGTCAAGGAATAAAAAGCACATCTGTGCAGAACCATACAACACTTTTGCCTCAAGGAAGGAGTATTCCCCGACCAGTGGGAAAAGGAAAGACTGGACTGGAAAGACATACAAACTACCTCGCCTATAGCTGAAACTCGCTTAAGTGAAAAACCCAAATAACTGATAAAAATTCTTCTATTTTTCTTTGGAAAACAACTCGTTAAACTGAAAAATGTAAAATCGAACAGAACAAAAAATAGTTTCATTTTATTTTCACCACCACCACTGTGGTGACAATTAGCATACGCTTACAACACGTTTTTCAGTTGTTTAAGATCGATTTTATAAAATTTGTTTTATTATACATACGTGGTTTGCTTAACTGAAATTTGTTTCAGTTATTTGAGATCCGCTTAAGTGAAGTTTATTTTTCACCTATCCGAGATCCGCTTAACTGAAACTTTTTTTTTCAGTTATCCGAGGTCCGGTTAACTGAAAAACCCGCTTATTATTTTTTTTTCATTTTTTGTCGTTTCGTTTAAGCCGGTTTTACTGTAGCAGGAAAATGGCAACGGACCCAGTTTGGATTGAGTTACTGAGTTCAGAACCCGAAATCTTCGAAGCACATATCCAGCACAATTTTCTTTTGAAACTGATGATAAATTGCAAAGTGGATTTCATATCTTGCAGAAAAACAAAAATATTCTTTAACGGTCGTAAAACTAAATACAGTTGAACCCCTTTAAGCCGAATTTATTTATTTCGAAAAATTTCACTTAGGAGGGATTTATAGTTTTTATTATTCAGTCAGCGGTGAACCTCATCCGGTAGATCAAGGGCACTGCCTTACCGGACATAACATATATCTTGCTCATAGACTCTAACTAATCTTGGCAGACATACTCGTATGGAGTGAATTGGAAATTGTAGAAATACTGGAGCACCGACTGTACGTTTGTCCTGCAAAAATAAAGCACAGACTAAAGACGGAACATTTTATTTCAATTCACTCGAAGAAGTCGCAAACATTCATCTCATTGAATTCACGCACTGGACAAATTGATTTCGAACACTGGTCTATGTTAGGCTTAGCTGCCAACGCTAACCATACCTAGAGGATTAAGCGGTCTTTATCGCTATGGGCACAGGTACTTTATTGTTCAACTTGCTGTTAAATTACTAGTACTTACAATTTTGCTAAAGATTAATGCTAAATTTATTATTTAAATGAAACAAATAATGTCTCTTGTCAGTGCTATGCATAATACACATGACTATTTAAAATAAATTTCCTTCTGCTTATTCATAAATAATTTAATTAATTAATAGTAAATTTATTTACACTATGGGTCGAGTACACTGGGCCACTTTGTCTCATAATTAAAACAATTTTTTCTGTTCTTTAAATGTGATTTTATTAAATAAATTATATGAATCAATATCACTACGAGTATGTAAATACATAAAATTATTACAGCGACTTTATATAGTAATAATGACTTATAAACTAATGAACTACATTTACATATTTGAATTTTTAATATCACTTAGTGCTTAGTTATGTTATGGTTAAGTTAATTAAATAAATTTTAAACATTTCTTGTATCATATAGCTTGCGGAGTTATGTACATATGCATGTAGAAAATAAATATGGATATTTATTAAATTTGTTTTCCAGTGGTCGTCGGTGGAAATCTGAAAAGTGTGGGACTCACACCATATAAAACCACACCTTCTACGAGTATATATCTACGTATACTCATTTCGCAAATTTATCTTTTAAAATTTTTGGTTGAAATACTTGAGGCCTGTCACAGCTAAATAAACGACCCAACACCCAAACACAATATCGCTCTTATTACAGATAGTCAAGCCGCAATTAAAGCCATAAATTCGGCAATCACCTAATCGAAACAAGTAGATCGATGCCGGGAAAATCTCAATCGCCTGTGCAACCAGAGTAAAGTCACTTTTCTCTGGGTTCCAGGACATAGCGCCATTGACGGGAATGAGGAAGCCGACGAACTTGATAGGCGAGCGTCAGCCCTTAACAGCTCACTAGTGGAAAACTTTTATATTACTATTGGTGCTTTAAAGGGCAATATACTTTCACACTTCTAAAAACTAGCTGGTCCCAGGTGGACCAGTCTGACAAGTTACAATAAGTCTAAAACAAATGAGTTGCTACAAAGAACCCACGTAGACATCGCTACAGTAGTGGCAGTCAGTACAGGGCATTGGCCAATAGGGGGCCATGGAGCCAAACTAGCGATCCCTCACAATAGTTTCTCTGACGCAGCTGCAAAGATGAAAATGAAAAAGAGTCGCTTATTTACTTTCTGTGCAAATGTCCAGCTCTAGCAAGAGCCATGCAACGCATATAGGGCAAACTTTTCTTCGACGAATTTATAGAGACATCCGAGAACAGGAGGAAAAGGAGTTGATCCTCTTCCTAAACTCAACAGGATAGATGGATATAAATATCTCAAAATTACATCAGAATATACGGGATGCCAACTGGCCTAGAAGCGGTACCATCTATGGACATCTTGGATACTAACCCCAATTAGGAAAGTCGTATTTGTGAGTCGTATACAAGCACAGTCATCTTTTATAATGTAATTGCTATTGCTCAAAAATTTTGGACGTTGTGACATTTTTCAGATTTGGGCGATTTGGCGTTGGGCGATATGACACAGATCCGAAAGCCGAAACTCAAAATCGTCCGAAATTACCTTTTTGGGTATTCTGAAATTATGCCAAATCGCCAAAATATGAAAATGTCCACCCAACTTTGTTCTGTGTGATTTGACATTTGTTGATTTTTTGCATTCTGGGCGATTTGGTTTTGGGCGATATGACACGGAGCCGGGTTTTGTTAAAGGGGACAAAGCGTATACTAAAGAATTATTGAGCAAGTAAGTACCATGGTTGAAGAGTGCAGGTCTTCCAACGAATGGATGGAAAGAGATTAATTAATTCTAGGAGGTGTTTTTTTCATGGCTGAAAACCCCCCCGGTAGACGATATCCCTTGGTAACATCGTCGGGAAATGGATTTGGAAGCAGAGATAGTTTAAGTAAGCGTTAAAGTCTTACGAAAAAATAAAAATAAATAAAGCATTATATTTTTGTAAGGGATGAAGGTGAATGTTTGGACTATCCAAGCAATCTATAATCCGTATTTTTCGAAAAAGAACATATGTCTTCTTCAATCTGCGTACTTTACAGTTTAGTCCACTTCTAACAGAACTTGTATTGCAAAATGTTTAACATCTCGCCGAGAACTTTACTGACTGCGGATCTACCAATGACAAGATCAAAATCGTCTCCCACTGACCTTTGGTAACATCCTTCAGCTTCGCGATTTTCACGAAACATAATAAAACAAAACAGAATCCGTTTTTACAAGCTTTATATTAACTTCAATTTCTGTAAGGGCCAAATCTGGGAATTGATTTTACACCCACTTACAGACATCCCATCATGCTGAAATTTCGCACACGTGTATAAGTCCGGAGACAATACAATATTTGTTACTTGATGACGTTGTAAATCCAATATGGCGGACGCTTTTTTAAATTCAATTTCTGTAAAATTTCTGTGAGTGCCAAATCTGTAAATTGATTTTACACCCACTTCCATTTTGCACACGTATGTATATGAGTCCGGTCACAATACAATAGTAGTGTATTTTATGACGTTGTAAATATAATATGGCGGACGCCCTAAGATGGCCGATTACCGTTATCTTCACGACTTCCTTAATATGGGTATCAAATTAAAAGGTTTGTCAAGCTGAATTAGACGAGTTTAGTGATGTCATTCTAAATTCAATATGGTGGACGCCCCAAGATGGCGAATTACCTTTTCCTTTTAAATGAGAGGGCGAGTATAATCTTAAATATTCTGAGTTAACTTTCTCACATCACACCCAAGCTAATATACGTGTCGACGTATATGTGTAAAAAAAAATTAAATACTAAAAAGTAGAAAATAAATATAAAGATAAAAAATAATCTTTCAAAACAAACTTTAATGAACTAAAAAGGCGAAAAATAATTTTTCCCGAGTCACCAATGTGTGACTTTTTATTAAGCCCCTTCCCCTTCCCAGAGCAAAAATCGTTGCGAGAAAAAAAATCGTTGCGAAACAAAAATCGTAGCTTGTGGTGCGAGATTTTGAGGGTAAATTCCTAGAATTTCAAATTTCGCAACGAGATTTTTGACGTGCAAGTTTTGACATTTTTCTTCGTCATTTGAGAACTTTATTTTTTGTGTTATTTTCCTCCTCTTATCACTCATATTGAATTAAGAGTATTTTGAGCAACCAATTTAAATTTTTTAAAAGAGGAAATGACGTTTGAATGCGCGAAAATGTGTAGTTTCCCTTTATGCTACTCAAAATGAATACAATTGTTTCCTCTTTCATTGAAAGCAATGTCAAAAAATCGTTGCGAGAAAGAATGGTCCGGACCATTCATTTTCTCGTTGCGAGAAAGAATGGTTTCTCGCAGTGAAGGTGCGAGAATTTTGACGTTTTACGCTACGATTATTTTTCTCGCAACGATTTTTGTTCTAGGAATAAGGGGCTTTAGATAGATAGATAGATAGATCGTTTATTCAAATCAAAGTTTTTAACAATTTTGGTTATTTATAGATTATGTACTGAATAAGATAAGGCATGACACATATGTCGTCTGCCTGTGGCAACAATTTAAATTTGGTTTTACAAATAAATATTGGTTTAACTATTGGAATGTATTATGTACATAATTGTAATTCAAATTTATGTAAATTTAAACATTTTTTCAATTCAAAAACAAGGACTTTTAGTTTAGTTAAAACGAAAAATGAAGCTTTTTTTTTTTTTTTTTAACAGCAATAAGGCTTTTAGTTTAGCTACAACAAAAGAAATTAACAACAAAAAGGAATTTAAAAACGTTGACTGATAATTTTCGCCCTGTACGCTAATGCTTCTAAGCCGTACTGCGACATCACTGCCCAATTGGCTCCATTCAAATGATTCAGAAACTCCTCATCTTGTAACTGATTTTTTCCAAAGAATGCTCTCCTTACCTCCTTCAAGATTGGACAAATTGCCAGAAAGTGTTTAATGTCTTCCTTCACCTGCATATTGCACAGCGCGCAGTTACTTGTTTCCTCATTAAAGTGTGGCTTAAAATTAAGGTTTAATAGTTCACCCCTAACTTTGAAAATTATACCAATGGCATAACTAGTGAACTCGCTTTTGAAGTAATTTCGGTCATTAAGGTTATAATAAACTTTCGCATAATATTGACGTTCAGACGAAGACTTTGCACTTTCTATGAAAGCGTACCTCTCGTTCTCATCCGTTGTTTTTATTATTTCATACAAGATTTTTTTCCATTGGCCGGAATTCCCAGCAGTTAGATTTAACGTAATGCCACAGTCTGCTGCAATCTCAAACCACTCTTTGACAAAAAGGCACTTGTATTGCAAAGCATATAGCAGAACTTGCTTCGGTAGTCTGGAGTTATTCATGCCCATAACCCTTATCAAATAGTCTGCATTCAATCTTAGGGTTGAGATAAATAGCATTGGTAGACCCGTTTCCAAATAGTACATATATTTTGGTGTATTTATGGGTAGACGAAAGGTTTTACTTAAATAGACTCGAAGCAAACTTTCCACTTCGTCGTATTTTTTTGTACCCCAGAACTGTGCCCCATAAACCAGGATAGCCTGTGCCGTAGTTTTGAAAACACTATACTTGGGTTTTACCGATATATACTTATTGTTGAAAATACGATTCCAATTGGCGCAAATTCCAGATTTTGCTTTGTCGCGTTTGCTATTAAGATGCTTATCCATTTGCATATTAAACGTTAAAGCCATTCCCAGATACATATATTCTTTAACAATGTCAAGTATTTCCAAGTTTCATTTTTCGCCAACTTTCCTGAGCCATTTTTAAAAACCATAATTTTTGATTTGGACGTGTTGACCTCAAGACTCCACAACTTGCAGAATTACGAGAGTTTGTTAATCAGGAATGTGGCGAATTTACAAGAATAACTATATCATCCGCATACATTATCAACTTTATTTTTATTGATCCAAACTCCACTCCACATGGAAGAAATTCAACTAGGTCTTCGAGGAAGAGGGCAAATAATAAAGGGCTGAGGTTACAACCTTGACGTACCCCGCGGTTCGAACGATCCTGAAATTCTGCTACCATTGTAAATATTTGCTGTCGTTTGCTGGTAAAGTTTCTCTTTGGATGACACACCTAGGTTGTGAAGCTTGTAGAATAATGCATTTCTGTCTATTGTGTCAAAGGCCGCTTTGAAATCAACAAAAAAAGGCATATAGTGTTTTTTTTTTTGTAAGAGCCGAGCTCGTGCTAGACTTCCTAAGACAAAAATGTTGTCTATCGTTGAATATCCCTTTCTAAAACCTGACTGAAATTCACTCAGCTTACGGTTAGCTTGCACCCAAGCATTTAGTCTTTTAAATAGCAGTGACGTATATATTTTAAGAGTGGAATTCAAGAACGAAATTCCTCTATAATTGTTAGGATCTTCTGGATCCCCTTTCTTGTAGATGGGCCATATAAGTGCATCATAAAAGCTGTCGGGGGGTATGCCAAATTTAAAAATAGTATTGAGTGCGACGGCTAGTTTTTCCTTAAAGATCGGGGAATTGTACTTCAAAAATTCCATTGGAATACCATTAAACCCCGCTGCTTTACCATCTTTCAGTGAATTCAAAACCACTTCTACTTCCCTCGCCGTAATTTCTGCATCCAAATCATTATGACGAATGTCCGGCTTTGCATAATTCCAAACCTTTTCCTCATTTATCGGACCAAGAAGAGAAGCAAAGTGAAGGCGTAATGATTCCACGTCTATTTTGGCAGCTTCCTTTCGTAGGTCATTTCCGTTCAATTTCCGTGTAATTTTCCAGAACTCTGCCGAGTCCCGGCATCGGGTTAGAGATTTCGCCAGACCTTCTTCTGCCTACAGGTGTATTTGTATTGCTTAACAGCTTCCGCATATTCGCTTTTGAGACTATTTATATTTGTTTTCCTACTCAGGTTAAGCAAAGCCAGAGATTTTTTGCGAAGTCTATCACAGGTATAGTCAAACCACTCACACTTTCTATTCAGGGTCGGTGTATGGGGCATAGCCGTTGCTGCTTCCCTAATTATGCACTCTAACTCAAGCAGTGGTAGGAACTTCGAGTGTACCGTGTCGCTTTTTGACAGCAAAATATAATCCATTTTTCTTTGAAACTCCATTTTTCTTTGTTTTTTCCATTTTAAAGCCCTAGCTTCCATAAAAGGCACGGGAGAGTTCCTAGGACCATCAAAGCCAATTGTAATTTCAATCGGAAGATGATCTTTATTAAAGCTGTTGTGTTTACTAAAATATTTGTTTTGTAAATTATTTAATTCACCTTCGCAAAACAGAAACAAGCAACTGAAAATATCAAATAATTTGGATACGATTTTTCAGTTGATTTTAACATTTCGAACAATTCGAAGTGGATTCCAAAAGTTCGAATTCACTCGGAGTGCAGAATACTGAATTTCATTTCGATTGAATTTCAAATTCGATTTCAATCCACTTTCACTCGAAATGTAAAACAGGGTGGATAATACCCACAAGGGTACTGAGGTTAATCAAAAGCGCCACCAAATCTCACCTTCTAGTCGCAGTATACAGGGACCTTTTACATCGCCCAGTTGGAAGCAAGTTGGCATATTTAAGTTAAGAACGCGAGTTCTTTAAAATAATTGAAACAGTTCCCTAAAAACGGTGACTCGCAGTACTAGGAAGTTATATTTTCATAAAAAAGACAGCCAATTCAGGTAGTTCTCCTTAAAATAGTGCTGCAGTAAGAAATTTGGAAATTGGTTTTTGGAAATGGACTTTCGCCTCTATAAAACTGCATCAAGCCTAACTTCTCATTTGAGGTAGCAGCCCAGTAATGCTGGGTAAGCCTAAGAAGATATACGAATTCCTGTTTATATCTGAATGTGGTTTTTACGATTTGAAATCATTTTATCTTTGAGATGGTAATATAATCACAGCTCTCGTCTACATTCTGACATTGGGACAATGTGTACGCGATCATGATACGAACCGCACTTGGACGTTGACAAATTAAAAAAAAAAAAAAAATTACCAAACCACTGAATCTATAAACGATCATTTTCATGAATCATTAGGGACACCGACGCATCAGTGTCAGCGAAATCCAATGCGATATTTCCCGAGCCATATCACTGTCCACCGCCACCACCGCCGCCGCCGTCTTAGTGTCTTTTCTTTCTGATTCTCATCCAATTGGTCGACATCGACATAATCCATTCGACTCTTCTTCCCATTACCACCAGAACCAGGTGACAAATGACTTAAGTGACAACCTCACACCACAAATGCAAAACAAAAGCCTTCCACCACCGCCGCCGCCATCGGCACACACCGCAATAAAACGTATCAACTAGCTCATCGACAAAGACGACTACGACGACACGTTGGCGCACGAGAATACTCACACCGAGTATCGCCAGACGGAGTGATGGAGATTTGTCGTCATCGTCATCACCGAGAATGCGATTCTACACAAGTCGACGTCGTCATTGTACTCTACACTGGCACTGCTAAGAAGACGGTCTCCTAACTACAACAACAACACTTTTAGTTCCCACAGTATAAAATCGAATGCATGCGGAAGTAAAAGTTCAATGCTCGTTTCTGCTCCACAAGTGATTAGGTCAATAATAGCACAAAATGGCAATGGCAAAATCAACAACTTGGCCGTTTAGATACATAGATACTCGCATACCTGCTGCTACTGCTGTTGTGGTGTTGGTACGAGTATAAAAAGTATCTGAGTCGTGGTTAGAGCAGCATCGATAGTAACAGAATGCAGCACAGCTAGTGCAGTGGCAGTCTGCTAAAGTATCTCGCTCTCGCAGTTCGTACTCGTGCAAGGTAGACGCGCGAACGATTAGGAAAGAATCGCATTCGCAAAAGATTTGAATAATGCATCCCATTCGGCGGGCCGATAACGAGGATAAGGATGCTATGCAATTATGCTCCGGGTGTCAGACGCCATAGCTGCGACGACGCTGTCAACGGGGACAAATTTCAATTGCATGTCACAAATTTTTCGTCAATTATTCGTGCGATCTGTGAGAAAGTCAGCGGCCGGCGCGGCGGTCTAAGTACACACAGATACTTTAGAGTGCAATGTACCTGCTGAAGACTGTGTCTCTGCTGAAGAAGGTGCGCATGTAAATTGGGGTAATTAGGAGATTAGATGTATAAGATCGCCTTAGCTAAGTAGAGGAGGCGATAGTATCTGAAAAATGTCCACCAACAACGTGTGGGCAAAGGTTCATAGGAAGACAATTTGAGGAATGCGCACAAGCAAAATCATCAACGATACACAGAGATATTTTTTTTGCCATCATTTACCCACCACAGATGAGGCTATTTGACAGCTGGCAAGTTCCGGTAACAGAGAAGCGTATTTGCATCGATAAGTTCTAAGGTTTAGACAGGTTACGATTCTAAAGATGTTCGGCCAAAAAGATAAACCAAAAATGGATAGAGGTCTACGGTGCCAGTAGTCTGTCTGTCAGTTCTTCAGAAAGAGGCCTTTATATTGGGATGTACCATATGAAATTTCCGATTTTCGCTCAGTCGGAAATAAGAACATCTCCAATGAACCTATGTGCCAAAACGTTAAATTTTCTTATTTTATAAAATAAAGTGCCTTGAAAATGAACCATCTGAAAAGTCAGACTCGGCAATTTACGACAATATTTTAAAAGCAACGGTAGAATCAGACCCAACAAAGCTGGGACGCAAAGAACATTGGGGTATCTGCCCTGACAATAAATCGACACCTATCTCTAATAGGAACAGTGAAAAAACTCAACAAGTGGGTGCTCCATGAATTGAACGAGGCACAAAACTACGCCGCTTCGAAATCTGTGCATCGCAGAGCTTAACCCGTTTCATGCCAAATGGCATAATTTTTTTTACTGTTTTCAATCGTTTGCTATTTAGTGAGTCAATCAACCAAAGCTTTCAAAGAAATATTTTCTATCGTGGTTTTTTCTGCCCTTTCCGAATCCGGGGACAGAATTATTCTATCTGCCGCCATTTCTGAAATAAGGCAGCTGAAAGCAGAAAAAATGTGAAATTTCAATTATTTTTTTCCAAACAATCGTAAATTTTAACACGAGCCAATTACGATAGGAGGCTAATACTTCGTATCTGGTGGCATAATCGATTTATCTAAAAGATAGGACCAATTAAGTAAAAAAATTTAATATGCCGGATTTAAGATTTAATATGGCGGCCATAAATAACGATTTTTACAAAGTCAACCGATTTGGACCAAATTTTTTATATAAAGGTGTTTTTGGGATCGCTGATCACGAATCTGAAGTCAGATTTGCAAAATCCAAGATGGCGGATACGATATATCGGATATATCGGATAATTCAAATCCGACGACTCGGATTTTGCAAAACCGACTTCAGATTCGTGATCAGCGACCCCGAAAACCCCTTTATACCAAATTTGGTCCAAATCGGTTGACTTTGTAAAAATCGTCATTGTTGGCGTGGTTATGGCCGCCATCTTAAATCTTAAATCCGGCATATTGAATTTTCTTACTTTATCGGTTCTATCTTTTAGACAAATCGGTAATGCCACCAGATACGAAGTATTAGCCTCCTATCGTAGGTGGCTTATGCTAAAATTTACGATTGTTTGGTAAGAAAAAACAACGATAGAAAATGTTTCTTAGATAGCAAACGATTGAAAACAGAAAACAAATTTATGCCATTTGGCATGAAAAGGGTTAAGGCACCAAAATGAACCGTTTTTGACTGTACAATCACGTGTAATGAAAAGTGGATTTTCTATGACAACCATAAAAGATCTGGGCAGTGGTTGGATGCAGACGAAAAACCAAAACACACCCCCAAACTAGGTCTTCACCCAGATAGGGTTATGGTTTAGTGGACATCGCAACGACTAAATGCAAATGCTAAAAATGATCCAAGAAAAACATGGGGATTTTTAAATGAAATCCTAGGACGAAAAAAGTTGTCTATAGATGAGGTAATTGTCAATAACTTTGCTAAAGATAAGGACCTTACGATAGTTGTAGATGATTTTGCTGAGCAATTTTCAACCCAAGCACCTGAAATTATCCATAAATGCAAACACAAGACGTCTGTTCACCAAAATTTATATATTGTCCAATCTTTGTTTTTAGAAGAAATTAGTGAGGCAGAGGTGCGAAATATGCTATGCAGTCTGCAGACAAATAAAGGTCCAGGAATAGACAATATAAGACCAATAGATCTTAAGACTGATGTCATAATGCTAGCACCAGTTCTGAACAAAATTTTAAATCAAAGTCTCAATCAAGGTCGTGTTCCTTATTTGCTTAAGACTTCTTTAATTCGCCGTATATACAAAGGAGGAGTGAAAACCAATATAGGAAACTACAGACCGATTTCAATTTTACCGATAGTAGAAAAATGTTTAGAAGAAGTTGTAGTAAGCCGTTTAAGACTTTTTATCAAGAAACATAAAATATTGCAACCAAACCAATATGGTTTTCAAAAAGGAAAAAGTACAGGAAGACTATTGGGAGAATTGTCAAACGTGGTAACCGTTGGCTTAAATATGAGTTATCATGTACTTATAATGTTCGTTGACTTCAGTAAAGCATGTGATACACTAGTACACGAAAAACTCTTAGAATGCCTATACAGAATTGGAATAAGGGGGAAGGCAGCTAACTGGATCCAAGACTACCTATCATGCCGAACAGCAAGAGTGAAAGTATCTGATGCAATAAGCAGAGAGACACAGAGCCTATATGGTGTACCACAGGGGTCGAAATTAGGTCCTTTATTATTCATCCTGTTCACAAACGAACTTCTACGTGTGTTCAAAAATGCTACTGCCTTTGCCTATGCTGAGGACATTGCCATTGTTGTCAAGCATAGAAGTCTTGATATCGCCGTAAAAATAATGCAGGACGAGTTTGATAAAGTGTCACGATGGTGCCATGATCATAGTTTGGTTATCAACTCTGCAAAGACGAAGTTAATGCACATACACACACCAAATAAACCTACAGCAACGATTAAAATATACCACCAAAATGATGGCTGTCCAACTACGAGGAGAAGTGATGCTATTGAAGTCGTCAAATCCATAAAATACTTAGGTATCAAATAGATGAACACTTTACTTGGAACGAGCATATTAGTAAGCTGCGACTTCAATTGAAAAGTACTCTTTTTTGCAATGGTGTACCTGAAAAGATACACTACCACAGATGTCCAGAGGCAGGTCTACTTTTCATTAGCCGAACCCCGTTTAAGATACGGAATTTTAGCATGGGGAAATGCATCAAAAACTCATCTTGATAAGATATCTAATATCCAACGTCGTTTAGTGAAAACTATAAATAAAAATAATAATGTTTTTACAGTTCTAGATGTAACTAGTATATACAAGATGACAGCAATCCTTGAATACTGCGATGACTTTCGTTTTCAGCACCCTATAAGTCATGCACAAAATACGCGAAGACGAGCCCAACACCTTCTCGAGCTCCCACCAGTAAACAACAATTATGGAAGAAGACAGCTTGCCCACATAATGCCTACAATTATAAATTCTTTACCGAGCAACATTAAAAATATTAGAAATTTTAAGAAACGTAAAAAGATAATTAAAATGCACTTTTTAAGATTGAATTCCATATCTTAAAACTAAATTTTCATTTTCATTTTTATATCCTATTTTTTGTTAATTATAGTATATGTAACTTAAATTCATAAAGAAATGCTAACCAACCTAAAATTTCAAACTTAATTGCAATCTATAAACTTAACCACCTGCAGATAAGCTTTTAGCTTCGCAGGTAACACACATTATGTATATTTGTAACGATTTTGAAAATAATAAATAATAAATAATAAATAATAAATAATAAATAATAAATAATAATAAAATAAAGTACCAATCCATTTTTCTTTTCTTCAACCACGGGAAACGATAAATGCAACCAAATGCAGCGGAAATCGACATAGTGCATGCAAATTGGCTGAAAACCAACCAGCATTGGCGACTAATCATGGTCCGATGCTATGCATGACAATGCTAGACCCCATACCTCACAAGTGACGTTGCACAAAACTGTTGCAGTTGGGATTTGAAATTCTTCCGCACACTCTCCTGATATTTCCCCAACGGATTACCATCATTTCCGCAGTCTGGATTTATTTTGCTGGCAGAAAGTCTTCCGGAACCGAGCAGAGGTCATAAAAGCCTTTAAAGATTTCATTGCCTCAAAAAGTCAGCACTTACACGAAAAAGGAATATTTGACCTTGTATGACGTTGGAAGAAGATGTCACAGATGCCAACGGATCCTATTTTGATTGAATGAAAATATGCGGAAAAATAATATTGGCTTTTAAATGTTTACTATGAAATCGGACATTTCGTGTGGTACAGCCCAATACTTGACTTGCGATCGAATTGATTGCAATTCTTGCACTCGAATGAAGCAAAGTTCATCTTAAAATGGTTACTTTTGAAATATTCTCGTCTCTCATTAATTTCCAAATTGTGTACCGCACTTACTTTGTTTTTGGCGGCCTTTTGAAGTCTGGTGCCCTGTATTTCGGCTGTACATCATGCTATGACCAAATAGACAGAAATTTGGTATCCCATAAGCCTGGTCGTGGTGATCACGAGGTCCAGCTGCTGCAACAATTGTAGCCGACAAATCGTGCACACAGCGGTTTGGGCCGAATAGGTGGCTTATTTTTTTAATTTTTTCAAAAAAGACATTTCAGTGAAGCTATAGTTAACACCTACTCATCAGTAGGAATGATATCAGGCGATTAGTGGGATTTTTAACAGGGCATTGCCATCTTTGATATCACCTAAGCAAAATAGGCCTCATTCAGGAAACTGAAAGTCGTGTCTGCATGGAAGACGATAAAACTGCCCAACATATTCTATGTGACTGCATGGCACTATGTGGCCTTAGGATACAACATTTCCAAAAGAAATCCTAGTTCTTAAAGGCCCCACCCATTAAGGTTTATCTGTGTTACCTTCATCATGGGTAGGGCGTCCACCTCTTCCGTGCTGGATTGGTCCAGTAACAGGTCTTATTTACATCGGGTAATCCCAACGTGGACCTTATAGTTCGCTTCGCAGAGAAGCGGCATCGAACGATGACTGAGCAGTATGGTTACTTCCATACCCATCTCAGTATGTTATCCTTCTTCAATTACTTCCCAGTCCCTGCCTCAGGTTACGGTCTATCCTGTCTCTCGATAGGTAAGGACCCGTGAAAAGGATGCGACCTCTGGGTCTAGGCTGGTTAGCTCTTTTTTCTCGATCGACATTTTATAAGTAGGAGACTTGCTGCTATTCTTGATTAATGGGACCGGCGGCGATCCTACAGTCGGACCCTGCTCCTTTGTCTCACCCTTACCTCATCTTTCTTTCACATGTGCTGATGAGATCACCTCTTGTCCCGACTGCCTATGGCAAGTCACAGACCTGAGAGTTCCCATCAGTCCCTTTACGCCCGTACCTGTTGCAAACCCTGTGTCTCCCGAGCAGCTGGCAATCGGCTCGCTATCTCGTAAGGACAGCTCTTGCAAATAGGCCTAGGCATTGTGAAGGCCTTTCCTATCCCAATCTGTCAGCTCCTCCTATTTCTTTTTCCCTAGTCTTTTTATCATCAGTTTGCTATTAGCAATCCTACTGCGGTTTGATGCAGTGGATTGAAAGGAGATGTTGGATGATCTAGCAATCGAGCGATTGTCATCGTCGAGAAGAAGATTCTCCAAGTCGATATCACTCGCTCCGTTGCTTTCTACATCTGAAGTAGCTGCGTATCCTGTTCGAGTTTTTCTTCCTCCATTGTGTTGTTGCTATTTCTTGGGGTTTCCCTTGAAGGTTGTGTGTTTTGTTCTGTTTTATTTTTATTGTTGTGCATTGGTTAGATTCCAGGAGTAAGCCGGTTGGAAAAGTCGGCTCTACTGTGGTGGGGTAGTGTATATGACAGGCCCCTGCCAGGACACCTGAATGAGCTCATTAGAGACTGATTTAACCCTCAGCCTTGCATCCTTGGGCACGACTTGCTATATGCTCACACCACCGCTGGAATTAGGTTGACCACTCTTTTGCCTCGGGCCCTTATCAAGAGATCTTACAGCTTGACTGCAATCGCCTTCTGGGGTCTACAAGACCTACTGAGCCACCCCACCAGCGTCAAAGTAAGTAGCCGAAGAGGAGGTTCATACCTTAATCACTCTAATCAAAAAAAAAATCACAGAAAAATAGTTTCTCTTGTTTCCTATGCAACGTTTCTGTAAATATACCGCTGCATGCAGCTCTGTTCGTTTGTAAATTCCAATTAAAAGTTATGATGTTAATGCGATGCGGAAACGCTCGAGTCAGGTGCTAGATTTAATTCGCTAATCACTCTTGATTATGCGTCATTACATTACCGACATTTTTAAGAGCGAAAACTACAATAAAAATGTATCGTTCATGTAATGTCATCAATTAGTTGAAAATTAAAAAAAAAAAAAACAGAGCTATTCCAGAGCATAAATAATGTACCCACTTCCTATTTGAATATGCAACTAATATCACCCCTTTCGACGTTTCTTTGGACGCTTAAGTTGGAGCAGTATTCTGTTGCACAAACAAAGCTGTCATATGCAGATTTGAATGCTGACTTAGCTTTTGACATGCAACCGCCTGAAGGTAGCTAACCACTTTGATAAAAACAAAAAATAAAGAACGAAACAAAAAACAACATAAACATTTCAATTCTATAGCCTTCAGCTCTCTTCCACATAGTATGACAGTGCACAAAAAACAAGAAACTGTTTACACTGCAAGAAAAAACCGCTGCGGCGACTATCTTGTAAAACTTGCCAACACAAAGTCAAACCAAATGCCATCGAGTCACAACTGACAAAGCGAAGAACCCTTGTTGAAGGTAAATTTTGCTTAAAAAAAGTTCCTGGAAAAGTAAAAATACCACAAAAATTCACACACACACACGTGCGCATACAACTGCAAGCGAAAATTCATTAATGAAGAAAATAATTCGTGCAAAATTATTGGCAGACGCATCGACCATCGAGTCGTCGAAGAAGAAGCCCCAACAAAAACATACTAAAGCTTTGAAGATATCACCCCCCTCTATGTAAGCGGGGGACTCGGCAACACTCAAGCCACAAAGTCTACGCTCTCGAGAGTGCCCAACTGCCCATACCCGTGCCCGTGCTGCACATAGAATCCGCAACGAAATGCGGAAGAATGTACGCCCAGCGTACTTGCAAACAACAATAAATCAGTTTTTACATGCATGCGACTATGTGGATGCACATATAGATACTACATTTTTGTTGTTGGCATACACGAAGCCCCAGTTTCTCATAATTATTGCATTTTTATTGCACAAACCGAAGGGGAGAGGAATGCAGTGTGTGTGCACTCTTCGGAAGAGAATTGCAAATATTTTTACTCAACGGAAGAGAACATTGTGATGGGAGAGATGGGAGATGGGACAACCTGTCAAGTGGAATGTTTATAAATAAATATAAGATTATGTCATATGTGAGTAAATAACGATTAAACTGCGTTATGCATTTTATGGGACGTTAAAAACACACACCGTCGCGTCGAGAGCAATTTTGACGTATGAATTTCAAAATGCCTGATAATGGAAATATAATAATAATACTTGAAGGTTGAGGTGACATTTGTAACTTTATGTTGGGTAATGTCATTTCCGTTCTATTCGGTAAACAAAGATTTTAGGCGACCTGTCAAAATAAACTTGTCAAACAGGCGACATGAAATTAGGCGCGAACATAACAACATTTCCCGCGTTTTTCCTACATACAGGGTGGCCTATTGGAAGATGCTATACATTTTGCAAATGGAGGTAACGGTCAGTTTTGATATTTGTACAGAATACACGTAAATAGGCCATGGAACGCTATACTGCTCAAGATCGCGAAATACTCCTGACTATTATTTTTTTATGGAATAATTCCTCAGGAATTTTGGCGCAAGGTAATTTTTCGGCGCATATTTCCCGACCGTCCTACGCCAACTGATCCAACACTTTAGCGTTTAGCCATTTTCCTCGAAGAGACTGAAATAACACGTGACAGTAGAGGCTTGTTTCGATGAGAATGTCGCCATTATGGCTAAAGATGTCGCGGACGACCCATCAACATCGATCAGACGATGTTCCATGCAATTGGCTGAGTTTTTATCACCGAAAATTGATGAATTGGGACTGGAGGATACGTAAACCACACACACAGCTCTCTCGATAAAAGAAATTTTATTTCCGGGTCGCCTAGTGTCCCGTTTTGATGATTTGCACTAGCTGGCTGGATCAGAGCCTCAAATATCCAAAGTTCAATCCAAGCTCCCAACAGTACACTCACTAGTACTGGGTCGTGAAAGGAAGAAACGGATTCTTCTGGCTGGTATGGTGCCAATCGACTTACTAGCACAAGAAGCGCAAGAAAAGTGTCAGAAGAGCCACGCAGACATTAACAACAGCCCAACTCGACAGCCAGACTTTCACAATAGCGAAAAGCCTAAGGATATGGGAACACAGATGGGACGCTGGTTACATATATCCAACATCAAGATATGGATCAATAGAAAAGATGGAGGTTTGAGCTTCTATCTGACGCTTAGGGCATATTTTCATAGGCTTGAACATGTCGACAATTCTGATTGCACAACTTGCCCGGGAACAATTGAAGACGCTGAGCATATCTTGTTCTATTGCCCTTGGTACGAATCAGAACAGCATGTAGGGCATGTACTGTATTCCTGGTCCTGGCATCGATTATTTAGATTTACGATTCGTGCATGCTAGTAGCCCGGGTTACAAGTATTTAGAAGATTACATATCCTTTGGCGCAACCAAAAAAAAAACCCCCAATCACACAAACGGCAAATCACAATATTTACAATCGTTTACCAGGGCTTAAAACACTACTTTATTTCAAGCCAAGCCAGAATTACAACACTTCAACAGAAGTTCGAATATTGCTAGCTGGAGCTAATGCTGAGATTTCAACCCCTACTGGTGACATGGATGAAGTGGAAGACAGAAGGCCATAACGGATGAACCATTGAAGCGTCAGTAGAGATGGTCCTGGCAGAAAAGCGACCGAATATAAAGCGAAGAGGCAAATTTAGATTTGAACCTACATACGTTTTGTTTAGCTTGTGTGCAGCTATGTATTGCTCCAAAACGTTTTCAAATGTGAGGATAATTCAGCGCCTGACTGCGCGATTTTAAATTGGTTCAACACAGTAGCAGATCATGGATGACAAAAAGAGAAAAAAAATTGAAACAAGGTTTCGAATATCAAAATATTTAAATTTGCATGCAAAACCACCTATTTACGAAAACCAGAATTTAGATTCCCAATGCGATAGGGCCAATTTAAAACAACCGAGATGTTTACAAGTAATCCCAGGTTGTCGCATCTCACTCACGCAAAGACGATGTGGCATATCTAGCGAAAACACCCGATCTGTCAGCACCTAATATTTGGGTTCTGTATTTCAGTTTGTAGACAAAGATTGGCAGCAGCAAGTTCAGAAGCGAGTAAAAGTTGGTTAATTTAATTTTCAGCCGTGCTTATGAAACGATTTCCACCAACAGAAATTGCAGATTACGAGTAAGAAATACCTGCGAAGAAGTCCACACCAGTTTGCACTTTGCAGTATTCCGCCGCTGAGTTTAGAAGTAGAGCTAAGTGGGGATGCGCTTGGAAGCGGTAAGTTTTTGAATAATAATTATTTCTTGTCTTCATGTCCTGTTGTGTTCGTGGGGTGGGTCTCTCGAGCGGCCAGTCACTTTGGGTTTGATTCATGGTTCAGTAGGGTGCTTTTGAAAATTACCGTCAGTATATGGGACGCCAGTTTATAGTTTTTATAACATGATGAGAGCGTTCTCTTAAAATCGTATTCAGGACTTCGAAATCCAAGGTACACTCAGTTACTCATATATTCAATTGTTGGCTGCATATGATAATGTTGTTGGCGTACAAGAACTTTCTCGATTTCGCTAGATGTTCTCGTATATTATAGATTTAAGTTGGCGCAGATATTGATCCTTGCGATAATACGTTGTTAAGCTTTCTTCAATAGTTCGTAGCAGGAGCTAAGAAGAGCGATGAGCCGATTGGTTTTAGGTTTGTCAGCTAGTTTTCCTGTCTCTATTATTTTTTTTATAAAAAGCTACGCCAGCTATCGTCGCGTATTAGGTCCAGCATATTTTAGAAATGCGTGGATCTTGTCGAGACCTTTACCTGTCTCCTGAATGCATCTGATGTCCCTGGGCATCATCGCTTCAAAACCTTGAGATCCCGCTTAACTTGTAGGATGTGACGGTTGTCTGATGGTGTTCGAGACATATTTAGAATGCAGTTGGCAATATCGTTTGGGTTAGCTGCTAAATTTTTAGCTGCATTTCCAGCCCCTAGTTTTCTTAACAGAGTCCATGCCTTGCGACGTGAGCAGATGAAGTACAGGTCTTCAATCGTATTTTGCCACTGGTTTCGCCGATTTTTATTGAGTTCGAAGTTGCTGATCGGCTATTTCGGGGGTCACCGCTTTCCCCGAATTCTTTGCAATATCGTTTGCTTTAGGCACTCTATCCAGGGATGTATTTTTTCCTATATACTTACTTACTTACTTACTTAGTTGGCGCTACAGCTCGAGGTGAACCTGGGCCTGCTTCTCGCAACCATTTGTGTGTGCGTGTAATATTTTTGCACGAATGGAAGGGACCTACAGTTTTTTGCCGACTCCGAACGGCGAGTTGAGAAGCTCAATCGTGACAAATGATACTCTTTGATGCTTGTCAAACAATCGAAAGAGGTGGGCACTGTGAAAAACTTTTATGTGTTTGCGGCGGGATTCGAACCCAAGACCGCTGGCTCAGTAGTCCGACGCACTAACCACTTGCGCTACGGTGCCCACTATTCTTTCCTATATACCCGAGGTATATGGTTTGAGCGACAACTATTACCAATTCAGCAAAGCATTCATAGTAAGATACTTTGGGCAAAAGAAAACGAATCCAACTAGACATCTGTTCCCAGGTTGTTAGCACTATGGATGTACAAAAGGAGTCAGGACAATTGTTTTGGACATTGAGCTGTGGAGAACGATGGTCCCGATGAGGACTGCTCCACTATACGATCGAGTTTCTATGCGATCTACGCATTAAGAAGACGATTGAGAATAAAAATAAATACTTTTAAGCTTGTGCTGTTGAATTATTATTTTCCCCGTCGAAACATCCAGGAGTTGTTCTATCAGCCTAGAGTCACTCTTTTCAGGGTTCCAGAACATAATCCCGTAGAAGAAAATGATAGAGCCGATGAACTGGCCAGGCGAGGGACAGCCCTTAACAATTTTTGCCGAAGTTGCAATAATCAAAATGAAAAAGAGTCGCTTATGCATTTTATGTGCTTTAGCGAGAGCCAGGCAGCGCATACTGGGCAAACCTTTCTTCGACGACCCTAAAAAAATATCCGAGAAAAGAATTGGAGAATAGGTCCTCTTCTTAAACTCCACGGGGTGGAAATAGTTACTTCAAACTACACCCAAACAAAAGGTCACCTGAGACTGTGGTAGCAAAACTACTGCGCTGTTTGGGTTTTCTTTCCATCGAAACGACCACTTCTACCTACCTACCCTGTTCTACCTACCTTGGAAAATACGAGGTAATCTATAAAATAAAACATTCACCTTCACATTCACATTCACATTTAAGAACGTCCATTGCTCACCAGCTTAGGAATGCATTTTATAAAAGTCGTCAAATCTCCTATCACCAGTCAATGCCTTATTGCGTTATCTAGCTGTAAAAATTTTTTTTTATAGATTTCTAAAATCTTTTCGTGCGTTAGCGTTAGCTAGCTGAACTTCGCAATAAATTTGTAGATTAATGTTCCTAATCTAATCTCTGGCATACACTGTGTTTAATTAAATTTTTTTAATCCCGCCTCAATCAAAAAGGACTCCTACCCTGCACAGATTACAAGAAACCCCAGCTTGACTTCACCAGATACTTCAAGTTCTTATACCAGACAGTTGTTCATCGGAACAACCATCTTTACAGGCAGCTCAAAAACAGACGAAGGTACCGGAGAAGATGTCTTGTCGGAAGAACTTTGTATAAATCAGTCTTACCGACTAGCCGACTATTGCAGCGTTTTTCAATCAGAGATATATGCTATTAAGAAAACAGCACAAATTGGCAAGGAAACTCTCCGCAACGGACAGCAAAGTCGCACTTAAATCAATGGACTCTTCTTCCGTGAACTTGAGTAGCGTAAGGAAGTCCCTCACGGCACAAGAGTGACGAAACTCCACACAGTCTTACTCTGCTGGGTACCCGGACATGCGGGAATAGAAGGGAACGAACTAGCAGACGGACTGTCCAGGAAAGGTACTGATATGGATATAATACTAGCTGACAAACAGGTCTTACCGGCTGTCAACATAGCTAAACATCTAATAGACTGCATTATCAATAATTTAGCCGAGGACAGATGGCGCAACGCTAGCGATTGTGCCATAAACCGCAGCCTCTGGGCGGCAGTCGACCACAAGAGAACAATATCCCTACTTTCTGTGAGATGAAGTCACATCCATGTACTCGTTGGTGTTATAACCGGACCGGACACTGTATAATAGGAAACATGGCCAGTAGATATGGCATCCTTACAAATCGGAGCACCTTTCAAATAATCGACGATCTCTGAAACTGGAGTTAGAACCGATTCTCCTAAGCGCAACGCCCTTTGTCGCTTTCCGTTGCAAGCATTCCACGACTTCGACAGAAAAGGTTTGTCGTCCTCCTATAGCTACGGCTGTTTTCTTTTTCATCCCATCTTCAGATACAACTAACCACTAGAATACCACACACCTGACAAACTACAAAAATTGGTCCTGCAAAGCATTCCCCAGAAGAAGAAAAAATGTTACGTATACGCCTCGCTGACCCAAAAAGGAAATTTCTCATTTATAAGCTTAAATATTCATTCAAGAATTTGTCATTGTTTTTCCAGACTATTCGATTGAGAAAATTTCTCCTCAACCTTCCTCACACACACACACACACACACGCACACTCCGCCAGTCACAATAAATCTGAGTGTGAAACAAAGAGTCATTTACCTCCCCAAGTTGTGTGCCCGTTGGCTTTGAATAAACAACTTTTTTTAAAAAAACAAAACAAATCAAAAACACCTCACATTTCTCTCTCGCTCCAGCCGAATGTAGGTCAAGATACTGTCCACATCTATACCCAGCTACACACGAGCGCACACAAAGCCAACCAACAAGTTGGTACTTCTACTTTCACTTAGAAAGTTCTCCACTCCGGAGGTGCTGTCTCAAATAAACAAACAAACAACTTTAGTGATTTTCTTTTTTCTCTCTCTGTGCGATTTCGCTACCCCCCCAAAGGCAAACAGCACACTCGATCGCGGTTGTTGATAGAAAATCATAGAAAAAAAATCACGAAAACAAAAAACAACTCAATCGAGAGAGTAACAATATTTGGTGAAATTTTATTTTTATCTCAATTGCAGTAAATTTTTACTTTCAATTTTCAAATGCCGTCCCGGCGTGTCGTCTAACACTGCCCTCCCCACTGAAGTGGTTCACTCCTCTCCTCCGGCGAAGCATTCCAAAAGAATTACATGACACCACACATACTCTCAAACAACTCACTCAATTGTCCGAGTCGAGTGTGGAGTTCGCAAAAAATTAACAACAGCGAAAAAAAAAATTGCAAAGAAATAATCGCAAATTAACACGTCGAGTGCAATGACACATCGATGGTAGCTGTTAACATGACAGCGGACGGATTAGTTACAAAGCAATCAAATTACCTGCTATTCGCGCTTCGCGTTCACTTTCTATGGATACACAGAGGCAGCCAGGCAGCCAGGCAGCCAGGCAGCCAGGCAGCCAGGCAGCTCCAGCCCCAGCAGCAGCAGTAGCTCTCCATCATAATTCAGGGGAGGAAGTGCGGAGTCACATCGGAGTCAAGTGGTAAACATCGCTGATGACGATGGGTGAAATCTCTGTTTGTGAGTTGACCCAAAACTGGTCCTAGTCGCGATGCTGTGTGCGGCCACATTGTTGTTGTAGAAATTCGCGAATGATTTTCACTATCAGCCGCGAATTGTTGTTTTTTTTTTTCCTTCTTTTTTCTGCGAATACGAAATCTATTTTCCCAAAACAGATTTGAGTCGATTGTTGACTGCAGAAAAGTGAAATCTAACGATGATGCATGGGGGTGAGTCATATGCTGGTTATCACACAGGATGTGACAGGAGGTGTGAAGAAAAAACTTCTACATCGGTATACGTGGGGATTTCTAATGGTTGCAGGTGCAGTGTGAAGAAATCTAGGACCTTGTGGGGTATTTTTAGAATTGTCCCCATTTCATCATAAGTTACGGATTGTAATTGCATATATCGGATACCTCTGAGCTCTGACGTCTGACAATGGACATATTTATATCATTTATCGTTGTCGAGTTCATTGAGAGTAAGACACACATGCTAACTGGGTCAACTGGTAACAGAAAGATTTGCCATACCAGAGCAACGAAGTTGCTTAGTAGCGCCATACGATGACAGTCAGATTCTACTCAGAATGCTAGAAGTTCTTACAAAAAAAGACTAAGATATACAATTGTCCTGGATATTTAGGAATGATGTGATGAAATAAGGAATTTGTGAACAGAAATTGAGTCTTCTGGAAATAGCATTTGGAAACCATCTAGATGAGTGAATGCTTTAGTTTTGACACTTGCAGGATTATTAAGTGTTTTGTGGATGGATGAAGGGACCAATGTTGCCGATTTGGTGACTTTGTCACTATATCTAGTGGAATTTTCACTCAGGTAGTGACAAACATTTTTTTATGTCTCTAGATTTTTGTGGGATAGGTACAAAAATATAGTTTTTCTTAATATTAAGGCCCTGGTGCTGTCAATCCCTGACATACGATTTCAACACTGGAGTACACGCGTGGCCTACTAAGTACACCATGGCTACATTTTCGTTGATAACTTGGCAGTTATTTATGTTATATATTGAATATCGTTCCGCAGTGCAAACGTTGCCAAGGATTCAATCATACGCAAACGTATTGCAAAAAAGAACCACGGTGTGTGAAATGCGCCGGAAATCACCTCTCCCAAGATTGTCGAGTAAACAAGCAAGCCTCTGCAGAAAGCACCCGGCAAATTATAGAGGCTGTGAAGTTGCCAAGGAGTTGCAAAAACGAAGAGATACACTCCATAAGCCTCAAAATAAAATAATAAAACCGCTAACTAAGGCAAATGGTAAGATCGGTCAGGAGAACGTAAACAAACAAAAACCACCGGGTTCAGAGCGGAAGAAGGTGGTGATAGCAGAAAAGCCCTCGACTTCTGGTCTTAAAATAAACGGTAATGGAAAGCCATTAGAAAAGACATCGGGTAATAGCCCTCGGACAGCAGGAGTGCAGACCTACGCCCAGGCTGCAGCATCCGAAAAATCAAAAAACCTCGAAATCCCGCCGGACCCTGCTTCTCAAGTTTTCTCAATTATTCTCGCGAAACTTGGAGAGCAAAGCAAAATAAATAAAAAATTGTTCTCGATAGGTTGGTTAAGCTCGAGAGTTATTCACGGAAAACGCGTACTTCACCTAGAATATGAATGAAAAAAGAATGTTAAAAATATGTACTTGGAATGCAAACGGACTTTTGCAAAAACTTGACGAATTGGAAATATTCATGCGAGAAAAAGATATTGACATTTGCTTGATTTCTGAAACTCACGTGAAAAATGAATCGCATTTAAAAATAAAATACGACAAGTACTTCCCGCAAACCTATACGAGATTTTGAATTCATATCTCGGGAATAGACTCTTCCGTGTTAGAAATGGAAACGAATACTCAGAGCTCAAAGAAATTTTGGCCGGCGTACCGCAAGGAAGCGTTCTGGGGCCGCTTCTCTATCTGTTATATACTCGTGATATACCGAAAGAAGATGGCACTATCCTTGCTACGTTTGCCGACGACACCGCTATCCTAGCGGTAGGTAAGATAATCGAGGAAACGACTGCCAAACTGCAAAACGCATTAAATAAAGTAAATGAATGGACGAGGGACTGGAACGGAACTAAATCTGTTCACGTGAATTTCACTTATAGGAAAATTAATGACTTGCCAATTTTTATAAATTTGGCCCGAATACCCTTTGCAAATGAAGTCAAATACCTGGGAATGACACTCGACGCAAGGTTGAAGTGGAATTCGCACGTGAAAATGAAACGTAAAGAACTAGATATCAAATATAGAGAAATGTACTGGTTGATCGGAGAACATTCCCACCTCAGTATCGAGAACAAACTGCTTTTATACAAGCAAGTGCTAAAGCCGGTGTGGACCTACGGTATACAACTTTGGGGTTATACCAAGAAAACAAATGCCAATATTTTACAGACCTTTCAAAATAAAGTGCTAAGAGAAATTGTCCAAGCACCGTGGTATGCTAGAAACGACGATATATACGGGGATCTCGGAATTCCGACAATCGAAGCTGAAACTAGAAGCTTCGCGCGAAAACATAGAAACCGACTAATCGGAAATGTTAATAATACAGTCCTACTTATTTTGGATGAGAGCAATTTATTGCGCCGACTACAAAGAACAAAACCTTTCGACATGGCGAGATAAGGATTAACCGCGTCTAAATTGTGGAACATGCAGGATCTTTCATTGGAAAGTAACCTGCCAAACGTTTATATTTCGTGATAGAAAAATTGCTTGATAAGTAGTATAACTTAGTTGCAGTATCTAACAAATTTATATCGAAGGGTGGTGTTTTTGGTCAGTAAGAATCTGACACTACTATGAGCACGCGCTTGCTATTCTCATAGTGTCTATGGAAGATTTTCACCTACCCTCGGAAAAAAAAAAAAATTATGTTATGTTAGACCTAAAAGTTTTTCACAGTGCCCACCTCTTTCGAATGTCTGACAAGCATCAAAGAGTATCATTTGTCACGATTGAGCTTCTCAACTCGCCGTTCGGAGTCGGCAAAAAACTGTAGGTCCCTTCCATTCGTGCAAAAATATAGCACGCACACACAAATGGTTGCGAGAAGCAGGCCCAGGTTCACCTCGAGCTGTAGCGCCAACTAAGTAAGTAAGTAAGTAAGTATGTTAGACCGGTGCGGTTCGAGGAAAGCCTTCTCCATTAAATTTGTTGACAAATCAGTACCTACCGTTCGTGACTTCTATGCGTACGCATATTTTTGTAGTTTAGCGCCAAAATCGTATACTAGGCCACGCGTGCATTGGTGTAAAGAGGCGCGTGTACTCTAGTGTTAATTACCTATGTGGAAGGCCACACACATGTTCATGGAAGTGACAGTCCTTTTTATGTAGCAAGACAAGTCGATTTTGTTTGGAGTTGTAAGAATAAATTTAGATTGTATCGAGAATTCCTTCTCTTTTCCGCTTACTTAAAATCTGACTGTCTCGCTGTACACGACTTTTAAGTTCTAACCCATGAACATGCAGCCCTTCATAAGCCTTAACAATCTATTTTTATTAAGTCATTCTTTGTTTGTTTAACTATAATAAAAATTAAAAAAAAAAAAAAAAAAAATTTATTTTATTTTTCTACTTTTTTTTCTGGTGACTTTCTTCAAAATTTCAGCAAATCTAGTGACTTTTGGAGGTTGGCCTAGTGACTTTTTATTTCAGCTTGCAGAAACACTGGAAAGAACTGTCGTGCTATGTCCATATGTCCATTTGAATTGGCATTTTTTGTGTTCTATTTTATTTGATCTGTCATAAGCCGAATATAAGAGATGACCTGCAATGCAGATATACAGTGCTGGATGGCAGTTTTTGGAATTTCTGAGAGCTACGATGTTCTTGAACTGGGTAGCAAAATATCGTTTAATTAGTGAACAAAAGTCGATGTAATTATGAATGGGAGGTCGTGATAGCCGTCCAAAACGAATCAAAGTGATTAAAAGAACAAAAAAATGGGAAAACACAGTTCCGAGTGCAAATCAAATATTTTGTGACAGCCACGTCTAAATTCAACAACCCGTCAAATTTCTGAAAGTCTTAATGTTGTTCAACGAACAGCAGCATGGAATTTAAAAAAATATCGTGAGACCGTGACTACCAGCAAAAGGAAAGGCTCAGAGAGGCCAAAAAAGACGACCTCAGTGGCAAATCCCTTTTTGGTGCTCATAAGCCTTCGGTATCAGTTTAAGACTTCAGTGGATATTGAAAATGATCTATATCAAGCTAAAAGATAAAAAAATTCAGCAACCTCAGTGAGAAAAAGGCTCATAAAAGCTGGACTTAGAGCACTCAAGCAAGTACTGAAGCCTGATTTTCCAATAAAAGTCAGAGAAAAACGATTAATTTGGGCTGAGAAAGATCTCAATTAGATTCAAGACATGTGGAACAATGTTATCATTTCCGATGGATCCAAGTTGAAGTTGCAGAACCAATGGAAAGAAGGAGCTCTGAATGCCCCTTATGGATGCCTGCGAAACTAAAGGTGTGATGGTCTAGCGATGCTTCTCTGGAGATGGAGAAGGTAGAATGGCCTCTTAAGAATCGAAAGACACTATGGCAGTTTTGGTAACACCTGCAGGTTCAATTTTCAACTGGACAATGCTACTTGCCATACAGCCAAAATTGTAAATATGAACTTGTTAATGATGACAATATTTTTCCCGTCACATGCAGTTTATAACAAGTATTGTAAGACGTGTGTGCTTGTCAACATACAGAAGGCGAAGATGGTCATATTCAGAAGTGGCGGCGGGAGATATTCTAGACATAAAAAGTAGACTTACCAAGGTGAAGCTATACGTGCACTTTCATCAATCTGTACTTCTCTTATGGAGCTCAAGCTTGGGATTTCTGTCACTTTAATCTGTCAAAAAATACCTTCGCTAGTACCCCTTTGGGAAGAAATCGGGAAGGGTTAAATCAGAAGAGCCTATGGGCCACTCGATATTACAACTGTTTGACAATATTCGGCCGGGAAGAATGTCTCACCCAATTTGCATCGTGGCACGGGCTGTGCGTGATTTGGCACGGTCTTGTTGAAACCCTATGTTCTGTAGGCCTAATTGATCCAATTCGGGCACAAAAAAGTTTTCGAAAAGTCACGGTAGCGGTCACCAGTAACTTTTACAACATTGCCTCTAGCATCCTTAAGGAAATATGGCCCAATGATGCCGCCCGCCGGCCCAAATGGCTCACCATGCAGTTACTCTGCGAGGGTGAAGTGGTCTTTGATGTATCAATCGAGGGTACCCCAATAACGGTTATTCTATTTATTAACAAGGCTAGAGAAGTCGGAATGTACTTTGCGGGACTTGATTATATGCAGAAATAGGAAGTTCCTAGCATAAGCATAAGAGATGAGAGTATGTAAATCCAAGAAAGTTATTGACGTAAGCAGAGATTCCATGCCACCTACGAAGACTATAAATGTAGCGGATACCGTATATACGCCCAATTACAATGTTAATGTGGTTATATCACGAGAAATTGCGATTAATAACGAAACTGAGACAGGTAGCAGGTTCAACTACTTTTAGATTGAAGTTTGAAAGCCATATGTCAGGAACTACATCGAGTTCAAAGAATTTGCTAGCTATGGGAATAGCCAGACATTTGCTTGGGTTAAGAAGAAGTCAGTTTTCAACAGTACAATCATTAATTGCAGATAAATCCTCATTCAGCAGCATCACAAGTTTTGAGATTTTTTTCAAAGGCAGTGATAGGCGGATCTGAGCATCATCAGCGTAAAAGTAAATGAAACAGTATTTGCATACTGGGGGTAAATCAATTATAAAAATGCTTAACAAAATAGGTCCCAAGATTGATCCCTGAGGCACTCCGTGTCCGGTTGGCTTGGATACCGAGTAACTATCCCCAACAATGACTCTTTGAGATCTATTTGAAAGGAAATCACGCAGTAAATCAACAGCCTGATCTCTAAACCTAAAATCATTCTTAAATTTCCAGCAGATGTAATGATTAACCTTGTCAAAGGCCGTACTTAAGAATTTGTAAATAACTTGACTCCAGCGCCACCTATCGGGTCCAGATTTTGCCATTTTTTCTTTGGGTACTAAACCGATATATCTTTGTGAATATTAGTAATTTTGGTCAATAAATATAGAATTTGTTAATAACTTGATTACAGCGCCCCGGGTTTTAATCACCTTTTGTTTAGTATCTTTTATTCCACATCAAAAAACACGTACTCTGAAAATTTTAGCAAAATCGCTTGGGTTGTTTCCGAGGCTATAGAGGACAAACAGGCATACATACATTCATTCATCCTTATCCTTACACAGTATAAAGCAAAGTCCCGATCGGTGTCATATTACGTTTGTAGTTAAGGATCTCAAGAACCGCTGAATAGATTTTAACGATTCTTTTTGGATAAGATTACTAATTTCTCGGAGAAGGTTTATCAATTAGCTTTGAATTAGATAAATTTTTAGTTATAGAGTTAAAGGGACTTCAAATGAGAAAACGAAAATTCAATTTAAAACAAACGCCTATTATACTTCAGAACAACTTCTTCCATGTGATTGGTATTTGTTCTCAGCTTAATTACATTCAATACGCAGATTTAGAGACCAAAATCATATGTATCTGTGCAATTACTAGAAGCTAAATAATAGTACAAAATGCATTCCAAAGTCGTTTTTTTTTTTAATTTTTTTTCAAGCAGAAGCTGAATCACGGCACTCAGTGGCAATCGTGCGGCGTTGATGACGATTTTTTTTTTTTTAATTCTCTCATTGCACTCCTTTTTGTATTTGTAACATGCGTACGCGTAGTGGGTTATTGATTTTTTTTCAAGGCATACTGAGTGACTTTTAATGTGTATCACAGTCGCAGCACACAGTGGCAATCGCGTGGAGTTGATGATGATTTTTTTTGTAAGTCGCGCTTCTCCGAAACGGCTCGACCGATTTTCATGAAATTTTTCGTATATACAAACATATTTGGTAGGTAAGGTATGAGAATAGGTTGTAAAGTATATTTCATCTCGCTAGGTGACGCTGGAGTCAAATTATTAATGACTTCTAAATTTATGGACCGAAAATGCTCATATTCACCGATAGATGGCACTGGAGTCAAGTTATTACTAATTTCTATATTTATGGACCAAAAAGGCTCATGATCACAATATATGTTCGTTTAGTACCAAAAGAGAAAATTATATAATAAAATCTGGACCCGATAGGTGGCGCTCGAGTTAAGTTATAAGATCTATTTATATAAAAATTACTGTATGTACAATGTACATACATATTTATGTTTGCTTTTTATAGACTCGGAAACTACTCAACCGATTTAAAATTTTCAGAGTACGTTTTTCTTAATATAGAATACAACATAGAATCAGTGCGGTTACTCAACAACCGGCGGTTCTGGTACCTGTCATACAAAATTTCGTAATTTCTGGTGAAATGTGAATATGAAATATTTTGGTCAATTAATATAGACATACAGACAGACAGACAGACAGCCAAAAAATAGATAGATAGATTGACAGACAAACAGATAGATAGATTGACAGACAGACAGACAAGCAAACAGACAGACAAACAGAGCGTCCGATCCTTTGAACTAAATGACAATGTATGTATTGATAGTAACACTATATTTTTTGGACACAGGCGAAGTCGAGCAGGACAGCTAGTCTTTATATATAAAAATGAGCTGTTCGTTTGATACCTAAAAACTCATAAACTCATTGAGCTGAAATTTAAACTATATACTTTTTCTGGTATTTGAAGTGTTCGTCAAGTTTTCCGGTAGATGGCGCTGGAACTCAACATTTTTTAAATTCACCGTACGATTAAGCTGAAACTTACACAGTATATTTGTAATGAAGTGAGAAATGTTTGTAAATCAAATGTTTCCAAGTTTTCCGATAGATGGCCATGAAAACCAAATTCTCAAAATTATTACTACAGCAAAGCACGGTGACAGCTAACTTTTGATTTATGTGCACTTTTCGCTTCATAACATACATATTATTGTCTGAGTTTCAGCTCAATCGGATGGTAAGTTTTTGAGTTTTTAGGATATTATTGTTTGGACAGTTTTCTTAAAGCTAAATAGAGTTGTCGACATTTAATTCTCCACCAGAGTTATTACTTACTTACATACTTAGTTAGCGCTACAGCTCGAGGTGAACCTGGGCCTGCTTCTCGCAACCATTTGTGTGTGCGTGTTATATTTTTGCACGAATGGAAGGGACCTACAGTTTTTTGCCGACTCCGAACGGCGAGTTGAGAAGCTCAATCGTGACAAATGATACTCTTTGATGCTTGTCAGACATTCGAAAGAGGCGGGCACTGTGAAAAACTTTTAGGTGTTTGCGGCGGCATTCGAACCCAAGACCGCTGGCTCAGTAGTCCGACGCACTAACCACTTGCGCTACGGTGCCTACCAGAGTCATTACTGTTCCCAATAAGTCACTCGAAAAATGTTTATTACATTTATGACATAAACGCTGTTTTCAATGGGTGTAGCGAAGTGCACCGGGTAACCACTAGTTTTTTATATAGATAGATAGAAACGACAATTAACGTTAGTTGTATAAATTAGTCGCAATGTAATGTATCTTCTCTATTGTTTAAAAACAAATGTAGACATTTTTGAACTCGATTCAATTAGTAGCAGCTACCAAAAGCCGACCGTTTGACTTAGTAGCGATTAGGTTGAATTAGGGTTGTCACTTATATGTAGGATATCCATTTTGTTAATTAAGAAAAAAAACAGGTTCTATTCACAATCATGAAATATCGTCTTATTTTAAAGTTCTTCTTTCTCGCTAACAATGTCACCATGTGGCGCTTATGGCTGAAATCACTAACTAATTTTATTAAAGGAATTACTGTCCTCCCCTTTGTAATTCACATGTCAAATTTGAAACGTCAAAGTGGGACTCATTCAAAATAGCAGCAAAATACCCGCTTATCTTCAAATAATGTATTAAATTTCATTACTTCAATTAAATACAAGTAAAATCTATTAAAATCATTCAAACATCTGGCAAAAGTCCAACCCAGCCCATGTACTTAAACCTCTTAAATTAAAAAAAAAATAATTCGAAAGTTTATTTACGAATGCATTTTTATTACTAAACTTCCCCTACAAACGTTTTATTGGCCAGCATTCATAAAAATAACTTGAAATTCAAAGCAACACAGCGTTTTATTATTTTCTATTTTTTTTTTTAATATTCTACATGCAACAGCAATACGACAGAATACCAGCAATCTATCCCACAAAGTTTCTCCAGACTTTAAAAATAGACCAGCGACCACAGATATCAAAAAAAAACCCACAAGAAGCCAAAAAAGCTGAACAAAGAGAAAATTTAGAACTCCCAAAAAATATAAATAAAAAAAAAATCCATCCAACAGCTGTTGTCTCCGTCTAGCTTTTGACAGAGTGTTCTGTATCTATGTGCACATCGGAGAATCCAGATACACATATGGCTTTGGCTAGAGTGTACCTATATACCCGCAGGTACTATGTCGTGGTTTGCTCTTATGCTCTACTATGCGCTCATGCTGCTGCTGCTACTGCTGCTGCTATACTGCTGCTACACTTGGAGCGCTTAGCGCTAAACGTATTCTCAAGCATATCAGAATTCCATTGGCCTCCAAAAGACTCCAAACGACGACGTCGCCGATGAAGAGAAAGAAGTACCACCGTCGGAGGTGGCATGGCGGCGCGCGCGCGGAGGTGAGGATGGATGGTGGTAGTAAGTGTAATATGACGACAGTTGGTATCACATCTATAAGCGTCCGAAGTTCAATGAACCGAGCTTTTTTTTTCCTCTGTATTCCGTCGCGCAGACAGACAAAGACTACATATGTAAACATTTTACATTCCCAAAGTAAAAAAAAAAAAAAAAAAATTTAAACATAAAAAAAACCGACAAAATAAATAAAACACAGAACCGTCGGCCTATGCTGCGCGGCAGCAGTATCATATCTCGCGTATGTATTTTAGCCTATACGAACGCATGCTCTTTGCAACTTCAGCTATCACCGGAGGAGTGGGGGCTCGAGATACTTTTTTTTTTTTGGGGAGCAATCTACCACCTGCGCAAGCGATCTGTTTCTGCGCAGATACCAGATCAACTTCGATGCGTTCATTCTTCTGCTGATAGTCTTTGAGGTACGACGGACCCGTTCGCAACTTCAACATGTATGCTAATAGATGTGTGCTGCTGATGACGTGATAAATGGAATTGATGAATTGATTGAATAATTAATTAGATTAGCATGAGTGGTGCCTTTGCCTTTCAGCGAATCAGCTGAGTCGTTTGGTGACGAAAAATTAAATAAGAGTATCATGTGTGTGCTGCTTGCGACGAGTTGATTTGTCATTTTATTTGAATGAATTATTTAAAGTGGCAGGCAACTGACAGGTCCTCTACTTTTTGGATTGTATAATGTGACATAATTCAGAGAGACACGGGGTACCACCTTCGAAGCTTATCAACGCAGCATTGAATGGTGGCAAACAATGGATCTGGATAGTTTATCCAATGGATACCAATGTTGACTTCAATGTTTCGTTAGTTAAACAATTACAGTTGACGTTAAAGTGCTCGATATCTTAAGTTCTTCAGTGGATGTTTGCACTTTGAATATTCCTAGAAGAAGAACTTTTCTAGTCCAGGTCAGTACAACAATCCCTTGGCTTGGTTCCAAGTTTATTAGACAGATTCCAGTTTGTAACTGGAAAGCATGGGATTCTTCAAATGAATATCCTCAAAGTCAAAAAGATGTATGGATGTGACCATTTCACCCGCTTTGTCATCCAAAAACCCGCCACCCGCCACCACAACCAATTGCCCGCTATTTGAGAAAATTTTCGAATTTTGTACTCACCACAGAACTTTTTTTTTGAATATGCCTCTTTGTGCTATCTAATTTAGCAATGTCAATGCTTCTGCATTCAAATTGTGATAATAGGTCTGTTTGGTAACTCACGAATTCGTACACATTTGTAAGATTCTTACGAATTTCGTGTTTGATAACCCAAAAAATTCGTAAAAGAGAGAGTCAAATGACAGTTCAAAAAAAATTCTCCTCAACTGAGAGCGTAAACAATCTTTCACCGTCTTTTTCTTCGCGTAAGCTTGAGCAACTCTGTTAAAATAGAACCTGGTTTTCCATTTATTAAAAAAACCGATGATAATTCGAAGTTAAAATGTGAAACGTTTGGTGGTATAATGTTAACTATTGGGAAAAGCGGTACGGAGAACGTAATTGTTGTTTGTTTCTAGTTTGTATTCCAACTCCACCAATGTATCGACTGTGCTGATCTACTTTAGCGAAGCCCGCCAAACCCGCTAAAAAAAGTTTGTGTGTCAGTCACACGCGGTAGAAGTGAAACTTTTTTTTAAAAATGGTGTATATATTATTTGTATTGGTCATATAATTTTACGAATGAGATAAATACAGATAGATAGAGATTGCAAGAGAGCGAAGAGCGAAATTGACGGACAGACAGAAGAAAGATATCATAATCATACATATACCTACATACATCAACATCATTCAACACGGACAACTGAAGTTAACAACTTATTTATTTTGATTCACCAAAATTACCAAAAGTTTGAATATCTATAACCTGCGCAATGTTGACTTTTGTTTTGGCTTATTCACTGTATCTCATATGGTTTCATTCAAATTCCTACCAAAGAAAGAAATAAATCAGTCATACTCGTAAGTCGTAAGCTCGTAAGTAGTAAAAGTCAAATCCCATATTTTAGTTCTCAACTCGATCTCATTCATTATTTTCATTCCTCACGCTCTCAATATTTCAATTCGAAAAGAGCTTGATGAGAGTGGTTTCACATGCAATGCTATCATGTATGCACTAGTACTACTAGTAAGAGTAACTAGTGTACTAATACTACCTTAGTTATGTGTACGACCGGAACGACTCAACTATATTTTGGTTTTTGGGTAGTGCCAAAATGGCAGTTGTTAGGGGAGGTTGCGTTATCTTCTCTAATTTTCAGCAGAATTACCGATTGGTTAATTTACTGTCGTAAGGCATCGGATTACCTGCGCCTGTGTAGATTAGTTACTGCGTGCTTCTCAACACTCAACCGCATGAGTAAGATCCATAATTTAAATATTAGGTAGCTTCGTTGGCTTAAATTTGAACAAAATTACAATATAAATCTACATATAAAGGGTTTTTCAATAAGAGCGCTACAAAAGTTTTTTTAAATAAAACAAAAACGGTTTTGGATATCAATGAAATTCTTTATTCCTGTGAAAGTACGTTCGATGCCATTATGTATGGAACTCGATTTCTTTTGCATGGCCACCACGGGCGCGCTTGCAGATGTCCAGACGCTGAACCCAATTTTCAACGGTTTTCAAGCATAAATCGGCCGATACTGCTGCAATTTCACGTTCGATATTCGTACGAAGTTCATCAATCGTCGCTGGCTTGTTGGCATAGACCATAGACTTGACGTAGCCCCACAGAAAATAGTCTAACGGCGTCAAATCGCACGACCGAGGCGGCCAAGCGACTGGACCATTTCGTGAGATAACACGTTCTCCAAACTTGGTTTCCAATAAATTGATTGTGACATTCACTGTGTGGCTTGTGGCGCCGTCCTGTTGGAATATCATCCAATTGGGGCCAAAAATATTCGGTTATCATTGCACGGTAGCGCCGGCCCATAAACCACACCAAACCGTAATTTTTTCGGGATGCAATGATGACTCATGGAGTACGTGTGGATTGCTGCCTGACCAATACCGCATATTTTATTTATTGACGAAGCCATTCAGCCAGAAATGAGCCTCATCGCTGAAGATGATTTTTCGATGAAAATCCGAATCAGCCATAGAACACACGACGCTTCTGGTGGTCAAGCGGCTTCAGTTCTTGCGTCAATTTAATCTTGTAAGAATGTAGGCCAAGATCTTTTCGCAAAATTCACCACAACGACGTCACAGAGATGCCCAACGCTTGAGAACGACGTGTGAGAGACACATTTGGGCTTTCTTCAACTGAAGCCTCAGCGGCAGCAATATTCTCGACACTACGGGCACTTCTTTGTCTCACTGGCACGGGAACATTTTGTACTGTGCCTGTGGATTCAAATTTTTCCACTAGACGCTCAATTGTTGATCTGCTAGGACGATTATGACGACCATAAATTGGACGTAGCGCTCTTAACGTTGAGGCCACTGACTCCGAATTTCGGTAGTAAATTTTAATAATTTCGACTCGTTATCTCGTATATCTTTCCATCATGAAATGGCAAACCTTACTGAAGAGAAATGTCAAAAGAGCGGTAAGAAATATGGCGTCGTTTGCTGTCCCTGTCGCTCTACTTTTGTAGCGTCCCTGTTGAAAAACCCTGTACATATGTCTGTATTTGTATTATAATATACTTAACAAGAACAATAAATACATAGTTTTTAACCATCTTTGATCTAAATATCAATTTTATTCTCGTTCAAATATGCAAAAAAAGAAATACTTTCATGCTATAACCTGCGCAATGTTATGACTTTTATTTTGGCTTATTCACTGTATGATTTTGAGAACATACACACCCACACACATACAATGGGTTTTACTACTCATATGGTTTCATTAAAATTCCTACCAAAGAAAGAGAAATAAATCCGTCATACTCGAAAGTCGTAAGCTCGTAAGTAGTAAAAGCCAAATCCCATATTTTAATTCTCAATCTCATTCTTAATTTTCATTATTCGCGCTCTCAATATTTCAATTCAAAAAGAGCTTGATGAGAGTGGTTTCACATACAAGTACAAGATACAATGCTATCATGCTATCACCCGAAACCCGACCAAGTAGCACACACATGCACTTACACTGCGTGAGCGGCCGCCCGACTGAGCTGGGCTGTGAACAAAGCTGAGACTGAGTGTAGAGTGTATCTCATTCTAACGCGTGCTAATACGTTGGGTTCTGAAAGAGATGCAATGTTTTTCGTGAGGAATTTTCGTTACACGATTTTGGATTCACACCGCGAGCCAAGAAGTTTCACTTCAAAAACCCGCGACTTTTTGCCAAAAAATAAATTGTCACATTTTGTATGATGGACCCAAGCCGAAGAGCATTGAACTATAAGAATCCAACCTCCTAACATAAAACGTAATAAGAGACATATGGATGGATCCAAGATGGACACCGGAGTGGTTGCTGAAATATTCGGACTAAATACAAGAATATCCGTACCAAAAAGAAAGAGGCCCAACATATTTCAGACAGAAATTCATGCCATTCAAGTGTGCGTCAACTTCTTTCTCAAAGGAAGGTGTCCTCATGGAAGCTGTTGCCGTATACTCACGAATAGTCAACCAGCGCAAAAGCACAAGGCTCAAACATTATGGACTTCAAGACCTCTTGCATAAGAACAAAGTCAAACTTTCGTGGGTGCCGGGGCACAAGTGTATTGATGGAATTAAAGAGCCCAGACGAACTAGCTAGAAAATGGTCGGTTGATTTTGACCAGTCCTGACTCCTGAGGCGTTTTGTAGTATTCCGCACTCAGCTTTAAACTTAAAATCAAAAGTTCCCTTCGACCGGGATATCGATATCAGCGTGGTTACTTTTACTACTATAGTAGTAAAATTGCTACTTTTTTACCCGCCGCACTACCTACTACCACATTGTTCTCACATACTACTATTTAAGAATGACCCATTTAACATTTTATTTATTTAGTTTAGTCAATTTGCTTCCAATTGTAGGCCCAGATAGTTTTCCAATAAGCAAAAAATGGCTGAATTATGGAGATAGAAATAAGGATATTGTGCAATTATGGATTGAATTAAAAAAGTTAAGAAATGGTAAACATAGGTGACCTTATGTTTTTGGAATTATTATCTTACATGCTACAGTGTCGGATGTATTTATAAGTTCAACACCTAAATTGCATAAAAAATCATGTAACAATGCTAAAAATGTGTTTTATTTGCGCGACTCGCTTTAGTTATCATATGCCGTTATGCTCAGGTATCTGATATTTAACGCCATAAAGTTTTGCAGTTGTGTTTTTCCAAGTGTTCTGGTCGGACATAGTATGTATCTATAAGTGCATTGTATAAACACTCTTTTTTTGGGATATTGTTAGCATTTTTAATACATATTTGGATCCATTGCCGAGAGAGCAATACAAGAAGAACGCCTACAAGAAGACAAAGTAGGTGGAAAAAATTGATAGATCCATTGTGCCTTGTAAATAATTATATAAAATTGGGTAAAAAAATACAATTCGCTGAAAAGAAGCGGAAGAAAACCAACCATTACAGAGCGGCAAAAACGGCTTATTAAGCATAAGGTGGTTAATAATGGTATGACAGCCTCACAAATTCGTGCTGGTTTGGATCTGCCGGTTACCGCAAGGCATTTAAGAAGAGTACTGAATACAAGTCACAATGCTATCTGGATAAAACGAGTAGCAAAACCGTCACTGACAAAGCATCATAGGTTGGCTAGATTGTCCTTCGCTGAAAAGTACATAGTCAAGTCATAAACAGTAGAATGGCAAAACTTCACTTTGGACAGTCCGGATGGTGTTCAGCACTATTGGCACGATATAGGGCATGATAAGAAGCTAAGATTATCAAGAGGCTCTATATGGGGTGCCTTAAGCTTTTTAAGCAAGCTGCCACTGGCGACCATTAGCACGAAGATGAATTCCGAAAAGTATATCGATATACTGGAAATCGCCTTCATTGATTATGCTAACAATTTAATGGGTGCGGACAAGACAATGCTGCCATCCATGTTTCCACGAAGGCAAAATATTGGTTTACTTAAAAAAATATACCGTTACTGGATTGGCCGGCTTGTAGTCTAGATCTGAACCCTCTAGGAAACTTGTGGGGAATAATGGCTCGAAGGGTTTTCGAAAATGGCGAGCAATTTTCGAGCACTGCCGAGCTTAAAAGTCGAATAAAGCAAGTTTGGAATGAAATTTCGCTGACTATATTACAAACTTTACACTCAGAAAAAAAACATTGTTGAAACAAGAATTTTCAATTGTTAAAAAATTGTAAGCTGAAAATTGTTGCCAGCAAATACTAGTTCTTGCGGCAACAAATGTATTTTTAGAATAATTGGTTTGAAGTTGTTGTATCAAAAATCTCGTACTCAGGTTAAATATTTGTAAGTGTTAACATATTATCAAAAGCGAAAAATTGTTAGATTAAAAAGAAAAGTGTTTTCTCAAGTATTTTATTTTTAAATATTTCTATTTGAGATTGGATACTCGAATCAAAAATGTTTTTTTTGAAACAACAATCTAAATTTTTCACTTTTCAAGAATAAAAATTATTTTCATAACAATATCATACGTATGTAAGTGAAAAGAAATACATTGTTGTTTGACAATAACTGCGGAAAATGTTTGGCATAACAATTTGTTCTCCATCAAAATATTTTCAACCGTTGACTTATTAACAATTAAAAAAGTTGCATCAAAACAAAAATTCTTGGTGGAAAAGAATTCTTCTTCACATTGGTGTTTAAGAATTATATTATCAAATCAAAAATTAATTCTTCCGGCAACAAAATAAATTCTTGAATTCTCAACAAATTATTTCTTCGCGCAGCAATTTGTTGTCGAGTTAAGAATAACGTATTCTTGTCGTCGGAAATTATAACTACTTTTCTTTGCGTTTTCTTACATTGCGTTGTGAATTTTTCGTGAGTACAGATCAGTAAAAGAGTGAATTTTAAATAATAAGAACTTAAACTCAAAAATGCAAATTCAAAGGATAATTTTGAATATCCTAGCAACAACTACGAATTGGTAAGTGATAAATTTCACATCGTCTTATTGCAATGATTGATAATTTTTCCTTATTTTAATAGGCCTTTGCAAATTCAATTCATTTAAATCGGTGGAGGATTGGAACGCAGCGATCGATAACCAGTGCAAGTCTTATCTTAACTACAATCACCAGATCGGAAAGAATTTCGAATCTTATGGCGAAGCTGCCCGCAACTTTAGGCACAACGATAATAGTGGCATGGTTGGTTTGAAGTATTTGTTTTTGTACACATATGTATATGAAAATAAAACTTAAAATAAAATTATTAAAACGAATGTGGTCATTTTTGATTTTTTTAATCATAAGCTCTTGATTTTCAGTCTTTTTAATTTAAAATCCCAACCCAGGGTAAGTATTTTTGACATTGTTAACATTGGTTAACTTTGATTTCCCTCAAGCAACAATTTACATTATTCTCAATTTCTGCCAAAAATAAAGATTTATTTGTTTTACATAATCATTATAATTTGCATGTTCCATGAAAGTGAACTTATAATTATGTCCTCTATATATTCCACTTGGTTTGTCAAAATGTTTTTTTTTATGTTAAGTCAGGGATTCCCAATCTTTTTTATACTGCGACTCCCTGTACAGGCTGTTATTTTTTTCCGACGCCCTACTAAAAGAAGATATTTGCGTGTAGGTCTAACAGATATTAAGATTACTTTATTTATTATTTAATTAAAGAAAACTCCAAAGAATATAGAATCTTAATTATTGTTATTTATTAGAAAATATAATTATGCAATCAATGAGAAAGATGAGTTTGCTCTTCTAAGCATAACTTCTCCAATCGGGGCTGAAGTTTTGAAATCGCTACTCTCATTTATTTTTCTAAATTGATTTGTAGCCTGTTTTTCGAATTGATTACTGCAACTGCAAAAAAGCGAGTTTCACACAAGTATAACGTAGCAGACGGTAAAAGGATCTTCAAAGCTGTAGTTTTGAGAGTAGGATATTCTTGGGATACATTGCTCCAAAATTGAAATAGTTTGTCTTCGCCGAAACGTAGTTTAAGGCTCGTATCACAAGATAGTTCTAGCAGTTGTTCTTTCGCGACTATTGAAAGGGCAGATGGGGGTGGGGTCGATTGGAATGGATCTCTAATCCAGTCGTATTGATCAAGATTCTCTGGAAAATACTTATCTTGAAAAAAAATTTCTTGCAGGAAGCCTTGTAAAACAGGAAAACAATCAGTACTTTCTTTCTACTCTTCTGTTTTTTTTCCATCTCGCGACGCCCTCAGGAGTGCTGTGCCGCCCCAGGGCGTCGCGACGCACAGTTAGGGAAACCCTGTGTAAAGTAATTTATATACTAAAATAATTTACGTTTTTTGTTTGCATAAATTGTATTTACTTTCTGTGACATATATTTAGAAACCAATAAATCATTAAGTTTGTTTGTTATAACTCTTTACGTTTGTGAACTTATGATTGTGTCCTCCAGTGTAGGTTTATATTGCCTTTCGCATAGCAGTGCTGCTGCAGAGCGAACATTTTCTTATCTCCATATAATTAAAAGTGATTTCAGAAATACACTCAACTCTGAGACGATGGGTAATATTTTGCTATCTAAAGAACTATTGGAAGGGACACCCATATTTAAGCCTACACTTGAATTGAAATGCTCAATTTTTGTAATCAGTTTTAAAAGTATTCGTATTACTTTTTTTTAGTTCACTGTCGATTATGGCTGTACTGTTATTGTATTAACCTTTTTTATGGTTATTTTCTGTTATATATTACAGAGTTTTATGTAATGTTCTTTTTTCATCTGAAGAGTGCTGTTTTCTTTATTTGTTTGAATCCAAGTATGCTTTTGATGATACAATAAAATAAAAATAAATTTAATTATTTAAAAAATATGTACTGCTACTTTTTCTCTCAGAATGCTACTATTTCTTGCCCAACATACTACATTCCATTCAGTTTTAAGTAACAACGCTTTTCGGTATCATCTATAGACATAGAAGAGAGTCTGTGCATAGAAGAGAGTGAAACTGCGGAACATTTTCTACATATGTTAGTGCATGTCACTATGGATATAAGGAGATAATATTGCATTAGAGAAATATCAACCCGTGGGGAATGTCTTAAAGTCTCCACCAGAGAGATCCTCAATATCCATTCTACTTTACAAACAAAAAAATGTACTATACATACAGTGCGACTCACTTGATTAGGCACACTTAAAATATTTCCATTAATCTTGATTTTTTCCCCTTATTTGCATCAATAAGGAAACAATTACATATAGCAAAAAGGTTAGTTATTACTTATTACTCTGTAAAATAAACATAAAAACAGGCTTGGTGAGAGATACCTAATGGTACTTTTGCACTCTTTTTTCTCAATCATGTCCAGCAGCATTTTTTCAATTTACTTGATTAGACGCGTTGGTAAATTTGGTTAGTAGGCAAAGACTGATCGAGTGAAATATTAATTTGTGATTAAAGGAAATGTTTGTCTTTTATTTAAGAAAGAAATGGGGAAAAACGCTAACCTTAGAGAAAAGAGCAAAAGTTGATGTTTACCATATGGAATGTTTTTTAAACCGCGAAATAGCCCGTTAAATAGAGTGAAGTGAACATACAGTGCGAAATTACATTAATAATCGCTATTCCTATGAAAGCAACTACAAGGCAAGGATGAAAACAGTGTTAACGCCTCGAGACAAGCGGAAAATTTAGAGGTTAGCATCCAATTCGTCGCACTCCATATAAAAAATCAGGGCATTAGCTGGGGTTATTGCCAGTAAATCAAGTCTTCATTGTGCGACGACGAGTACTCGAAACTTAAAGCGAAAAAACTGTGAAAAAAAAAAACACCGCCTAATCAGGCACGTAGGCAACAGCGACTACAATTTGGAAGAGACTATATGACATCGGCTTTGCAAACTAGAGGTGTTTTGAGTGACCATGACTCCTCCTTCCCTCGAATAATAAGGTGTCAAAAAACGTTGCACTTTTCGAATATCGAGGAAATAAAAATTGTACACAATTATGAGCCTGTAGTCTTTTGCAGTAGAGTGGCTCGGTTTCCCTTAGGAATAGGTAAGTAACGGATTTCCAATAAGAGGTTTAATTTTAAATAGTCCGCTATTCTGTTACTTGTCAAGAACTGTGATGTAATTTGATGCACTGAAATTCCTAAGACTCAGTTCAGGTCTTTCTTTTGGGCTATGTGCAAGAGAAGGTTTATTGCAATTCTCCCCAGTCAATTACAATATTCAATGCCAACATCCGTGCCGTTATCGATGAAATGAAGCCCCAGATGTGATTTAAATTGTTATCAAAAGATCTTGAATCTATAACAGAGGACGTGGAGGTCGCTTGTCTGATATTGCTTTTCATATTCAATGGATGAGCTTCTCAACTCGCCGTTCGGATTCGGCAGCACATTGTAGGTCGCTTCCATTCGTGCAAAAATATAACACACACACACTTAAGCAGGCCCTGGTTCAACCCGAACTGTAGCGCCACCTAAAGAGAAAAAATGAAGCCTAATAGTTTATCCACAATTAACAATTTCGAGTTTGATTGCGAATATGTCTGGGATATATTTTCGTAGGAATATAAATTGAATGTGTAAAAACTTGGAGGCATTGCAAAAAATCAGAGACCCTTTTGTAGTAGCAATAACCTATAAAACCCTACATCGCACACATACACAATACAAACAATTGAAAGTTCAATCGAATTCGAATCTTATCGGCAGGCAACTACACAAATTACTGTGTTAAGCAATAAAACCTGCGTATTGTAGAGCATTGAGATTGTAATAAAAACCATTTAAGAAAAAATCATGAAACTGGTATATCATTAATAAAGAATAACAAAAAAATAATAATGTGTGAACATTTTTAGCATAACACTTTTAACAAGATGTCACAGTGACGTGCGGAACTTGTCTTAGACAAAATGTATGTTTGATTTATTTTAATCGAAATTCAATGGATTTGTTGGTTATCTACATTTTATATTTACGAATATAGGTATGTATTAGAAAAACGTGGGTTCCGATCTCGTTCTTACCCGTTTATTAGTTTTGCGTCATTAACATCCAAATACCTATGTGCGAGCAGAATGTAGATACTTCCTCTTCCACCGTTGGCTTCTGTTTCGGAGCATGATCGATCCGAAATGTTGCTTACTTTGCGTTTAATGATGTTAAAATATTCAACTTGTTTTTTTCTTCAGCAAATATCTTGTTTCAAAGTAGTTTTTGTTATACCGGCATTTTTTTTTATTTGAAATTTGAAATTGCTTTCGTCATTACTCATAACCAGCTTTGTGATAATTTTGTTAAGATCAACGTCACTGATTATAAAAACATTATTTCTTTATTATAAGAAAGGCCAAGACTTGTTTCTTACATTCCTACATACATGGTTAGTCTTGTTCATTTGTCTAACGACTAATTTGGGGCGCTATGTCAATAAAATACAAAAAGACTCCTAGCAGGGTGGCCTTGAACATTGAAAGATGCATACGAGCACTAAAAAATGGTGTAAATTTCTAGAAAAAACAAAAAAAAAATATATCCTGAGAAATCAGGGTTTTGGTATATCTAGTACATGGGTTCCTAGTCTAATGATAATGTTGTTTCATTGTGCTAAATAAAGCAATGAAATCTGTAAAACAATATTTTAACATAAAACAATTTCATACATTTTGACACTTTGCAAACAAAAGAAAAGAAACAAAAACATTACAAAAAATAATATGAAAATATAGGTACAACAATAACAAAAAATAATTAAATATTAGTTGAACCTTTGTATATACATTCCTATAGTAACGCCAAGTAATTCAGTAGAAACGTTGTACCAGTATCCCGAAAAAGCTTTGGCGCTTCAATCGGTCTTAGAAAACAAAAAAACAAATCCAAAAAAAAAAAGCAAAGCGCCCTTATCGAGAAACGAACCTGGGACCCACAAGATGAAAGGCCGACCTGCTATACACTGAGCCAGAGCCCTATCAAAATAAACAGGAACCGAAACAAGAATATTTACTTTAATGGTGCCGAAATAACGAAGAAATTGAAATCTTGGCGAAAGCTTTTTTAAAGGAAATCAAATTATCAAAACGCAAAAGCTCTGCCACTTTATTCTCGATTTGGTATTGCTAGCGACACCTTGCAGCATAACTGTACTACTGGATTGGCGCTACTATAGGAATGTATAAACAAAGGTTGAACTCAAACACAATTCACAATTCATTGTTATTAACAAAACAAAATGAAAGAAAAACATTCATTTGTTCATTCTTCATTATGTCCTCTTGATAGACTCTTCCTTTGCGCTCTGCTTCGATTCCGACTTAACTTAACCCCCCATATTGCTTGTAGATGATAGTGCAGGAGAAGGGACGTCTTCCGTGGATTAATTTGATGAATCACTGGAAGCTGGTGGCTCTCTCGCCTGATCAACCGTGGTCGACGAGGTATTAATTTCAGTATCGGGGTCGTTTGAATCGTCAGACGAAAAATCAACCTCCGAAACATCGAAAATTACTTAAAGGAGCTGAGAATTTGAGATCGAAGTGGCAGAAAATAAAATTTTCTGTCATTACACAGCCCTAACTCAACAATGGCTTATTGGATTTAAAACTAGTTTCACTTCTTACGCGCGAGAGTTTCACGCACCTTTTTTTTATTTGTAAAAATAATAATTTTGAAGGCTGCTATAGCTGATCTCCCGGAGCTCCTCTCAAAAAAGGCGTCTTGCGGTGATCACGATATCTCTGGACTGGATCATAGAAAATCAAAAAACCAAACAGATATCGTTAAAGAAATGTATAAGCAAAATAACATTTTTGGCAAAAATGGCGTCCTCTCAAGAAAAAAAATCGATTTTTGGCATTATTTCGGCATTAAATTGTTAATAAAAAAAAAAATAATTGGTGAGAAAAAACCTTCGATTAATTACTAAAAAATATACTTAAGAAGCTTGTGTTAAAATTGGAGACGTATCGGTTCAGCAGTTTCCGAGAAATCGTGGTCACTCACTATGACAACATGGTTTTGAGAAAATTGCGTTTGAAGTTTGAAAAGCACTTTACATAGACCGTCATAGAGTACAGAAAGCGCTCTGATGTCTTTACAAATATTCGTGTAACTTCTTGAATAATCGTCGGATTGACTTCTGTGCGTGTACTTAAATATATATACACTAGCTGACCCGCCCGGCTTCGCCCGTATACGCAAACAGACAGGTTACTCACATGGCAGATAATTGATCTGGTAATCTGGTTTAAGATAGAAATGATAACCGCCAAAGTAAAATAGGTAGAAAAAATAATTTTTTTTATGTTTCCTACAACAAAAAGAAATAAAAAATTAAGTTTAAAAAACGAAAACCCGACTACGGGAAAAACCAACTAAAAAGTATGAAACAAGATAAAACGAAACAATGATTTTCAGAGTACAGCTGTGGTCGCATGCCGCTTTGTCCAATGAATGCGCAATTATATGAATACGTTATTGTAACGGCATGCGACCACGGCTATACTCTGAAAATCATGGTTTCGTTTCATCTTGTTTCGTACCTTTTAGTTGGTTTTTCCCGTAGTCGGGTTTTCGTTTTTTAAACTTAATTTTTTAGTTTCAAAAAATATGTAGTATATGTACATATAAGTAAGCAATGTCGTGTTCTACTTGTCAAAGCCTTTCATTTGATACCCATATTAGGGATGTAGTAAAGATAACGGAAATCCACCATCTTGGGGGTCGTCCCCCATATTGAATTTAGAATGACATCATATCGTATTATATTCTACTCGCCAAGCCCTTTCATTTGATACCCATAGTTAAGATAACAGAAATCCGCCATCTTGGGGACGTCCGCCATATTGAATTTAGAATTACGTATTATATCGTATTGTATTCTACTTACCAAGCCCTTTCATTTGATACCACTATCAATACGGTTATAGAGACTAGTCGGGTAGAAAGGAAAAAAAAAGGAGAAAAAAGAAGAGGTTGTCCGCCATTTTGTTTGCTGCGCCCGCCATACTGAATTTTTCTGTGACTTCACATAGCCTAGGACACTCTCCGGATAAAGACGAATCCAATGACACCTCATTTGTTGAAATCGGCTCCATAGTTTAGGCTGTACGGAGTGACATCCTTACATACATACAAACAAACAAACCCAGCCTGTTAAAATCATAACCCTTCCTCTGCGTAGTCAGATAAAAATAGCCTATAGCCCTTCGGAATAGCGTCGCTTTCTATTAGTAAAAGAATTTTTGAAATCGGTTGAGTAAATCCAGAGATTACCCCTTATATACAAATTTTTCCTCTTTATAATAATAAGTATAGAATAGATTACGAAAATGAAATAAAAAAAACGATTTTTTGCAAATTCTAACTGTATGTAACCACTTAATCTAGTACATAATGTGATGAGTTCTAATACCCTAGTAAGACTTTGACGTTTTCTCTTGGCTGTCACTTTTCGATTAAATAACTAAATATTCCGGATTAATACCTCACGCCAGTGGACAATTATGATAATGCACTTATCCGGGGTTAACTATAATTCATTTGGCACAATTAGATAGTGTACCTGTTCATAGTACACTTCCTGACCTTAAAAATGCAGCGTCATTCCGTGTCCATGTTTGGGACCGATTTTTGTATATATGTACGTTGTTTTCTAAGACTTCTGCAGTCTCATTTCGGATGCCATCCGACGCCATTATTTATCAAAACATTTAGGAAAAAAACTGCAATAATTAGCGACTGATAGGTAGCAATCTTTTTGATTAAAATACGTCAAAGCAGTCAAAGCAATTGATTTCGTTTTACTGTGCGCCTTTGTCTGAACGAGCTAATTAAATATGAAAAATCTTAATATGACCCATGAGATAATTCCCACCACAATATACCTGAATGCACATCATCCATTAGCACAATTAGCCAGAAAAGAATCGAATACAAATGCTAATTCACAAATCAATAGGATTTCTAATCAATAGCTAAACATTTTAATTGGGTTTCTCAAGACTGCAGTGATCTCCTCTAGACAACCCCAAACACCAACAAATGACGACACAATTACGCGTTTTTTTGTTAAGTGAAAATCAATATTTGTAGGTACCCGCTAGCTACCCCCCACTGCATGACAGATACATATCACCGCCACTCACACCCATTCACTCATTCAAAAAAGATACAAAAAAAAAACTGCCTTCTTCTGTGAGCGATCTCATCAGTGTCAGTGTGTTGTAGAGTTACCAAAATATTTCTTGTTTGCATTTTTACGATATTTTCGGACAGTGGTCGTTGGTAAGTACATTGAACCTGGCCGAAAAATACAAAAATACATACTACGGGGCGAGGAAATGTTTATGTCACGCAGTAGTAGTTGTTCCGCCCCACTCTGTCGTCACCGGTGAGCGTAGCTTTCGTCGTCGTCGTTGTCGTCTTCTTCAGCGGCATTCATCGTGCTCATGATAATCGCGGTTAGCTGCGTGTTAATTCGAAGAAGAAAACCAAGAAAGCCAAACTAAAAAAAAAAATGTATCTTTTGCTCAGCAATCGAATGCAAAGAGTGAATGAATTGGGATTTCTGATGATGATTGAATATCATGGTCGTGATAAGGAGCACGCCCATCAAACGTAACGCATCTTGATCTTCTCTTTACTTCGTTCTTTGTATTCTTTTTTTTTTTTTAATTGAATGTCCGTAGGTTGAATTGGACGGATTAGTGTTAAATTAAGATATTCATTTTAATCGAATTGAATTACGGCCGAACGAGAAACCTATTCAAACTCGTTTTGGGTGAAATCTGATGGCAAGAACTTGAACTGAGATCGAGATAGATACATTGTAGGTTAGGTACGTATATGATCCATGTTTAGTCCTTATTTTGAACTGGGAGTGTGTTGTTTCTTCCAGCACATGGCAAACGCTAGTGGGCAGTAGAACATCATCTTCTAAGGGAAACTATTCAAATACGTCACCAACTATTCAAATGAACTCAGAATTTCACCATCTCAAGTTAATTTTCAACACCGACGCCCTTCTGATTTAATCATACTCATGTCTGCTTTACGGGCGGGTCTAGAACTGGAAACATCTTACCAACGATTTGGCGATCGTCGTTCCGACATAAATCTAAAAATTACAAACTGGTTGCTTATGCATTGGCGTCTGCCGTAATTTGGATGCTGGACTGCTAAGTCGTATGTATACAGTGAAATCCTGGACACACTGCCAAATGGTCTGGCTATGACCCCATCTGATTACAGTATCGCCATGCTTAATTTTAAGAAGCCCTTCACTGCTAGTTTGTTAAAACTTAATAAACGACCCAACGCTCAAACACGACATTGCTTTATTACAGATAGCCAAGCCGCAATTAAAGCCATAAACTCGGCAATTACCTCATCTAAACGGATTGAACAATGCCACAAGAAAAACTCAATCCCATGTGTAACCAGACTAGAGTCACTCTTCTCTGGGTGCTATTGAGGGAAACGAGTGAGTCGACGAACTAGCCAAGCGAGCGTTAGCCCTTAAGGGGGTATTCTAGTCTAGAATTTTGAAAAAATCGTTGTTTTTTTGTTCTTCATATTTTCAAAGATTAGACCTTCAAAAATATATTCTGACTTCCTGAGTGTGAATTATCCCACAGAAAGTATTTTATACACCATGAACTCTCAGAAAGTTATTATGTGAAGTTCGTTCCAAGCAGGAAAAGGTAATCTATAGGAATCGAAGAGGGAATCAATCGCTTGTATACAATATTGATTCCAGAATGCATTATACTTAACACGGACTATGTCCTACCAGGGCACCGTAGCGCAAGTGGTTAGTGCGTCGGACTACGGAGCCAGCGGTCTTGGGTTCGAATCCCGCCGCAAACACCTAAAAAGTTCTTCACAGTGCCCACCTCTTCCGAATGCCTGACAAGCATTCAAGAGTTTCATTTGTCATGTAAAGCTTCCCAACTCGCCGTTCGGCGATGGCAGAAAACTGTAGGTCCCTTCCATTCGTGCAAAAATATAACGCGCACACACAAATAGTTGCGGGAAGCTAGGCTTGGTTCTACCTAGGACTGCTGAAGCCAAATATTATTATTATTATAAGTATAGACTGCCTGCAACTTTGCCTAAACCTTTAAACGCGTTTTTCTCGAAACTACTGGGTGGATATAAATACATATTTCCGACTTAATCCAAATAAAAGGGGCGCCTTATGTTGTTATATCGCGCCCTTTTTGCGCTATTTAGCTGAAGAAATTGAACACACAAACAATGAATTAACACTAGAACCGCCGCCGTCCCATTTTTGACCCACCGACACTTTCAATTACCCCAAACTTCGTTTGTTTTTAATTTGGAATCATTAAACTTCCTGACTTTTACTCAATTGGTATATTTTAATAATTTTTAACACTTTCATCTTCGTAATTATGATAGGTTTTGAAAAAAATATTGATTTACCTAGAACCGCCGCTGGGTCAGTTTTGTCCAACCATAATAAAATGTAGAGAATCTATCTATCTGTCTATGTAAGAGCTTGTGATTCCTCCTTATAGTTTATTTCTGCACCGATTTCAATGATTCTAACACTGATCGAAAGCTAATAAACTGAACTTTGTTCATTAGTTTAAACAATTTTGAAAAAGAGCATATGAGTAAAGTTATTACGAAAAAACTGTATTACCAATACCTACGGCCCTACGGGTATAGGGTCTCTACATGCGAGATTCCCCGCACTGGTACACTAGTATTAATTATTATTACGTTCGATTTCTCCCAATCAATACAAGAATAGCTTAACTATAAAACGCCGTGGAATGATTATAAGTTTTAGTTATTGTACCTAATATTCTAATGTATCTAATACAGTCTAATATATTTATAGTTGGCATCAAGAAAATTTACTTATTTGTGTAAAAGTAAGCCAGTGGTTTTATTATTCCACGAATGTTGCTAATATACCCGAACCGTACATAACGATCGATGAACAGATTTTTCCTTCTAAGTACCGTTGTCGATTCACTAAGTTTTTGAACTTTATACTAAATAAACACTGACAAACATTTTGGATGGCAGTAGATAAAGATAAAAATTCTGTGGTAAATGCGTCCCCTTACCTTGGAAGAGATGACAAAAACAAGATAAGCATCCGGCTTGAGAAAAAATGTATGGAAAATTATATCAATAAGGGTAGAAATATTACATATGTGAAAACGTTTTCACTTCGCTACTATAACAAGAATATTTGAAATCTAAAAAATACTACTATCGTGTCGGTACAGTTAATAAGCTCGCAGAGTAATACGAGTATGCGTGAAGACTGCACAAGAAAAATTGTATAGTACATTTGTATATATCTACTAAAAAAAGGCAAATTCTTTGAATATTTATCAGTCTAAGGCTAATAAGAACGTCCTAATGCTAAGCACTATAATGAAGCAATAGAAACTGGTTCTTTGAAAAAACCTTTGGGAAAGGAATCGGGCAAAAAGTATTTACAAATAGAAGGACGAGTATGTACATAGGTATTCCTATTGCACTTCCGGAACACCACGAGAAACGAGACAAAGACAAATCAGAGTTCATAAATAGTAATAGATCCTCTGTGAAATGCCACAAAAACTGTCTGCAATAAATGTATTATTAAAAAGTAATTACTACTTACTTGCATTTCAAATAATAATACACAATAATAATGATAACTAGTGCATAGATTTTGTCTTCAGTACTTACAGGAAAATATTAATTAATATTGTGACGTTTTTTCGTTAATCAAACAATACAGAATATGATTTAAAATCATTAAAAAAAACAATAAAAAGTATTTTTCTATGTATTTTTATGATGACTTCGTATATTAAAGGGATGATCTTCGCAATAATTTAAGTGGGTCAAATTTGTCCCGCCGGCGGTTTACGGGGGGTATAGAACTTCGGCGGTTCTAGTGTTAAGAAACATTTACCAAAAATACTGTGAATCATAAGCCAACGAAAAATAATACTGACCAGTTAACCTAAACGCAATCAGAAGAGTTAGCTGAACCTATCACTACGCCGCGCCGTGCCGATCTGTCTGTCACTCTGTTTGTCTTGTCATTGATCTGCTCGCGCTGTATGGAATATTATAAGGACATTCAAATTTCTTTAGCGTTAGAGGAGAACAAACAAATGTTATTCAAATGAAAAATTGACATACCTACTGCACTGGATAACTTAAAAAATTAAAATACATTTTAAATCTAGATACGATGCTGATTTATATAATCGTGCCTAAGATAACAATAAATCATTGCCTGCTGTTGACGCCCCTTAAATAATCATTAAATAGTTTATAATAAAAAAAAAAAACTCATTTCAATAATGTTTTTTTTTTTGTTTGTTTTTGTTTACATAAAATCTCGTCTTCGGGGTTAGACAGGTAATATAAAATTGTTTGAATGGAATAACTTAATACTTATCAGACTAACACAATTCACAAGCATCATTTGACATTGGCAATATCCTCTGACAGTTGGACTGAAATCTTAGTCATCTAGAACAGTTAAAATGCCATGCAGTCAAGATTTAGTTAAGTGCATACAGCCCAAAGGTAAATGAAAATCTGGGAAATTAAGAAAACTGTTAGACTCGCATACAAAGTCTTCAGACTGATGCACCTTTTAAACGTCAGATCGAAATGTCGATCGCTCTCTAGCTCATATTGGACAGTCAATGTCTGCGTTAATTCCTGACTTGCAGCTCGTGATATGAATGGAAGAAACGACGATCAGTCAGACATATCGGATGGCTTAAAAAATGTTGATATTTTAGTGGTTCTTTTCCTTCTTCTGGGGTTACATCCCTGGCAGGATTAAGCCTCCTGTACGACGTGCCTCCATTCTGTTCTGTCTTGTGCTACATTTCTCCAATTTTGAAAGTAGTTTTCAGGGTTTCCGTTGAATGTTCTTTTTTATTTTCTTGGGTCATTCTTTCTTACTACATGTCCAAGCCATCTTATCCATTGGGCTTTGGCGAACCTCACTATGTCTTCGTCTTCAAGTATTGCATTGATTTCCTCATTCGTATGCCGCACAGTGGGGCAAGATACCCCAAAAACCGGAATCAATAAATGTGATGAACTAGCTATATTGAAAACAACATTTTTATGTAGGAATCACTTATTAGTGCATAGAATGACCTTATTTGACCTTTAAAATTTTTTATTTTTTTGGTGTTAAACTAATGATTTCTTAAACTTAGAAAAGACGAAAAAAATAGAAAATTCAAAAAACTAAATAAAATTAGTTCCGCATTTTTTGGTAATGCATATTTTGAAACTCTGTTTGTGTATTGTAAATAATATTAATTGTTTAAATTATTTACATACATATGTACATATTTGCAAAAGGAATCTAAAATCAGATTCATCTGATAAGCAATCACCATCAGTTTCACCGCTAATATTGGAATTGGAGTTCTCAGCACAAAAAACACTAGGGGCAATGATTAAATCAAAAACTTTTTATGGAAATGATTTAAACTGTGGATCTGATCAAATCAACATGAAATTAAAAACATCTTCATTACATTGCTTGAGGGAACATTTCCTTGAAAAGTTCTCGCGATATTGTCGAAATCTTTGTTCCTGGCTTTCTGCGCTTTTTCAGACAGTTGGCCTATTGGAAAAATTGCAGCAGAAATCACATCTGGACCCTGGATTAATATCTCATGTATGGTTGGATGCTGCTAATACTAAGGATAAATAACGAGTGAGAAATGGGGGTTGTTGATTTAGGCCTTGGTCAACCCCGGACTGTAGCGCCACCTAAGTAAGTAAGCACTCGAAATAGCTGCCAATATAACATGCAATTTTTCAATCAATATCTTATCGACAGATTTCAGATACATACCACATCTGCGTTACTAAAAAATCGACTAGCAGTGTTGCCATCATTTGAGTTCCCAAAACCAGGCTTATTTTGATCAAAAATTCTATTTTGGAACTTCTTTTGTATTCGAGCCTTATTTCATGCTACAACATATGTATTCTCTTGATGAACTTGCCATCTTTTTACTGGAAGCTTATAGCCAGGGTTGCTAAATGACACACTTTTTGTTTTTTTATACATTTTACCGTAAAAAAAGGTATAAAAGTGTATTAAAGTGTATTAAAGTGTACAAAAGTGTATTAAAGTGTACAAAAGTGTATTATAGTGTATAAAAAAGTATTAAAGTGAATAAAAGTGTAAAAAAGTATCTAAAAGTGTATACAATTATGTATGACTTTTATACATTTTTTTCAGTTTTATACCTATTACTTGCTTTTATACACTTTTATACACCAGCAATATTTTTCAGATGTATAATACACACTTTTATACACGCAAAAAAGTGTGTATTATACGCCAAATATTATACGTCTACAACCCTGCTTATAGCCCACATGCAAAAGTGGTGGGTTCAAAGTGTGCCTCAAAAATTTCAATTTTTCTTACAGTTTTTCAAGCCACTATTCCTTCGTGAGGTTAAACAACTCCATCCTTGTAAAAAATAAATCGTTTGAATGCAAACCTACACGGAAATAACAACTTTTTAGGCATATGTGTGAAATAATAAACCACATATGCTGAAGAAGTCGATTGGGAAAAACTGAATAAAAGAAAAAGGAGCACTTATGAGCACCAGTTTTCTTTTCCATTGTATATACAAGAAGTCAAGCTATATTGACAAATAAAAATCTCCGTGCGGACGAGTGTGGAAAGCTACTTTTGCCTTAACAATTTAAAAAAATTACCTTAAATGTCCTCGAAAATTGAATGCATGTAAAATTTTTTTTTTTTTTAAATTTGCTTTTACAGTTTTGACATAGAATCAAACTTAAAAAGTTAGTACATACTTGAAGCTATCGATTCCATACTAATGTTAAGTTTTCACGTGATTTAAAAAAAAAATTACAGCTACACAAACAGTCGCCAATTTAACAACTTAGTAAGACATGCGTTGTAAGAAGAACTCAAGTGTTACTTTCAATGAGACCGTACGGAGTGTGAAAAGGAAGTAAAAAATATAAAAATCTTTTCAAACGATGCATTGGAATGTATAATAACGAAAAAACAACTTTGTATATTCATATCTCTGAAATAATTTTTTGAATTTATTCCGACTCCCTCATATAAGCTGCCCCAGTGTGCGCCGGGTATATACTCCATTTTCTAGTCTTGCTCCGTATATTCTTCTTATTATTTTTCTTTTGAAGATTCTTAGATTTTTTTCATCGGCTGTTGTCAGAAACCAGACGTCGCAACCATATGTTACTATTGGTCGACTTATCGTTTTGTATAGTACGGCTTTCAGTTTTCCATCTAGACCAGTGGTGCCCAACCCGTAGCTCGCGGGCGCCTGGTAGTCCGCGGCCTGTTTTCTATACGCCCGTGAGCTCTAATCTAAAATCTTACTAAATTACGCCGTATATATGTATCTTGCGAAGTACAACAAGTGGAGCTATTTCACCAGCTACAATCTTAACTGGCAAGGCGTCTTGACAACATGTTCTATTTGGAACCTCTCTTTATTTTTGTCAAAAATCCATTCATCAATATCGATATTTGACAACTAGCTTCATTGATGGAAACTCATTGCTTCATCGATAAAACGGAAGCTGAATTAGGATTTATTACACTTCGCAGTGATATTATCCTTAAAAGCACAGATAATAAAAGGGAAAAGGTTTTCAGGCTCATGGACCCTGTTAACCTTTAAGTAGGTAGGTGAGTTATAGTAATATAAGTAGGTAGGTGGGGTGTTAACAACACCCCATCATGATCTCACTTTATTGCGCTTAGCTTTCCTCTGGTAAGTTAGAAGTCAAATTTTCATTACTAGTATCGCCTGTGGTCGAAATTCTACCAGTTGTGCGAGATAAACGCACCTGGTTTTAGCCTGTCTTAGACACAACATATTGGAACAAAATTACATACTGCATTGCCCCACTTTACAAGCTTTCCAACAAAAAAAAACCAGCCGAATATGTTGTGTTTAAGACAGTAAAAAAGGGGTTGAACTGTTTTGCCTTCGCCTATTTATATAATGATGATGATGATGATGATATTATTCTGGAGTAGAAGAATGTTAAAACAATTAGGTTTAAGACACCTTGATAGAATTTCTGTCATCCTTAGTGCTTTCGGTATTGATTTTTGAAACGACTTTTTGTTTTAACAAATTCGCCATCAGCCGTATCAATTACGTCCGGTTCTTCACTTGAATCTTCACTTACATCTGGCAATAAACGCTGAATGCGTTTCTGATCCTTTTCAAATGACATTTCTAAATTAAATGCACAAATTCATCCAACTTAAAAAATTACACAACTTGGTAGGTGGGGTGTTGATAGCACCCCTGCAACTTGAACAGTCTGTCACGGCTTACTTATGCAACTTAACTTTTTAAAACCATCTGAATCTGTACAATAGAAAGCAACAGGAAGGCACAACAGGTGTTGTCAGTCGCAAAGTATAATATTTTTGAAATAAAAGGGCTTGGGGTGTTGTCAGCACCCCACCTACCCAGTTAAAGTTTAAATACAAAAACTTACATAACTCTGCACTCAACATTAAAGCATTTTTTTGATCAATATAACTATGTAAACGTGCTTTTTCTCAACTAGAAGTGAATAAATCCAAACACAGAAGTATGTTAACAAACGGGCACCTTAAAAATTGTATGATCTTGGGTTGCACAGAAGATTACCAACCAGACTTTAAGAAGCTGGAAAGGTGAACAGCCAATTATCACATTAAGTTTGTGCTGTTGCGGTCTACTGTTTTTTTATATTTGTCATAAAAAATAAAAAGTGGAGCAATGCAATAACGGGTCATATTAATAAAACCTAAATTTACTCAAATATGTAGCAATTGCTAATATTTTGAGCATTTGCTTGGATTCATATGCAGGAAACTTACTTGAGCATTTGCTTTGTTCAAAAATGGCGTTTGCTCAGATTCGTATTAATAAAAGGCATAAATCTAAGCATTTGCTAGGAGAATTCCAAGCCTGCTTTTTAGCTGACTCAGAGCTCAAGTTAACTTAAGTTTTATTCATACCAATTTCGAGCAATACTAATGCCTTTACTTTGCTTCGAGATTTTACTCGAAGTAATAGCTTGTTTTTATTTATATGACTGTAATTTCCTTTACCCCAATTAGGTTTCTTTAAACTCGGCGGTGCCCGCGCAGCATGTTGGGATTTTCAAAATAGCCCTTGGAGCAATACAAGCTGGGCACCACTGATCTAGACAATAGTTTCGACTGTGTATGAGAGATGAGATGAATGTATATTGTGTCACAGACACAACTCACTCATAAGTTCAGCTGATGGTGGTAAGTGAGAGTTGAACGATGAAGCTGATTCTGAACTAAAAGAACAAGTGAACTAAAAGAACTACTGAACTACATTGCTGAACTAGTTCCTTTTACTGAACGAGAACTATTTACTGAACAACTTCAGTGAAGTGAACTAGTTTGCCCAACTCTTATTGAAAGTCAAAAATTTTAACAAATACAAAAAATTGTCCTCGCAAAATCTACAAAAAAATACAAAAAGTATAACAAACATGTTTTTTTCGAACAAAATGAAAAACTCAGCCCAGATGAGCAACAATTTCGCCCAAAATATCAGTTAAACTTCAGGTTGTGGCTTTTTGTCAAAGAAACTGTCTTTTAGTACATCAAAATCAGACGATGGCTAATAGAATTGACGGGCTCATAACTGAACTCGAGTTTATTACAATTATTGTATTACCACTCCCTGTTCGAACTGCTAACGAGCGTCGAGTGTAGGCAGGTTTAAGCTCACATCGCAGACACATCCCTTATATGGAAATGACGCCGCGCCGCCGAGTTTTCAACTGCAAACACAAATAGAATTTTATTGTAATTTTCGTTTATTCTTTGCCTAAATCAGACTTCTGATCTCTTAATGATGATAGAATCGCCGCGGTAGTTAAACTATCAACACCCGACCCGATTCACTGCAAGGCGCCCACAAACCACATACAAACTTGCAAATGATTAATTGTGTTAAATTCTTATTCAAATAGCAGTTTAATTACACTTTTTTTTTAAATAAAAAAATTAAAAATATATTCGTATGTAGATTCTAATTGGTAATTTTTTTCCTTTTTGTTTTAAAGACAAAAGTCAAGGCTAGCGCTGCACAACAAATTAGCAAACAAAAAAAAAAAAACAAAATCAAACAAAGCATATTGGATTTATATACGAAAAAGCGCCAAATATTTGCACTTTTTTTTTTTGTTAGTCTTTCTGGGGACAGACATTTAATTGATTCCTATTCTGGCCCGAAACCGCCATAACATCTTTGAAGCCAGCCAGAAGAACAAGCTAACAAATTATTTTCAAAAGAAAAAAATAATTAAATCTGGCTGCAGTAGCCGTAAGATACACCAAATCTAGAACTTGATCGATTCAAGTTCAAAGCCAATAAAAAACAACCAACAACCAACAGACAGAGCATCAGCATTGGGCAATCACAACAGCGACAACAACAACAACAACGACGGCAAAGGCAACTAACTAACTTGTTGCAATTTGCATAAAATCGCGCACTGCCGTCATAAATGTTTAACAACATGATTATAATGTTACGCGATTCTAGATTCCGGAGGTCAACTGCTTTGGGTGGACTTAAGTGCAGAAGCTGGCGCTGTTCGATTGTTGGTTGTCCAGGCCGGTGTGTCTACCTATTACAATGGCATGGCAGGCCGATTTTTACGATGATCAACAATTGAGCGGCCAATACCCATACCCCAGCTACATAAAATCTCGGAACTATGTTACATATTAGTGGAGTGCGGTACCCCTTATGGTGTGGTCAGGAACTAACGGTAAAGGGTCGGTGGTGGTGGTGGTGGTTGTAATTGTATGTAAGTTGAGTTCAGATCGCTGAGTAATAACTTAATCGAACATAGCTAGACTATTACAATTTGTAATGACGAATGCAATGCTTGTTAAATGACTTGTTAAACCAGTTTGTTTATATTTAAATTTAAATATTTTTCTATCTATATTTAACAAAATGAATAAAAATATAATTAAAGCCATTTGCATTATTAAATCTTAAAAATACCGACTTATGTGCCCATTCGCTAGAAAGAGCATTTTTCGATTCTGAGGGGATTTTGGTAAATAACAGCCAAAGTCTACTAGTTTGGCAGCATTGCCCAAAGATGGCCTGATGGCCATATCAAGTGGTTAAAGTATGTTCAACCTTAGAAGGTTTTAGAGACATTTGGATGTAAAAATAAATAAATATGTGTGTGCGTGTTATTTTTTCCACGAAATGGAAGGGACCTACAGTTTTTTACCGACTCCGAACGGCGAGTTGTGAAGCTCCTCATGACAAATGATACTCTTTGATTGCTTGTCAGACATTCGAAAGAGGTGGCACCGTGAAAAAAACTTTAAGGTGTTTTGCTGGGATTGAACCCGGGCAGCATGCGTAGTAGACCAACGCACTAACCACCACGGTCACGGCGACCATTTGGCGATATTTGGATACAATTTACAATTTATTTGGAACATTTACGAAAATCTGTCAAATCCTGTTCCCGTACGAAAATTTTTCATTTTTTTTTTTGTTGTTCAACGCGTTCGTTAACTTTTTCGTAGTTTTCCTATCTTTGAGAGCATTTCACCTCCACTCTTCAAAATTTGACAGAAAACACATATTTGGTCTGAAAAGTACGCGAACGGACATATTTCTTGGCTTAAAATGAGGAAAGCTCTTACTCTCTTGATAGCTCGCACTTCTGTGAAAAACTATGAAAAAGTTACGAACGCGTTAAACAACAAAAAAATTAAAAGTGTATTTGATTTGATATATTTGACAGTTTTCATATGTACATATATTAGCCCAAGACCAATACAATTTCGTGTGTTAAATTTCGTAGCATGGAGAAATTTCTACACTCTCGTGGGTACTCTCTTATACGAAAAATTACGAAATTTTTGCGTACGCGAACGTGGATTTTTATAGTTTTGGGAGTGTACGCGAACGGACCTAATTTCTTTGGGCAGCTTTACGAAAACCGTCAAATCTGTGAAATGTCATACATTTTCCATTTTTAGGATTCCGTACCCATATGATAATACGGAACCATTATAAGTTCGCTCTAACTCAAAAATGTCTGTCACACGATAAAAACATCAAGAACTGTTTCAGCTAGAAACTTGATTTGGCACAGTTATACATTGCGGTGGTCCACATATATGAGACAACTAATCATTCAAAAATATTGTGAAACAACTATACAGGGTGGACAAAATATGAACTCAAAAAAAATGTCTGCAAATTATATCTTACTTACTTAGCTGGCGCTACAGCTCGAGGTGAACCCGGGCCTGCTTCTTGCAACCATTTGTGTGTGCGTGTTATATTTTTGCACGAATGGAAGGAACCTACAGTTTTTTGCCGACTCCGAACGGCGAGTTGAGAAGCTCAATCGTGACAAATGATACTCTTTAATGCTTATCAGACATTCGAAAGAGGTGGCACCGTGGAAAAACTCTTTTAGGTGTTATACCAGCCCAGGAGTTGAACCCGGGCACCATTGCGTATTAGTCCAACGCGCTAACCACCACGGCCACGGCGACCACTGCAAATTATATTTGTCATGTCGAATATCATTCGAAAGGGCTCAGAGCAAAGATTCCAATTTCAATTTTTTCCGTTAGAAACTTTGGGAGTTATTACTGAAAATGTACTGAAAATGTGAACAAAAACGCCAAAGCCTCCACCCCATCTTCGAAACTACTGAAGTCAAAAATATGAAAAAATCATAGTTTGTATCATGTATGTATGTTTAGCTAAATACCTAGGAATAACTATAGCGAATCACATAAGTTTTATAGTTTTTGAGAAATTCACAGAAAATTCAAAAATAAAAATAAAAAAAAGTACGGATTTCGCCAGGAAACGAACCTGGGACTGGGACCCCCAAACTCAGTAATACTTACTTACTTAACGAGCTCCCGACCCGTGAAGAGTCTCTGCCTGAGACACGTCAGCCTTCCACTCTCTTCGATCCAGGGCACGCTGCTTCCAGTCGTCTAGACCAAGCGCACTGGTATCCGCGGTAGCTTGGTCCTTAAACCGGAGGTTCGGTCTTCCTTGTCGTCTGGAACCTGGGGGCTGTGATTCGAAGATCCTCTTTGCTGGAGCATTGTTGTCCATTCACTCGATGTGGCCGAGCCAGTGTAGTAGACGTGTTTTGGCTTTTCGGACTACATCCACATCTTGGTACAGCTCATAGAGTTCCCGGTTGAGTCTTCTCCTCCGTTCGCCCTCCTCGCATACGGGACCAAATATCCGACGAAGAATTTTTCTCTCGAAAGTGTTCAAAAGCTGCTCTGCTTTCCTGCTTACCGTCCAACACTCGGCTCCGTACAGCAGAACTGACAGGATCAATGTTCTGTGGAGCATGCTTTCGTCTTCCGATTAAGGAGTTTTGAACCCATTTGTTTCGCCAAACCGAAGTAGCAGCGGTTTCCTAGGGTAAGTCTTCGTCGAATCTCCACTAAGGTGTCGTTTATCTCCTTGTAGAGCTCAAGACGATGAATGTTATCATACGCGGCTTTGAAGTCGATGAAGAGATGGTGAGTCTCGACTTGAAATTCGTTGGTCTTTTCCAGGATTTGCCTTAGTGCGAAAATTTGGTCGATCGTCGATCTGCCAGGCCGGTAGCCATACTGGTACGTGCCGATTAGTGCGCTACAGAAAGGTTTCAGACGTTCACACAGTTCGTTGGATAGGATCTTACATATATGCGACGTTAAGCAGGGATATGCCTCGGTAGTTCTTACAAGACATAGGATCGCCTTTCTTGAAGATGGGGCATACAGACCTGATAGTCCGGTCATCGGGCATGGCTGGTAGACCATCAGAGCCGGCGGCCTTGTTGTTCTTCAGCTTTTTGATAGCTGAGCGCACCTCTTCAAAACTGGGAGCGGGATGGATTCTTCGTTAACTGGATGCGGATTCTCTTCTTGCCCTATCACTTTCTCTACCTGATGCCCATTAAGTAGCTGCTGGAAGTGCTGCTTGAACACATCTACTATTCCCTGCGCTTCGGTGACTAGGTTTCCTTCACTGTTTCGAAGAGCCTGCGTTCCGGGCTTGAAGCCTGCTGCCAGTTGCTTAGCTTTCCTATAAAACATCCGGATATTGTTCCTATCACGGGACTCTTCGATGTCCTTTAGCTGGAAGACTGTGTGGGCCCTTTTCTTCTTACGCAGGATCTTCTCCTCCTCCCTTCTTCTGGCTCGATACTCTTCTCTCGCTGCTCTTGTTTTGCACTACAGCACTTGCACGTGTGCATTTTCTGTCAACTTTTTCCGACGCACTTATTCATCATCATACCATGGGCTTTTTTTCGGTGGTGGCTGAGGCTAATAGCCTATGGTGGTCGCTGCTTCCCCTTTGATTATGTCGCGATACTGGTTCCACAGATTGTTGGCGTTTGTGGATGGTGAATGCACAGCGGAGAGTCTCTCGCTCAGGCGCTCTCTGTAGGTTCTGGCTGCTCCATTCATGCTAAGGCTTCCAACATTGAATTTCTTTTTCTGGACGGTTCGCATTCCTTTCTCGCGGGGTAGTCGGGCTCTGAATTTAGCTGCAACAAGAGAATGGTTAGAGTCGACGTTTGCCCCTCTGAAGGTTTGCACATTCAGAATGTTGGATGCGTGCCTCGCATCTATTAGCACGTGGTCGATTTAGTTGGCGGTCTGACCATCTGGAGAGCGCCAGGTTGCTGTGTGGATTCGTAGTCTTGGAAACCTGGTGCTACTTATCACCGTATTACGGGCTGCTGCACTATCGATTAGCCGGAAGCCGTTGTCTGTGCTCGTGTCGTAGATGATGTGCTTTCCAACTAATCCGACTAATTTTTTTTCTTACCGATTTTGGCATTGAAGTCCCCGAACAGTGAGTATGATTTTGACATCACACTCTGGACAGGCTCCGTCCAGGAGTTCATAAAACTCCTCCTTGATAGAGCCCTCAGCTTCGTCGGTAGGGGCGTGTGCACATATTATGCTGATGTTTTGGAATGTTGCTTGATGCGGATCACAGGCACGCGTTCGCTGATCGGCTTAAAGTCAATTATTCTTGAGCGTAGCCGATTTCCCACGACGAATCCGCATCCTAACATGTGCAGTCTTTTGTGACAGCTGTAATAAATTTCGCAATTTTCCCTTTTTTTCATACCTGATCCTATCCATCGTATCTCCTGGATCGCGGTAATATCTGCCTTATACCGCGTGAGGACAGATTCAAGTTTTTGAATAGTACCTGGAGTGTGCAATGAACGCACGTTCCAGGTGCATATTCTCAAATCGTAGTCCGTGGACGTTCCGGGTCGTGGTGTCTCTCTCATAACTGTGTTTTTTTTTACGTGGTAAGGAATTCCATTTTTTGAGATCCCTAGGACGAGGGGCCGGTTTTAAACCGATGTCAGGAACCCGCTTCGGGGATGTGAGCGCTGTCGTTAGCCCAGTGAGGGCTCATCCGCTACCATCTCTTTTCGAAGACCCTGACTAGTACTTGGAAATCCTTATCGACCTGAGCTCAGATAAGGTTTTGTTTCCGCTCTGGAAATCTAGCGCCACCGTTGGTTCCATCGAGGGAACTCGTCCGCTGATGTGATTATAGTGCTGCTATTTTCTCTGGATCAGTACTCGCACTAAGTTTAGCAAGTCGAGCCCGGGTGGGCAGCGACCAATATCCGATGGTTACCACTTGGAGGTAAAATAAGCACAATTGATGTGTAGATATAGTTACAGCACTGGGCTTCGCCAAGTTAAAGCCAGTCAGTGCCTACCCTATTGCTACAACATACAACATCATCTCGATCGTTATAATGTTCTGAAACGTCAAAGTCTGTCAAATGTGGTAACACTTGCTTCTACTATGTACCTATATTCCAAAATGGAAAAAATAATGAAAGATCCTGTTTGTTTTATTATTCAGATTTGTTCCGGTTCCATTATACAATAAAGGCTCACATTTAAATTGTCTGTCTTGTTTACTGTAAAGTTATCGGCCGCAATCTGACATTTGGTATTTTCTGTGCAAAATACCTATATGGAAACAGTTTCGTGTAATATCTGTAGACGTATCCTTCAAATTACATCGAATGATAGTTGGAAGTTCTTGGCCAAAAAACTTGCATTTCCATCAGTGACAGTCATAGCCGCATTAAGTAAAAGTGTCGCCGGGTCTAGAAACAAAAATCGGCTTGTTCACAATATTTGTTGTATTTATAAACTATCCACAGTGGACCTATAAATTCAATCCGGTAATCCAATCTATGTACACACTATATGACGACAGAGGAGGATAACGAGTTCACGCAGCAAACGATTTTTAGCTATATGACTCAGAGTTTAAAGTATCAGATTTCAAGTCCTTGACTAATCGATAAGATGCCGATGTATATTCGAATCGAGCTACTGTTTAATACGGTTTATGGAAATGCGCAACCATTCTTTATCGATAATGACGCCGACAATAGCCTCAAAAAGCCAGTTTGAAATTTAATAACATCTGGTTCCGGCAGCAAACAGAGCGAGAAACAATTAATATCACAAAATAATATCACAAAAATTTATTTCACAAAAAGCTGGCTATTTGAGGCCGAGCTGCGTTTTTATGACAAATCCGATCTATGCCAACAATTCACAAACAGTTTTCGAGCTCAAGGCTGCGATTTTATATTTATTTAATTATTTAAACATTATTATTTATTTTTATTTATGAGGATGAACTAGTATCTATAGCACACCTTCTATGCCATTGCCCGGCTCTTCATGAACGGCGCCTATCTTGTATGGGAGCACGGTTCTTTGATTGTCTGGACGACCTGGCTAAGATACCGCTTACAGACCTAAAGAGATTCATTAGTTTTGGTTTTATTAATTGCATTTTTCTTTATGCACAACTGCCTCTGGGCAGTTTATGCACAACGGCCTCTGGGTGAAATTGCATTCAATGTAAATAACCCTCCCAACCTAACCTAAACATTTTATAGAAGACTTACATACTATTTACAGACAATTAAGTTTTACAAATCTTCATTTCCTTTTCAATTTCTAGCGTTGATCACAATCCTTGTCTTGAATGCATTCCACACAAGAGGGAGCGTTATCGACAAGACATGTTGTGGGATTCGTGTCCATTTTCGGAACGCTGACTTTAACGATTAATTGTTGACATCTTAGCCTCCATAATGGACCATATGGAGGCCACTGCTGCGCAAAGTGATCATGTAAACATTGTTGTGTCAAACCAGCTTTATGAGACGTTGCTGAGTCCTATTGGTATGTTCGGCGGTTGGCACCATACTGCAAACATGCCCAAGGGATCAACTCATCATTCCAGACCTTTCGTCGGTATACTTCCTGACTCACTTTGACGCACTGATCGATGAAAACCTGCGTTACAGCAGCCCGAGTTTACGAACCTGTTCTATACATTATCATTGGACTTGTCCTGCGATCGTTTTGTTTATTTCCATGTTGTTGAACTGCCTCGGGTAGTGAAAGCTCCGCTCCTTTCCTAGCCAGTTCATCGGCATGCTCGTTGCTTTCTCTCCTAGAGTGACCAGGCATCCAATATAGTCTCACCTGGTTCTTTGATAAATTTTTTTTTTTTTTTTATAATCTACACACGCTAAAGGGGATATGAATACCCTTTTAATGTTAACACACAGCGCGAGCACATGAAGGACGAGAACGAGAGACAGACAGATGGAAATAGTGGTAGGAAACTCAAATTATAGGTTTCAATTTCAACTTACTCTATGGGTGGTGTCCAGGATAACTGGAGAGTTGTGTATTTTTTGTACTTGCTTATGATTCACAGGAGTTTTTTCCAGATGTTTCTTATTATAGTTTGGGCGATCAATTTCTTTAGCCATATCCAACATCCTACTGCCAGTGTTATGCCTTCGCAGTAGGTTTTGATATTATATTTGAACCGTGAACCTTCCGCATGACAAGCGACGACGACTACCACTACGCCACGGCCACCCACTGTTTGCACGATTCTAGCACCTTAAGCACACTCTGGCTGTCGATGTAAATAATAATATCCTTACCGGATATTCGCTCATTTTCAGGAGCTCTGCAACTCTAAGTACGGGTAGAACCTCTGCCTGAAAGACACTGCAGTCATTCGGGAGTCTAGGACACTCTTAGATCTGGCTCCATACAAAAGATACCAGACCCCGTGCCGTAAGCTGTTTTAAACCCATCCGTGAAAACTGCAGTGTCTGTTTGCCGAGTTACTGTGTTGATAGTGTGTTGAAGTCAAGGATGAAGAGGGAATCATCCGTTCTAATTGGATAATCCATTTGGATTTCTATAAGAATTGTACAGTGGCCTTTGCCATTAGCCTTAAAAAGACCTACGTTGGTGCACTCACCATTTGCCTCAAATACAAAGCGAGCGGTAGCAGGTAAGGGAACATACATATCTAGAGCCACCTTAGGCGTTGTACAAAGGGAACCGGTGATGGTAAAAGCAGCCGTTCTCTATACGGCCACTTATCTTACCAGTAACGTTTTCTTATTTGCCGCCTTCCACCAGACTAGTTCGTGAGTATGGGTCTGATTACCAGTGCGTCAAAGCTGACTTCAAGCCCCGTGTTTTTCCTGCCGCTCTTTTGCAGATAAAGAGTATATTATAAACTTTCCTGATTATTTCTTGTATATTTAAGTTCCAGTAAAGCTTTTCATCCATAATAAATCCAAGATATATGTACTTCGCTTTCCTTGAGAGGATTAGCTCAGTCCCGTTGATTTTCGGGGGTTTGAAAAGCGGTATCTTGTGTTTTCTGGTGAAGAGAACCAGTTCATTTTTTTTAAGGATTGACGTTTAGTCCGCAACTGTTTGCCCATTTATTGATGGTGGCTATAATGCCACTTCCATTAATTCGATCAGTGTATTAAGGAATTTGCCTCGGGCTATGATGACCACGTCATCCGCATAGCCAGTGACGCTTATGCCCTTGGAACGTAGTTCCGCCAATATGTCATTTATGACACCTCCCTGAGGTGTGCCTCTGGTTACTGATTTCCTCATCGAGCTATGTACCAGCGATGAGTTTTTATTTCTTGAAACCAGCATATTGCAGATTCAATTGGATATGCGTCTACATACTGCTTATTACTTTTATTTTCCCCATTAGAGTCGTTTGGGGTAAGAGTGCGCAGCGGGTAAGAGTACGCAGTGCCATTTTCTCCACCTGTGAAAGAATTAGCAACAATCGCTAAATGAGAAAATGCGTGCTGCACTAACCGCCAATGATGAACAACTTCTACGAAAATTTTCCAAGTAAGAGTACAAAGAAAATCATCAAAGAAAAAAAAGCCGCATTTTGTTAAAAAAAAAAGTTAATTTTTAAAAGTGTGTCAGGAAAGCGTGGCAACTCAATACCCCATAAGTAGTACGTAGGCATAAACAGTGTATATGTGTGTTTGATTTAGGATACAATTTTAGTGGATAACAGCATTCCTTCTTGGTTTTTCAATTCAATGAAAAAAAGGTAGCGTCTAGGGAAGTCGTTCTGTGGGTAAGAGTGTGCAGTGCTTTCTTACCCAGTATTTAACTTTTTATAATAATAACAATTTTTAGGCTATTACCTTCTATCGAAAGATGCAATGAGCACATCACAGTCATAGGCGGTAGGTGGTAGCTCGTAGCTGAACTATCAGCAATGTTTGCGTACTCCTCTGCACACTCTTACCCTGACTTCGGGGCAAGAGTGCTCAACTTGACTTAGTTTGGTTTTATGTAAAAACATATGAAACATTAAAAAAAATATAAAATATTTTTGTATAATTTTGTTCCTAAAATATAGAGCTACCAAATAATAGGCTCTTTTGTTTGTTATCTGTTTAAAGTTTTTCAAAATTAAAGCCCGAAGTCCAAAATGCGCACTCTTGCCCCGAACGACTATACAAGCCGGAACACGAGCCAGAGTCGCGACCTACCTGAAGAGCCAGACATCTTTCCTCACCATCGCCAAACAACAAACCAAGAAGAGCATAAGTTTCGAATTTATAACGAAAAACTATGAATCAATGCAGCGGCACTACTATTTCAAGGAATACCTACCGTCCACAGCTTAAAATGGATGCGAATGAACTTGGTAGCTGGTGATTGTCAAACTACACCTCAAGAGAATTTTTGGTTGAGCCCCCTAATTTATGCAAAGAAAGTTTAGTCACCCCACAAGGTCTAAAGATCTCCTTTTACAAAAGTGCATTTAAGTTTTACTAAGACATAAATCACAAGTGATTGCGAATGTCAAAAACCTCAAAGAGTAAAAAATAGCTAAAGTACCTAGTTCCTTTTTTATCCCACACAGGGCCTGATTAAGTCACGTAGAGGGCGCTAGGCAATGCAAGTCTTCCGGCACCCTTCTCCTTTTTCCTTTTCTCATTGGTTTTCTCAGAGCACTTCTGGCACTCTTCTCTAAATTCTTATTTATCGGGCCACGGGTCACGGTCGATAGCCATTTGCCTACTTTGCCTCTAGGTTAATCTCGTTCTGATCTCATGCCCTTGGAATTGGATAAGATGTATCCGGAATCTAATGTAAAGTAGTCAAACGGATTTCAAGTTACTGCAACAAGGATGGCAAAGATCAAATGCCAAGAATGTCGTCCTATCTATATGATCATCACCTCACTAATGAGCCGGAATGACAATACCATTATTGATTTTGATACTTACCGCAACCAGTACCGAGATAGGTTAACTACTCCATCTAAAAGTGGATGTGGTAACCCATCATCCCCATTAAAGACTAGTCAATTGACAGTCATTGCAGCTCGCTGCCCAGAAACCAAAAACCACCATTCCAGTTTTAATTTCGAACAAAGCAAGCACATTAACAAATTTAGTACTGCCATTTGACATGATCATAAAATTGTCTCCCCTTTATGAATAATTTAAATCAAATTTATGAAAAAAAAAAAAAAAAGAAATAACAACTCAATTTCAATTAAATGGAATACGATTTTAATAAATCAATTAATCGTCTGTTTTGTGTCGTTACCGCGCGGGTAGGTACATCCACCAAGTTCAATTAATTGTCCAATTTTTGCTGATATATTGGCACGAGTGTTTTTTAATAATTTCGATAATTTTAAATTTAGTTGCTAACACGTCAACGGTGAGCCCGAAAGACAGGTATACGTAGTCCGTCCGCATGCCTTTTAAACTTAAACCAGTCATCGTTATAAAAATAAACTTGATCCTGAATTATGTAAATAAAAAGGATTATTCACACTTTTGTTATGTAATTTAATTTTATTGCTCTGTCATTTGGATATTTTTACTGTACAACTGAAACGAGACATCGGTACCATACATATACTTTCGATATATTAATTAGGAAATATCTGCAATGATGGCATATTGCATCACTTAAGCGATTCCATTGTCATTGTCTGGTGGTTACAATATTTTTCGTTTATAGATATTCTTCCAACGCCAAAGTTTTTTTCCTCCTTAAGATGGTGTTGCGGGTTCGGGTGGAAATTGGCCCTAAAACACTTATCGTCTACTTCACAGTTTCCTTTCCAAATGACAGCGAGTGACCTTTTCTGAATCCTTTTTTCCCGAGAAATGTGCCCAGTTCTATGAGAAAAGTAGCACTTAAAGCAGAGCTAAAATGAACATTTCACACACAGCAATTTTTCTTATAATAAAATCGTGGCAATGTCCATTCAACCACACTAAGCACTTTTTAATTTGATCGTTCGGATTCGGCAATTGAAAAAATACTCAATTCTTGCAAAAAGATATGCGCGACGAGAAAGGTTTATCGTAGACAGTTCGTGGATCACTTCCAGATGTTTCTGAGAAAAAAGGACCAGATACATCAACTCCTTTGTCAGTGAATCATATTCGATAAATCCTCTGATTTTTTTAAAATTCTCGAATACACTATACTTTTTTCAGCCTTTCCGCTATTACAAGTTCCTAATTTACAAATCAACTTTAAACTTTAGGCATCTTAAAAAAAACGTTTCGGATACTAATTTGGCACCACCAGCATTTTTAAAAATCAAAACTGTCCGCAGAAACTTTGCCCTTTTAATCTTGTTTTACAATTAAAAGTTTCATACAAAGTGTGTTTGTGGTTACTTAATAATAGGTCCGTTCGCTTACGCTCACAAAACTATGAAAATCTACGTAAAATAACAAAAAGTTACGAAAACCCGTTCGCGTACGCAAAAATTTCATAGTTTTTCGTAAAAGAGAGTGCTCACGAGAGGCTAAGGAATTTCTCCATGCTACGAATTTTAACACAAGATATTTCTTTGGGGTAATATGTAAATATATGAAATTATTTATTATAAGAAAGACATTATATAGAAACACGAGCCGGAACGTCAGACAATCATGATTCATCTAAGCACAGAGAATGGTTTCATATTTTGTCCATTTCGACAAAAAAAAGTGCAGAAAATCGAGTACTTGAAGATCAATTTTGTATTGCCGACAATTTCCTGCTCGAACAGGGAACCAGCCGAAATGGGAGAAAAGTTTAAAGTTCACTTTTGAAATGTACAAATAATTGACAGATATGTACATATATTTCGATTGCCACCCTCTGTAATAAGGAGTTAAGGACACCACAATTTATGGGATGTAACTTCAATACTAACTAACTTCGGCGCTCCCTTTTTGCGAGCCTACAGTTAATTTTAACTGTTCAAATCAGTCACTGAGTAAAATTAAGGTAGTGTCCAATAGACAGTTGAAAAGTCTAACTTCAAATTTATTTTCTGGAGAAGCTATGGGCTCATCGCGGGCAGTTTTACCAGCTTGGCATTAACACATCGCACTCTTGCTGTGCTTAGTAAATAAAATGAAGATTTTCTGCTTTGTTGGTTACAACGTTTTTCACTAAGTCTTCTAGTGATGAAGAAGAGCTAAGCGGCTCTGCAAAGAGTGATTCGAATCCCACTACCATTTCGTTTCCAACCTCTGGCAAGATATCAGAACATGGTGACTCCAACCGTTCATTAGAAACTGAAGCTTCTGCCAAATTCTACATTGGACCTCCTTGTAGCTCTTCTATACTTATTCCTTTACCAGGTATCACTTTAACTTTTCTCCTTTTCTTCCTTGCCGGGGAATCAACTTTACCATGACGCATTTCTTTCAACATATTGATGACACATGAAGAAACATTTGCTGAGGCCTCCTCCACGCTTGCTTCATTCGGCATTCTGCTCAAAACCTGTTGAGGATCGAGCGGAATAATCCCACATTTTTTTAAGCCAGCTATCAAATTTAAAGATATTATTGTCTCCGTCAACTGAATTTTCAACAAGCTCTTTGAGTAACTTGGGAAATTTGACTTTAGCCAAAGTTTGCGATGTTTTGACTTTGCTTTCTTTCAGGCTTTCAAGTATTCCCCTCCAGGTTTTTTTAAGAGGCCCATGAAAAGCCACATCGAGTGATTGGTTGTGTCGAGTTCGGAAGAAAACAGGCAAATCTTATTTCACTAGCTTGTGCAGCTTCAACAACTTCTACAGAGAAGTGACTTGAAAGTTTATCGCCCAGCAAAAGAACTTCATTATCACATTTTCTTGTGAATGGTATGAAGTGGTTAAGAAACCAGTCTTTGAATATGGAAGCATAAAACCAACCTGACTTGCTTCTGTTATATTTGGTGTTTTTTGGCCCACCTTGCATCCATTGTTCCCACAATTGCTTTGACTTGTAGACAACGTAGGGAAGCAACATTTTTCCAGCAGCTGCTGCTCTTCGAGCTGTCCATTATCCTCTCCTTCTTACAACCTTTTTTAAAAATGCATTTTTGAGAGCCGGGGTCATCGGACAAGTTTGTCTCATCATAATTAAAAATAAATTGTGTTAAAATATCTTCCCCGTTCTTTAATGTTAAAGTATTTTTTAAATGATTAAAATATATCTCAATGTCATTTTTAGTTATCTTAGCTTTTGATTGTTTCAAATTTTGGCATATCCTCTTACTGACAATGTCTTCTTTCCTCTTGAGGAAACCTGACAGCCAATCTTTGTTTAATAAATTGTACTTTTTATATTATCGCGTTTTTCGAAATAATTTGTTACAAGTTTTTGCATATCTAACATGCAGAATTGAAAGCCCCATTCGCTTGTGGTGATAATGGCCCTTACAAGAACTTTCTCTACTTCACTTAAAAAAAATAGAGGGCCTTCCAAATTTTTTCCCATGCTCTGCATACTGTATGCAGTTTATTTTAATGTGCCCTTGGCAATGTCAATTAACTTAGCACATTTGTTAATTGAAATTTATTTTTTTTTCTATTAAATTGATGGCCTCTTTTATTCATTCTTCCGAACAACTATAGTATCTGCGTTTGTTTTCTTTTGCATGTGACATATTTATAGATTTAAAAACCTAGTTTCAGAAAAAAATGCAATATAAAGAGACCATAACTCAAGTGTGGTGAAATTTAAAGCGGTCAAAGTTAAACCGGTCAAAGTAAAATCGTCGGTCAAAGTTAAAAATTTACGGTCAAAGTTTTACGATTTTTGATTTTTTAGGAAGACGTTTATATATTTAGGCATAAAACCTGAACCAAACGGCCAATCGTCAGGATTAATACCTCAATTAATGAAAGAATAGTATTCTACTCCTACTCTGAGTACATTCAACTGGATAACACAACTTTTTAATTAAAAACACGGAACCTCTTTAAGGATCTAAAATTAACACATAAAACTTGCACTGACACTTTTGAATGTTATCAGATACATTTGAATATTTTCACCACAACTTATTTACCTCAACTCAGGAAATATATCTAGGTTTCGATCCTCGTTTACTGCACTAAATTATCTCAAATAGAGATGATGCTAGAGTTAAAATAAAAGTTTTATCGATTTCGGTCAAAGTTATCATTACTGGTCAAAGTATTGCTGTTTGACGGTACTATAAGGGGATAAATAATAAGTTTTGTCTATTGACGGGGATTCCCAGGGAATGTATATCACTACTCGCGTTCCAGTGTTGCAACCTTAATGATTTTGTCGCCAGATTTAGGGAACTTAAAACTCTTACAGGTAACCTGACCGCTGCCGAAAATGCAACAACGATCGGCGCCCCTTCATGTCAGGCGACCTGGGCGGTCGCCCAACTGCGCCACTACTGTGTTCAACTATTACACAAAAGCAAAAAGAACACAAATGGGATCCCCGTGGTCTTTGTTGAAGTTTTAACGATCTTTTATATGACTTATAAAATAAAATAAAACCCAAAAAGAAGCTTAAGGTGGGCGTATGCAGCACTCAACTTCGGTCCAATCTCATCACTGTTTTCTGGCCTGAACCTCTAATAAAAAGAGCTGCCACTTGTTTATTCACAAAATCTTCAAAACAAAACAAATGCACCATTATCATTATTTGACACGCGCACAAATAGACAAACTCCAAAACTGGAAGCTTTGTCCTCCACCACAATCCACACACACACCACAATAAATATGCATCATATACATGCTTTAATAGATAAAAATAAAAAATATACAATTTAACAAAATAGACGAAAGCATCGTTTTATATATAAATCAAATAATTTCTAATTAAATTGTTCTTTCTCTCTCTCTCGTGGTCACTCTGTGAATATTTCTCCATACATTATCCGATTGAAAAACAAAGAAAAAAAAATGTAAACAAATAAAACTAGTTTCGGTCTATGAATGAGTCAAAATACCAATCAATAGGTCAATGATTTCTGGTATTACATTTTTGGTCTCGTGTTTGCTGGCCCTCTCCTCACAATGGTTAGGATCAGATTGATTAGTAAATTCGATTTTGTGCTAATCGATCGGATGGGCATCGATTTTTTGATTATAATACACCTACCTCGAAAAAGAGGGGAAAAAAAATCAAACATTCTTAAAAACCGGGTCATGTAATCGAATTCCATTAAAAAATCGTTCTAATTAATATTAATTTGACTGGTAAATTTTTAAAAGCACGATAAATATGTAAGTATTTATTATTTTGTTAGATGGAGATGTGAACAGCGTCACCCGTCGGTCGTCGCGTCGGTGGTGCATTTTGACGGAAGGTGTAGAAATGGATTAAGCAAACAAAGCTAAACACTGACAGTGACAGTTCGGACAGAATAAATGTCACAATAGGCAGCTTTCGTTTCGGTTTAATGTAAAATTCGTCTGAAAAGCAACAATTTCGGCTTCCAATTAGATTCGTTGTCTTGCACCATACAAGTCGTAGCCGTATTTATAGTTTCTTTCAAAATACTTTAGTTCGAGCCAAGGTGTCACTTTTTATAGCGAAATAAAACAGATCTCAGAGACAGACAAATCTCATATTTTGATTTCTCTTATGCAAAAAACAAAGCAGTGCCCCAGAAGGGATGGACTCACACTCCCGAAAAGCAAAATACCGAAAACCCAAAATGCCGAAAATCCGCAATCTCGAAAATCGCCAAAATTCAAAATCTTGAAAAACTAAAATTATATAAAATACAAAATTTGCGCAAATTTTTCATTTTATATAATTTTTCGGGATTCCGTTTTCGGTCGTTAGTGTTGTAGTATTTTATAATTCGCAATGTGCATTCAGTTGTGTTTATCTCATTCAGTTTGATAGCTGCTAGATTAGATTTTAGTTTAAGTTAATAGATTTTAGTCTCATACATTGGCGTATATATACTGATCGCTTTTTTAGATGAAGAGCAAATCCGTTTGAAAACATGTACATACTTATGTCGAAAATAATTTCCGATGAAAATCAAGTAATACGGAAACGTTACGCTTTTAAATTTAAATTTTAAATTTATTTATTTAAACATCAATATAGTATTTTAAGACTATTCGTTAAAGAAAACAGAATTTCAAAAAATTTATGCGAAACGTAACGAGCGTTCTGAAATAAGTTTTTAATGGGATTTTGGGTTTTCGGGATTTTAGACCTTTGTGACTTTGGTTTTCGGTATTCTGTCCGACTCCCGCCACAGAACATTGAGGTGAAGCTTTTAAAAAGACAAGGCTAATTTGATGTCTCATTTGGTAACATGGCTGCGTATTTAAATGATCTCGATACCACTGTGCAAAATGAGGACTTCCATCGATTAAATATGACGCAAGTAAATGGGATAACTGATTGCTTTCTGTAAAACAGTGAGGATTTCCGCAATCCGGAAAGTTAAAATAAGCTATCTAACCACGAAGATGGTGTTCCTAAGATATGTATGTTGGAGATGTTTTGTGAAATGTCAATCCGGGATAGTTTTTTGTTTAATATTTAGACGCATTTTAATTGGTATAATAATTATTTCGAATTTTTTTTTTTTTTTGAATTTTAAAACTGTCTGGCAGGAGGACGTTAGCCACGTTCAATTGGTCTTGGATCCACAGATCTGTAATCTGGGGAGTATGGTCAGTGTTGCGGCATATACCAATTTCGGTTATAACAATTATTTCGAAAACTGATTTTTTTGTAATTTTGACAGTGGCATGAGTCTTGAATCGTCTTGGACCTAAATTTTTGCGATGAAATAAAAGTATATATATATATATATATATATAGAGTTACAACAACTATCTCGGAATTTTTTTTTCCGGATATTACATATCCCTGGCATTCAGAATTACTACCAGCGGATTATGCTCTGTTGGGGCGCAGTCCAAGTTCTACGCCCTTGCGTATTCACTCTTTATTTATTTGGCATGAGCAGCCATTAAAAAAACTCAATACAGGTTAACAAAGAAAACGTTAAAATATCAAAAAAATTTAAATATGTATAACTATCACATGTCGTTATTTCTTACATACTCTAATAATAATCGTTTAAATTCATAAATATTTTGACTATGTTTTAATTCTGCCGGCAAACTATTGAACATAGATAGCCCCTTGTACATTACTGTGTTTTGGCCTCCCACTGTACGATGTCGCTCCAGTCTGAAGTCGCGGTTATTTCTCAGATTGTATGGCTGTACGTCTTCAACAAATCGAATGTTTTCCGTTAGATATCGCGGTAGCATCCGATTTTTTAATTTGAAGACAAAGACCAATACATTGAACCATAAACGCTGTCTGATATTTATCCATCTTAATGCCCCTAGCATCAAAGCGATTGGGGTCAATCGCCCACATTTTAAAATATATCGCATTGCACGGTTTTGCCACTTTTGTAATCTCTCTATGTCCTGTCTATTACATTGGATTAGAATGGTTGAGCAGTATTCGAAGTATGGCTTTATTATTACATTGAACACTTGTATACTACTCATAAAGACCAACTTATTTCTAATTCTATTAAAAAATCCGATTTTTTTCGACACTTTTTTACACAAATAATCCACATGAGATTTAAATTTAAGTTCATTGTCGATTATCACTCCTAAGTACTTTATCTCACTAACGATTTCAATTATTTCACCATCTATTGTTAAATTGTCACTGAGTTCACTTTTCAAAACCATACACTTTGTCTTTTTTGTATTTAATTTTAGCCTATTCATTTTAAGCCACATACTTAATGATGAAAGGTCCTGCAATATATTCTGTTCACACAATCTGTTATTTGTTCCGTAAATGTACAACAAAGCATCATCCGCGAATAAACGTAAAGTGGAGAATTTGACCACTCTGTTCATATCATTAATATATAAAATGAACAAAAGTGTTCCCAGAACAGATCCCTGTGGGACGCCTATTTTTACTTCAATGTCATCTGATGTCACGTTGTTAAAAATTGTGCATTGTCGTCTGTTGCTAAGGTATGACATAAACCATTGCAACTCCTTGTTTCGAACACCATACTCATGCAATTTTTGAAGTAATATCGCCCTATTCACTGTTTCAAAAGCTCTTTGTAGATCAATAAAAACAGCTAAAATTTGTTGTTTAGAATCTATGAAACATCTCCACTCACTCAAAACTAAGTTCAAGGCTGTTTCACATGAATGTTTCTCTCTAAAACCCGATTGGTTTGGTATGATTATGTTGTGCTCCTCCACGAACTTTCTTAATTGTGTATACACAACTTTTTCTAGAACTTTTTCTAGCAACATTAGCATGTTTACTGGACGAAATTCCTCTGCTTTGATTGTTCCATTCACTTTCGGTATTGGCCTAACAAATGATTTCTTCCAACTTTGTGGGAATTCGCCGTTTTGTAGCGAAAGGTTAATAATATTGACCATAGTTGGACCCAAAATATTGAAGTGTTCGATTAACAGTTGTACTGACATGAAAAAGGGATCTTTTTTACTATTCATTAATTTCAGTATAGCAAATAATTCTTCGTTATTTATAGGGGAAAACTCGAACACCGCCGACCTCTGTTCTATAATACTGTTATACGAAATTGTTTGTATGGCTTTACTTATATCTTCTACACTATTGACAAAATATTCATTGAACCGGTTAGCAATTTGTTTACTGTTCGACACTCTGATATTATTAAAACTTATCACATTCACTTGAGGCTCCGGTTTTTTTAGTACAAATTTTTTAATGTTTCTCCACATCGCCTTTTGGTTCACACTGTTCTTTACTTTATTCTGGATGAATTTATGCAATTTATTTATTTTATTTATTTTATTTATTTTATTTATTTTATTTATTTTATTTATTTTATTTATTTTATTTATTTTATTTATTTTATTTATTTTATTTATTTTATTTATTTTATTTATTTCTTCAAATGCTTATGCACATTAAGACAAATTGTCTTATAATTTTGTGATAAGCTAAAATTTAATACATTAAAATATGAAGCTAAAGTTAGACAATTTCGATCGTTCAATATTCAAAGATATCAAAAATAATTTAAATAAAATCCATACAGTAAAAATCCAGAAGGGAAACGAAAGAGAAAAATGAAAGAAGTGGAAAAAGTATCCATAATATTGGGAAAAATATAGTTTAATTTTGTTTCTAAATCTTGCGGTATCGTCTATTTCTCTTAAGTAGCGCGGCAAAGAGTTCCATAAGCGGATCGAATGTATAGAAAATTGACGCTCGGATCTTAGGGAAGTGTGACGCGTTTGAATTAGCATTCGTGACCTTAACGAAGATGCCATACGAATCTTTTCATAGAGGTACTGGGGCTGATGACTGACAACGATGTTTGAGAGCAAGGTTAGGACACGGCACTTGAGGAAGTTTTCAAAGGTCAAGTTGAGGAGACGTTTAGAAAAATTAGATACTCTGTCGTATCTTCTTAGACCGAAAATATATCGAACTATGCTGTTAAATGCAACATTGAGTTTTCTCTTGCTCACAGAATCACAATTAGAGTATATTTCACAGCCGTAGATGAGAGTGGGTAAGCATAGCGTTTTTGCCAATAACAAACGTACTCTAATTGGGGTGAAGGATTTTGCTGCCCATATAGTTCGAAGAACGCCGTATGTTTTGCCTACAACTGTATTTATGTGATTGTTCCATGTTAAGGTGCGGTTAAACACCATGCCAAGATTTTTAGCGGTTTCGACATACGTGATTGGGATGTTATGCAGGATCACAGCGGGAAAGTATGATAGGTCGACAGATTTCTTCGATATCACAAGAGACATAGACTTTTTTGGGTTTAATAAAAGACCATTCTGCTCGGACCAGGATGCAATATTTTCGAGATCATCGTTAATACAACTTACTCCGTGTTCAATAAGGCCGAGTGGGCAACTCAAATACATTTGTACGTCATCGGCATACATATGGATTGAACAGTGTTTTACTATAGACGGTAGGTTATTAACATAAAGCGAGAACAGAGAAGGGCCCAGAATAGAGCCTTGTGGGACGCCACGTGAGGTCGGAAGAAGATCGGACAAAACATTGCCTAGTTGGACTGCCTGCATGCGATCAGTTAAGAAGAAGAGCAAAAGCTTCACAGCACATGATGAAAAGTTGAACTGTCGAAGAAGTTTCCCACATAAAACAAAGTGGTCGACCATATCGAACGCCTTGGAGAGATCTAAAAGAATTGCGAAATTAATGTCACCATTGTCCAGGGTTTGCCGCATATCATCCGTGACTTTTAGTAATGCTGTGACACAACTATGACCTTTCCGAAAACCGGATTAAAACAAAGCATTGACGGGTTATATCGATTATCTCAGTTTTGGACAAAAAAAAATGGATTTTCAATATATGTACATTACATAGTATTACTCACTAAAGCCGCGACCATAAACCGCAAGAGTTTCAATTATAGCATGAGCCTTACTCCAGCTTTCATCTCATCTACTTTTTTTTTCGGTTATATTTCACACACAAAAATTAGCTATGGGCTCTTAGACTATTCGGTCTTCAGCCTGGATAGAAAAATGTGCCACCAAACATTTTTTTGTCGAATGTTATCGAAAATGTTATTGAAATGTCAAATATGACATGTAAGTGGGAACAAGGCCTCAGCCAACAACTCTTAGGCGGGTCCTTAACTAGCTTCCTCCAGCTGCGCACTCCAAGTTGGTTGAGGTCGTCCTCTGTTGCGCTGACCTTCCGCGTTGGAATCGAAAACTCTGCAAGCCATTCGGTGTGCATATCCCTGTCTTTTTAGTTTTTTTTTTATGTGGCGCAACAGTTCGGGGTGAACCAGTGTTATATTTTTGCACGAATGGAAGGGACCTACCGTTTTTTGTCGACTCCTAACGGCGAATTGAGAAGCTTATTGACAATTGATACTCTTTGATTGCTTGTCAGACATTCAAACGTGGTGGCAACCGTGAAAAACTTTTTTAGGTGTTAGACCCGGGCTTGGATTGAACCCGAGTAGCATGGGTAGTAGTCCAACGCATGGCCACGGCGACCACTTAAAACATCTAATGCGCAGTTTATTTACAAGGTCGATGTCGCTGTACGGCTCGTATAGTTTGTGGTTGAATCTCCTCCTCTTCTCCGTCAACGCAAATGGGACCAAATACCTTAGGAAAGATTTTTCTTTCGAAGTGACCAAGGATATCTTTATCCGTTTTCAATAAAGTCCATGCTTCAGTTCCATACAGCAAGACTGGAATGATAAAAGTCTTATATAGAGTCTCCTAAGTTTATCGGGAGAAGAATTTACTACTTAATTTCGTTCTTAGTCTAAAGAAACATATGCACAGTGCCACAGTCGAAGAAGAAGGGTGGTTCTTGTTACTTGTTTCATGCCTTAATTCCCTTCGCTTCAATGTCAATTAATGTAGATTCCTCCCACCTTTTGTTAAGAGCTCTGCAGTTTTAAATGTCACAATTATTATTAATTCAAACAATTCTTTTATATTCAATTTATCTTCTCGTCGATGCAACAATTGCTTAAAATAATAGTCGCCAAATTTATTTAAAGATAATTAACATTCCCCAGACGTTCCTGCTCCATCTAGCACAACCTCACATGACAAATGAATGTCAACACTTAATTATATGTACCTCCTGTCAAACTGGTCAGCTCTTATGTTTCACCTCAGAATCCAATTTTGGAACTTGTTTCCCCAAGAATATCACATCATCGCATCGGTTCGCAATATTTGAGGATCAATTGAATCCCAAATTTTAAGATGCTGTGACTTTATTTTTTACATAAATGTATTTCTGGGGACTCCCGCAATTAAAGTGCCTCGTATGACCGCAGAAACGAGTGACAGCGTTTATAAAACCTCCCATCACGTCTCCACACCCCTCTGCAAAGGGATGGTATTAATATTATACAATAACAAGACCGCTGCGAAACCGGAATCGATGCGCGGTTACGTTCTCAATCTTGACCTTCCTGTTGCACACAGTCGATTCGCATTGAGTTGGGACAGGTTTCAAATAGATTTACAAGCCGCCAGATAGATCTGATGATCGTGAAGTGCGAAGAACATCTCGTAAAAATGTGAAATCAGAGGTCATATTCAATTTAGAATATGAATTGAAATCTATAGCGAGGCCATTGTGGTTAAATCGCCAACACACAATGATTTGATTAGAGTGTGTTTAGTTGGGACAAAGTTTCAATTGCGAGTACGAGTATCTGCTTTGTGTTGTTGTCGTGCACTGTCATTTTCTGCCGTCGGTCGTCGCAAACGTCACATCGCGGGAACAAGCGTACATGTGGGCAGATAGGCTTGTTTGCGTTTAAGCTGCAACCGCAATAACTTTTATAACGCGAATCTATTTAATCTGGACGACGAGTGTGTAAGTATGCATAATGAATCGGAAATGCATTTGCACTTATACCGACAACTAATTAAATTAAGCGCAGAACTTGAATGCATGCTAGCATTTCCGTCCAATAAACATGGAAATCAAGATTAGGTTCGTACTCGTATACTGATCGATTTTCACTGAACAAGTATTCTCTAGGCCGCCTTAAAGCCTGTCCAACCGTTATGATAACCTCCATGATCGTGTAACTCTGTAATGCTGATCTGGGTTCCTGGTTAATGGAATTAAAACTTGTCAAACAAAATGTGTGCATCTTTTTTTAACCACTGGTCCGTTCGCGTACTCTTTGCACTAAATATGTGTTATCTGTCAATTTTCGAAGAGTGGGGGTGGAATTCTCTGACAGACAGAAAAATTACGAAACAGTAAACGAACGCATTAAGCACCAAAAAATGAAAAATATATGTGATTTGACAGATTTGACAGTTTTCAAAGAAATTTCTTGTGGTAAAATTCGTAGCATGGAGAAATTTCTTACTCTCTCGTGAGTACTCTCTTCTACGAAAATCTATGAATTTTTTGCGTACGCGAACGGCTTTTCGTTGCCTTTCGTTATTTTTCGTAGGTTTTCGTAGTTTTGGGAACGCCCTATTAAGAAGTGTCAGTTCATTTTCACTGCTGTCAAAAACAAAAACAATCACAACAGCTGTCAGTCTTCATACAATAAAACATATTTCACAACTGAGAATAACTCTTCCGTAGTTTACAGTGAAACAAAGTCTGCCCAATCGAACACACCTTTCAAAGACATTGCTAAGCGTTGACAGAAAATTAGAAAATCACCCTTATTCCCTAAGGCGTTTATCTTAACCCTCTGTTTAGCGTTGTGGTCTGTCAGACCATTTTGAAACTTATTGTGTTGTAATTTTTTTTTCCTGTAAATATTTCGGCAAACGGTGCCATGACTTTGTCAAACTCGATGCAGCGAGTCGAATGCGATATATTTTGAAACAGTTGTCCATATTTCGTGGAACAAAAATACAGTTGGAGTAAAATTTTGACGTTGTTTCGCGTTGTGGTCTACACAAATAAAAACGATTTTTCTTGGAATTGAGGGTGTCAATGTGTGGTGGGCTTATAACTCTAATACAGCACCATTGTAGGGTCAAATTTACACAGGTAAACCTCCCCATGAAGATAGAGAGGTGAATTAGGGCAAACGAGTGGTAATGGATATTGTTATAGCGTTGTTTGGTACAGGACGAATAATATACGCTGACAACTTCTTTTCCACACTCAACTTAGAAAGTGCCGCTCAACACAAAGATACATAATTTAAAAACTTTACTATACACCGATTTTACACTTAATCTTACACATGGAATAGACCATACCGCGATTTTATAGACCACAACTGCAAAATGGATAATGTGGTCTGTCAGACCACAAAGTATGACTTACCGCCTTTTGGGTCACCGCTAAACGGAGTGTTAAACGACCATTGCCGTTTTTGTGTCTAGTCGCTTTATAGTATACATTTACACCGACCCGAAATCCACGATTTCAGCGAAATGCAAGTTCACACCAAATCTCGATATTTCGACAGGACTTTGCCATACATTGGCCTGTCACCGAAATCTCCAATTTATCGTGATTTCCTAAAACGCCGTACGGAATAAGGGTGAATATAAATATGTACGAGTGGCTGTCAAAAAACCATTTGCATTATTCTCCTTTTCAGTTATGACAGTTTTTCGGTTTTAAGAATTTATTTATTCCAAAAAAAAATAAGAAATAAATTTATACGGGGTTTAGCAGGCGGTACAGCCCGGGTGGACCAAGGCCTCCAGTTGCGCACTTTAAGTTGGTTGAGGTCTTGTTCTACTTGTGCGCGCCACCTTAGGCGAGGTCGTCCTCTGCTGCGCTGACCTTCCGGGTAAGAGTCGAATATTCTCCGAGCCGGAGCGTTGATGTCCATACGTTGTACATGACCTAGCCATCTTAGACGCCCAATGTGCAGTTTTTTGACCAGGCTGATGTCGCTGTACAGCTCATAAAGTTCATGGTTGAATCTTCTCCTCCTGAACCCGTCAACGCAAACGGGACAAAGGATTTTTCTCTCGAAGCGACCAAGGATATATTCATCCACTTTCGATAAAGTCCATGCTTCAGCTCCATATAGAAAGACTGAGATGATAAGGGTCTTATATAGAGTCTCCTTATTCGATCTAGAAAGGAATTTACTACTCAATTGCCTTCTTAGCCCAAACAAAACAGCGGTTGCCAAGAGTAATCCTTCCTTTGATTTCCGACTAGATGTAATTTTGTGATATTATAGCAGAGCCGAGGTAGACAAAGTTGTAGCTGTCTATTGTGACGTTCTGTCCAATGTTGAGTGTCCCTTTTCGTTGACAGCATCTACTTTGTTTTCCCTCGTTTACCGCTAAACCAATTTTAGCCGCTTTCATTTCAATACTCGCAAGCTCACCGGTGCAAGCTCGCTGTATTCTACCAATGATGTCAATATCGTCGGCGGCGGCGTATGTATGTAAGTAGTTGAATGGACTTTTGAAAGATCATTCCTTGTGTGTTGGCTTGTGAGTTTCGAACAATTCTTTGAAGTATGATGATGAATAAGTCGCATGACATTGCGTCACCTTGTCTGAATCCTTTTTTTTGACATCGAAGCTCTCGGTGAGGTCATTACCGAGTTTGATGGAGCAGCGAGCTTTCTCCATCGTCATCCCGCACAGACGGGTGAGTTTGGCAGGGATGCCAAAACTAGACATGGCTCTATACAGTTCATCCCTCTATATGCTGTCATAGGCGGCCTTGAAATCGATGAACAGGTGGTGGGTATCGACTTGGACTTCTTGGGTTTTTTCCAGGATCTGTTGAGTGTGAAAATTTGGTCTATGGTGGACTTTCCTGGTCTGAAACCGCACTGATAGAGGCCAATTAGGTTGTTGACGAAAGGCTTCAGGCGTTCGCACAGTATGGCAGACAGGATCTTGTAGGCGATATTGAGGAGACTGATGCCTCTGTAATTGGAGCAGTTGACGGGGTCTCATTTCTTGTGGACCGAGCAGACGATGCTGGGATTCCATTCATCAGGCATACTTTCATTTGACCAAATTTTAGATATGAGTTGGTGTATGCTCACTACCAAGTCATCTCCAGGTGCTTTAAATAGCTCTGCGGGTAAACCGTCAGGTCCAGCAGCCTTGTTGGACTTAAGCTTGGATATTGCTATCCGCACTTCGTTTTGATCAGGTGGATGGGAGTTTTGGCTATCATCATCTAAGTTGGCTACCACTTGGAGGTAAAAATAAGCACAATTGATGTGTAGTAACAGTTACAATACTGGGTCATTCCCGGGTGGGCAGCGACCAGTACCCGATGGCTACCACTAACCTAACAGTAACAGTTACAATACTGGGCTTTGTCAAGTTAAAGCCAGTCAGTGCCTACCCTATTGCTACAACTTCCAACCATCTCTGATCTTAAGCTTAGTTTAATTTCAAGCCTGAACTATACCAAGAAGGACGTTCGGGATCTGGTATCCATTTGGATTATTTGATTAGGTTATCCATAAAAGAACAGGCTCTCTACGCCCAGATAATGGCAAACAAGATTGACAGTACCCACAGGTACCACTCGCAGTACATGCTGCAATAAATTCCAGATTTTGCATCACATCAGCGCTAACTAGCCAGCAAGCTAACGTGTATAACTAGAGTTCTCCATTTGTATTTCCAACCATTTGCATCAAAAATAACAAACCGCTTTTATCCTCTCGAGTCGGCATTAATTTCTATCTCTACAAAGTCAGCTGATGAGAATCCATCAAGGTCGACCAAACAAACAATGTGTCTGTTTGTATCTGTGTCTAATCTCGAAAATAGAACCAACAACGGGTTTGCCATATCGGCAAAGCTAAATCTGAAGGATTCGCCAGTTTCTGGGTGAATCTAATAATTAATTCAGAGCAAAGTTTAGCATCACAAATGACCAAAAACAAAAAAAATAAATAAACCAACATTTTTTTTCGAAACTCGTTTCACGACTGCCACTGGCTCTAAACGTTTGGCATTGAGGCTGCGCTGCGCGTATATACAAAGTGTCATAATACGGGTAATTAAGATGTCGCTTGGCCCGCCAACACTTGACACATACCGCTGCTGGCGACCCCCGCTAAAAAGTGCACACTCACTATCAGCTCCGAGCAACCACCTGCTGCTGCGCACTGGTCAGCCCCCGTTTAGCATGAATTACGAACGTAAACAGGAAAATACCGCTGATTGCTATTTGAATTGGAGAACCATGTAATATTGCACATAGCGTGCGCGCAACACGCAATCGAACCGGGCAAGCGTCGAGTACAATATTATGACACAACAACGCGAGTGAGAATAAAGCTCGGCCGGTGCCGCTGTTATTATTAACTGTCAACCTTGGTTTTGAACTCGTTTGAATGGCCAACCTAAACGGAGCTAAGTGCTTGTGCCCTGACTCAGTTAGTTCCGCAACTGCGGTCAAGTCCAATGCTGTTCGAGGTGCATGCGGAGCATAGTGCACTCAACGCGCACACAAACATATAACAGCAAACAGCAGTACCGATGGAAAACTACAGTTGTGCGAAAAAGTTTAAATCGCATGATCGGCATGAGTAGGCACAAAGGTTTTTTCTTTTTGCGATAACATGGCATTTCGAGTTATGGAAAATTGTTGTTGATGCATCGTAGTGTATTTTAAGTGGACGCCAGCACGTACTGCTATTAGTTGTTTCGTTGGACTCACTTCCGAGTAGGTGGGTACCCATTGCTCTATTTAATTAAATTTAATAAATAAGTGCAACCCTATGATAAATAAGATACGAATACGGAATCGCATGAGCACAATTGACGGTTGGAGGAAAAAGCCTATCGGCAAACACTTGCAACACATCGACGATGTAAGACTGTCGTTAAAATAATGTCACCATCTACTGGGTACCAGGACACCTGGGGATAGAAGGTAACGAAGAGCTGGACAAATTTGCCAGAAAAGTGGCTGCTGCACCATTCATGGGTCGTCAACCATTCTACGACCTAGGGGAGCACACTTTAAAAGAGGAACTCCGATCACTGGAGAAGAGAAACATCACCAATTCCTGGACAAAAATTCAGGGTCTAAGAAGGCGAAGAAATTGCTGGGTAATTACAATCTTCGCATGCTGACTGCGTTCCTTTCTGTGCATAGTAAACTTAAGGGCCATTTTAGGAAGCCGGGTCTAACAGATTAAGACTCATGCAGATTCTCCAAAGAGTCCAGTGAAACCCCAGAACATGTGGGGTATTAACCCTAAAAAGGTTCAAGTGTTTGGGTAAACACCAACTAAACAGAGAATCTACCAGCCATTGCACCCAGTCTCCTGCTGCGATTTCTCGGGGAAATTGGCCTGGATAAGGTGATATGACCTAGGCAATTTTCACTTGAGGTAGGTGTAGACCAAGGCCTCAACTAAGAGTCCCTTCCAGTTAGCCCAGCTAACTGCCTCCAGTTGCACACTCCTAGTCATTTTCCACTTGTGCGCGCCACCTTAGGCGAGGTCGTCTTCTGCTTCACTGACTCTCCGGGTTAGAATCGAACATTCTCCGAGCCGGAGGGTTGACGTCCATACACTCTACCTGTCCTAGCCATCTTAAACGCCCAATGTGCAGTTTTTTGACCAGGTCGATGTCGCTGTACAGCTCGTACAGTTCGTGGTTGAATCTTCTCCTCCAGAACCCGTCAACGCAAACGGGACCGAATATCTTACGAAGGATTTTTCTCTCGAAACGACCAAGGATATCTTCATCCGCTTTCGATAAAGTCCATGTTTCAGCTCCATATAGCAAGACTGGGATGATAAGGATTTTATATAGTCTTCTTAGTCGATCGGTTAAAGGCTTTAGTACTCAGTAGCCTTCCTAGCCCAAAGAAACAGCGGTTGGCAAGAGTAATCCTTCGTTTGATTTCCGACGAGATGTCATTTTTTGATGTTAAAGCAGAGCCGCGTTGACAGCATATACTTTGTTTTGCCCTCGTTTACCGCTAGACCCGTTTTAGCCGGTTCCATTTCTATACCCGCAAATGCACCGGTGATAGCTCGCGGTGTTCTGCCAATCATGTCAACATCGTCGGCATATGCAAGTAGTTGAACGGACTTTTAAAAGATCATTCCTTGTGTGTTGGCTTGTAAGTTTCGAGCAATTCTTTCACGTATGATGATGTAGAAATCGCACGGCACTTCATCACCTTGTCTGAAGCCGGCGGCCTTCTCAATCGTCATACTGCACAGACGGACGAGTTTGGCAGACATTTCATCTCTCCAGATGCTGTCAGGCCTTGAAATCGATTCAGACTTCTTGGACTTTTTCCAGGATCTGCCTAGTGTGTGTCTGGACTGGTGGACATTCCTAGCCTAGAACTGCACTGATAGAAGCCAACCATGTTGTTGGCAAAGGGTTTCAGGCGTTCACACAATATGACAGATAAAATCTTGTAGGCGATGTTGCCTCTTTAATTGGAGCCGTTGATGGCATCTCCTTTCTTGTAGATCGGGCAGACGGTGCTGAGATTCCATTCATTAGGCATATTTTCATTTAACCAAATCTTAGAGATGAGTTGGTGTGTACTCTCTACCAAGTCATCTCCAGCCACTTTAAATAGCTCTGCCAGTAGACCGTCAGGTCCAGCAGCCTTGTTCGACTTTAGCTTCGATATTGCTATCCGCACTTCGTTTTGATCAGGTGGATGGGAGCTTTGGCTGTCATCATTTAAATTGAATGGTTCGTTCTCCCTAACAGTGGAGTAGATCTTCATCGCCATTTTACAGTCTGCAGAAGTAGTCTTTCCATATTATCAGCACTGAATGTGTTCCTACTACATGGTTTCTGTACGGGACTTGTTTTGTTGGCACATTCTTTTTATCCTGGTAAAACTTTCGTACATTGTTTCTGGAGTAGCATCTCTCAATATCCACGATCTTTCTTATAAGCCGATGTACTTCGCGTCTCGTAGAGCATGCGAGCAGATCTCCTTTTTTGCAACATGGCCATAACTATAAAAAAAAATTCCAATTTGTTGTTTCATTTTCATGGCAAGTTGTTCACAAATTACATCAGCATATTATCTGATTAGTCCCGCTATTTTTATTGCAACCGTTACGTCAGTGGATGTTTCTAAAGTGGAAGCTTTTGTGTAGCACGTGCAGTTTCAAATTTGGTGTTTGATAAGTGGTTGTTTTTTTAAATTTTCTGTGCGATTTTACAAAATAAACAAGTATGGAATCGGTTGCTAGCGGTATGCAGAATATTATAGATCCAAAAATTTATAGAAATTTTAAGTTCAATGTAGATTTGAAAGGTCTCCAAAACAAGTCCTTTTTAGACAAAAAAAAAATTGTACTTTTTTGTTTCAAATAGGAAAAGTTGTAAAAAATAGCTTGAAATTGTAAAAAATAGCTTAAAATTTTCCTTAATACATATCTATGTACTCACTAAGGGATCACCAAAAAAAAATTGCCTAAGTTTGCGGTTTTGCAAGATATCGTCCAGTAAAGTTTTTATTTATTTATACGTTATAAGCGATGAGAAAAATTTTTTTTTGTTTATAATTTACTTAAATCAAGTTGAATTTTTTTTTTTTCTTTATTTTTTCTTAATTTTCATACAATTTTTTGTAATTTTTCTAATATAATAAAGTTTTACAAAATTACATGTAAATTTACTAAAAATATATTTTTTACTTATTTTCTGATAAACTTATACAATAATAATTAACTACGAAAAACGAAAAAAATAATTTTGGCCATATTTTTTTGGAAAATCCGCCCGTGTGCGCTGCTTTGTACGCCTGCTGCTTTTCTTCAAACCAAGGGTTTCTCGGCGGTGGTGGTGTGATGTTGATGAATTTTGACTTGGCGCGGATTTTCATAAGACGCTCACTCACGTGTCGGAAGCTTTCCTTTTCCTTTGCGGCTACTTAAAGTCCGAAGTCGACTTGGATAAGCCGGTAAGGATGAGGAATTGGAAGCTTACATAACTCGGGTCATTTGCGAAATATCACTCGAAATGCTCGAGCGCGTCATCGATAATTGGAACTTCAGTTCCGAAAAAGTTATAACAACTTCTTGAATATTCCATTTGACACTTAATCTATGTGTTGTGTTCTAAAAGCGCACAAAAATGTTCTATTTGACCTGTCAGTTGTAGCCGACGTCATTAATTTAAACAGATTCAGTACAAACTGAAGAAGAATTTACGATTTTTCCGACCTAAACATGTCTGGTAAACAAATGTCACCACATTATGACATTTATTATCCCAAGAACTGTTAATCTTCGCACGTCGTCAGTTCGATTGCATAAAAAAGTCGTGCGGTTACTGTCGAACAAAAAACCGTTGCCCCCCGATACTAGCCGATATATCCGTCTAAGCACAGAACAATTCTCAGAAATCCACTTTTTTTTATAAAACCGAAAGCATTATTCCTCCATATGCAATTTTTTCTAACCATCTTCAAACACTCCACGCACATCGATGTATGCGTTGAGCAAACAATTTTCGCAGAAAGAAAATTATAACTCTCACTTGGCAATTCCAGCCGCGTCCCACAATAACCACAACACACCATCCATCCAATCCGTATCCATGCCATGGTGTGGCATGCAGTTTCGCTAGCATACTACTAACTTGCTAACTTTTATAACTAAATAAACTCGATTATTTAATAGGACAGACAAACAGAGGAGATCGTGTTTGGCATCCGCAAACAAATCCACAAACGCACGCACACAAGTATGCACTCTAGCATTGTCAGCCCCCCAAATGGCCAACAAAATGGTGTCCATTTAAAGCCGCGTAGCTCGTCCAGCGGCATAGAACCTATTTTTGCGCTCTTTAAAATTCAAGGTGGGTCATGACTTTCATGTGCTAGACGCATACCTCGACATTGGCGATGGCGATGGTGATGGTGATGGTGCCTCCTTCTATGACTCCAGCGACAAACAACTGACCATCATCAGTCTTCCCCTCGTTTGCTATGGCTGGCAGTTATTTTTAAAGTGAAATTCACTTGGCTCGGAAAAGTGTGTTGACTTTTCACTTTTCATTGCACTCACAGCAGCGCAGTGTATTAGATATTCTGCAGGCGACCCAAGCAGCAGGAAAATGTGCGTGCAAAATATTAAATTGGCCTACAAATGGACTTCTGCTAAATGGCCAGAGACCAAAGGAACGCATAAATGGTTTAAGGGAAAACCCCTGTCACTCATAAAAAAATGCGCGTGCGTTTCCTTATGGCATTGGCGTGGCTCAAGAAGTAAAGGCGCAACTGCCGCCGCGCGCCGCAGCGCTGCTATTACACACTAACTTCCCACTTCTATATGCGCGAAAGGTAAATAAAATAAAATTAATTATTAATAATAAATTAAATTCAATGCCACTTCTCAATTTACCTTCCAATTAGAATCTGTATAAGCTGGCGTGGAGGGGTGGCAATTTTTTTATGCACACAATCGAAGCCGGTGAGAACATCGGGTCGCCAACGCTGCCACTCCGCTGCTATTGTCTTACATAATCCACGCATGTTGCTCACCGTCACCAGCAACTTAACAATTTTTTTTTTGTTTTTTGTTGCTGTAATGTGATTGCAGCAGCACCCAGAAAATCGCATTTCCTGATCACAGCTTAGCGTGATCGAAATCACCATAAAGCTCACGCGACAGCCGCGATCCATAAATAAGCCGGTTTAGCGCACTATAACTGGCCTGGCGACCGGCCTCAATGACAAACGCTATACCACTTCAGATGCAAATTCATCGCGCCGGATAAACCAGATGCTGTATGGAACTGGACGGGTATGTGCGATGACAACTGCTGCTGCTGCTGCTGCTGCCCGCTGCAGTGCTGCCAATCCGGCTGAGGTGGGTTCATATCGGTGAGGGTGTTTGAGTGATTTTATTTCAAATGCGTGGGAGTGCGCTGCTGGTGAGGAAATTAAAATCAAAATTCCAATAAAAGATTGATTTGTGATTAGGCAGCGATGAATATTAAACAGTTTAATAGTTTGTGTGCAAAAACAAATGGCAAAACAAACTTGTAATCGAGTGGTTTTATGGTGACAATTTGTCTGTACTGATATGTACAGCGGTACAACGCGTGATTTTTGACGACAGGTGGCATTAGTTGTGTCCAAAATAGGTATAAGCCTGTGTAGCCAGTGATACGTTTTTGTTTAATAAGAATAATGTTAACAAAATGTCTTACTTTTCTATACGTAACTTTACATTATTGCGGGTGACAGTAGAAGCAATTGGGGGTGTGGGGAAAGACAGAGAGAGGGAGAACATTTTTGGTTCTAAACTCTTTTTTAGGGACGTATTTGTTTTTGAAAATGTAGCGTTACGATAAATGTGTTACGATAAATGTGTTACGATAAAAGGGAAATGATTCCATACAGGAGAAATGTGCATACAGAAAACATCAGCTCTCTATCTATCTGTCTGTCTGTCTGTATATCTATCTATCTGTCTGTATATATATCTGTCTGTCTGTCTAATTATCTATCTGTCTGTTTAAATGTCTGTCTGTCTGTCTGTCTATTTTTATACATCAGCTGATGTATAACAATTTTTTTAGGTCTGTGAACGGTATCTTAGCCGGGTAATCGAAGAACAAGATAGGCCTCGATGTTGAAAAGTCTGGCAGTCACACAGAAGATGTGCTAAAGTTTCTATTTTATCCTCATCCATGCAACTTCTACAGAAGTCATTTGTAAGGAAGGATGCTGTATCTTCTGGCCATGTCCAGTGTCCGGTTATGACGCCGACGAGTGCGTGGATTTTGCATCTTCTCATAGACAGTAGGGATATTGTCCTTCTAGTCGACTGCGAGCCACAGGTTGCGGTTCATGTCACTATCGTTAGCGTTTCACCATCGGTGTTTGACTAAATAAGTGGTGATGCGGTCTATTAGATGTTTAGCTATGTTGAAAGCCGGTAAGACCTGTCTGTCAGCTTCTGTTATATCCATATCAAAGCCTTTCCTGGCCAGTTCGTCTACTGTTTCGTCCCCTTCTATACCCGCATGTCCGGGTACCCAGCAGAGCAGAACTGTGTGGTGTTTTATCGCTGTAAGTGCCGTAATGCACTCCTTTACCCAATTTGAACTCACGGAAATGGAGCCCAATGCTTTAAGTGCGGCTTAGCTGTCCACGTAAATTGTGATTTCCGTTGCGGGTAGTTTCCTTGCTAGTGCTGCTTTCTTAATAGCATATATTCTCTGATTGGAAGAAGCTGCAATAGTCGGTTAGTCGGTAAGACTGATATCTGACAGGACACCTGCTCCGGTACCTTCCTCTATTTTTGAGCGATGGACAATACTTTGAATAACATAATTTTTCAATTTCATTTTAAATAAACAGTTCTTTTTGACAAAGAAAAATCCAAATTCCAACTCCAATAGTTGTTCGGCATTATTAAAACATGCGAGCATCGCTTACTTTTTCTTTTACAGAAGACAAGAGTTGAGCAATTTTCTCTTTAAAATGCGTCAATTTTACTCGACAGTTTACTGTTATTTCTCAGAACAGAGCAATTTACTTTTTTATACATTTCTTAAGCTTAGGTTGTCCATAAATGAGCGGTGATGCTTCCTCTAGAGCAGTAGTGCCCAACCCATAGCTCGCGTGCACCCGGTAGCTAAAATCTAACTAAATTACGCTGTATGTACCTATCGTACGCAGAGTCGGATACGCGGATTGCTTCAACGAGGGAGCAGGCCGTGTTGTCATCCTGCTCCCTCATTAATGCATTCAGTCAAATCAGTCAGCATCAGCACCCAAATCGCGAGATATCCACATCTTCATTCGATCCGTGCGTGTTCATTTCTGTTTGTTGAAGACGTTGTGTATTATGTATTTCAGATAAATCTCCGCCGCAATCTGCATCACGAAAAAATAAAGTTCAAACTTTCCAGGCTTCTCTCCGCCTCTCCCCTTCTTTATTGCTAAAAGTTAAGTAAAGACTCACACAGAACCATCCTTCGAAGTAAGTTATGCACATTCCGGCGTCTCACAAAAAACCCTACTTTGACGGAGTTATAATAAAAGAAGCTACTCGTATGCTGAGTGTGATGGCAGAAACCTTGTTCCATGATTTTAAAAACAAAAACGAAATCATTTCATCAATAAAACAAGTGCCGTTATCGAGAAACACGGTAACACGACGAGTAGATGAAATAGCAGACGACGCGACGTCATTGTCCAAACGAAAAATGACTTGGAAAAATGCTAATAATTTTCTTTGCAAATGGACGAGTCGACGGATGTTACTGACTCACCGCAGCTTTTGTTGCTAATCAGAATGGTTTTTCTAACTGTTCTGTTAAAAAAGCACTGCGCACTGCTCGCAAATTTGACAATTTTAACGCAATAAAAAAGACGACTGTGGAACTGGGTTGCAAAAGTCGATACAATTGTACTGTTTTCGATACAATTGACCTTGCCTCAGTACACAAATACACTTTAATAAAATTCGATACAATTTGCGCTGCTGCTAATTTAGTAGGTATTTTCTTCAAGAAAATATGTTTTAAATAACCAAAACATCACATAGTTTGATTTTGCTACTAAAAATCGAATTTATATCAATTTCACTGAACAGACCCATTTGTTGTGTTATCAGTTCACAATCACTGATTTTTTACCCGACTACGCAGAGGATGGGTTATGTTTTTAACAGGCTGGGTTTTTTTGTATGTAAGGATGTCACCTCGTACAGCCTAAACTATGGAATCGATTTCAACAAATAAGGTGTCGTTGGATTTGTCTTGGTGCGGGTCCTAGGCTATGTGACGTCACAGGAAAATTCAATATGGCGACTGCACCAAGCAAGATGGCGGATTACCTCTTTTTTCTTTTTCTTTACAACCGCCTTGATAGTGGTATCAAATGAAAGGGCTTGGCGAGTGGAATACAATACGATATGACGTCATTCTGACTTCAATTTGTCAGACTAAAGCCGTGGTCGCATGCCGCTACAATAACGTATTTATATAACTGCGCATTCGTTGACAAAGGAGCATGCTACAGCTACTTATACTCTGAAAATCAGTTTCGTTTCATCTTGTATCATACTTTTTACTTTTTTAGTTAGTTTTCCCCATAGTCGGGTTTTAGTTTTTTAAACTTAAATTTTTCTATAATTTGGTTCCAACATAACTAGCGCCACGTGTTTCGTAGCGACAGCAAAGTGCAACAATTGTCCGCCATCAAGCAAATTTTACATTGAAACTGTGGCCATCTTGTTACCTTATAAACGAGTTACTACGAAGTCCAACAGATCTCACTGCCAGAATTTCGATAAAAAAATTTGAAAAAACGTTACTTTTCTTTATTTACCCATACCATATAAATATGGTAAATTTATTTCGAATCTATTTTTTGTGTTGATTAATATTTTGTTTTGTTGCATGATAATGCAGTACAACTTATCACAATTTATTAGGAAAATACTTAAATCACAAACAAAGTTGAAAAAAATTAACTAGTACAATTTCAATACAATTTTTTTTCAAATTTCAATACATTGCTGGAAGGCCATTTTTCATCCCTGCTGTGGAACAGAATATACCCATGCAGAAACTGGTCGCCATGACTACCGACGACGGAGCGCCTGCTATGATCGGCAGAAATGTTGGATTTATTGGACTGTGCTAAAAATTTCCAAAATGTAGTTCCTCTCACTCAAGTGGTCGCCGTGGCCGTGGTGGTTAGTGCGTTGGACTACCACGCAATGCTGCCCAGGTTCAACTCCTGGCCGGGTCTAACACCTAAAAGAGTTTTTTCACGGTACCACCTCTTTCGAATGCCTGACAAGCATCCAAGAGTATCATTTGTCACGATTAAGCTTCTCAACTCGCCGTTCGGAGTCGGCAAAAAACTGTAGGTCCCTTCCATTCGTGCAAAAATATAACACGCACACACAAATGGTTGCGAGAAGCAGGCCCCGGTTCACCTCGAGCTGTAGCGCCAACTAAGTAAGTAATTCCTCTCACTATGTCATACACCAGTTAAATTTGATCGCCAAAAAACTTAACCTTGGCCATGTAATGAGCGTAATAATACAACTTGTGAATTTCATTCGTGGACGAGCGTTGAACAATCTTGCTTGATGAATGATGAATTGGACAGTGCATATGATGATTTGGTCTACTTCACTGAAGTATGATGTCTGAGTCGTGGTAAAATGCTGACAAGATTTATTGGTTTGATGGCAGAGATCAAAATATCTTTGTAATCCAAAGATAGCTATTAAGAATATCTCGATGATAAAGAATGGCTGGTCGACTTGCATTTCTAACTGCAAAACTAAATAACCTCAACGAAACACTGTAAGGAAGGGAAAACGCATATCAAACATGATGAGCGCAATTTCAGCATTCGTGAAGAAAATCGATCTATGGAAGGGGCAATTAAATGAAAAAAATATTCAACATTTTGAAATACAGTCGACGCCCAGTATAAGGAATGACATAATGTTTGAAGTCATTCACTATATCAAGCGCGTTCGTTATATCGATCGATTTTTTTAAAGGTGTCATTAAAAAATATGTTTATTTAGGCTTTTTTTTTTGAATAGATGATGGTCCTGCCATCAAATTTTGTAAATTATTTTAAAAAGAAAATAATCAACGAGTAACCAAAAGTTACAGTTTTGCAACAAGCATGCGACTCTTTGGGTGTGTGGACATGCAAACTCAGAGAAAAGAAACCCTGAAAAACACTATCATATTTGGTACAAAATAAATACTTCCAGGGTTTTTAAGTCAATTTATTTATACGTTCGTTATATCGGATATCAAGTTGTGGCTACCATTGGATATATAGACTATAGAGATACTAATGTAAATCCGAAAAGCGTTCGTTATATCGCAAATTCGCTATATCAGATATTCGTTATAATGGACGTCCACTGTAAAGTAGTTTCCTTTATCCAACTTATATTTTTTTTATTTTTTTTTTAAACTCGGCGGTGCCCGCGTAGCATGTTAGGATTTTCAAAATACCCCTTGGAGCAATACCAGTTGGGCACCACTGCTCTAGAATCTAGAGCTAGACCATACCCCCAGGACCTCTGTTAATATCATATAAAAAATATGTAGTTGTAAATCAACGTCAATTTATTACAGAATAACTGCACTCTTGCGGTCACGTGTTTCATAGATTCATATAAAACATTACAATTAACATGATGCGCACGTTTATTCCAAATATCAAATGTCACGCAAAAAACAAACTAACAACAACGTCACCAGATTAGCATACGACAATAAAGCCACAATCGTACAACAAATCATAGAAGATCGCCCCAAGGACAATATAAACCCTGGGAAAGGTCAAGTCACAGCGCGGTTTAATATACCGCAACTCCGCGTAACCATATCAACATTACGGGTACAACAATCCACGCTTCGAGTAATGCAAATCGTAATAATTTCCCATTACAGTGTTCGCACTCGCCACATGCATGTACTTGTATTTGCTTGTGTTGCATTATTAACGTTTAACAAATTAAAGCGCCAATATCAGGAGGTCATAAATCAGAGCCGCGCGCCTTCCTATGATTACCCACCCACCCCCTCCTGGAACGGCACGATGGGAAGTGGATGAAAATGCCATTTTGCACTCGATCGCCTGCGCATATCGATTAACATCGCGCCGGCCGCTGTAATTATACCCTAACCAACCACCACCACCACCGCCATCACCATCACCGGTCGGACAACTTCTAATCCATCCCAGACGTCGTGGTTGTCTAAGTTGCCGTCATCCACCGCATCATCCGCGACCGCCCGCTGCTTCACGCCTCTTTAAGTGACCATTGAGGTTCATATCAAATCAACCCCCACCACGGGAAAAGAAGCAACACTGACTGCACTGGCCTCTGGCGATGCCGACTTAAGTCACAGGCCATGACTGTCACTCGAGTGACCGGCTAACCTTCGCAGGTAATGAAATACCGACGGGCGGCTGCACAGCACATACCAATCGAAGGGTTCTAATGCTATTCTCATAAATGCAGGAGCTGCGGGGAGAGTGTCTACATGCAAAGGAATGCGTACGCAACCCACCGCGCCGCGCCGCCGCGCCACAGTCGTAATCAGTTGAATGGTATAAATTAATCGCGCGCCGATAACAGAGACCACAGCTAATGTCAGTTCGCGAGTGTATTTGCATCGTAGATTATTGACTTTGTTGTTCGCTGTCAATGTGACACTTGTACCTGGTTGCGTGATGTCTCTGTTATGGTCACACTGTTGCCGTCAGGCGGCATTCTTCGATTTGCCATCGTGCGGCAGACATAGCCAACAAGCCACGCTGCTGCTGTAATTGAAATGACAAAAAAAAATGACAAACTAATGAGCGGCTGCGAGATGGGTGAAGATGTAATACTGCTGCTGTCACATACTCGTGTGTTAGTGGGTGGTATTGAGACTGTTTTTGTATTCATTTTGCCATGTGTGGCCTTTGAGACTGCAGTTGCTGGTGACATAAATCGTAATGAAGATGCGTGGATGATTTGTCTCCATAACGAGCCGTTCACGTAACACCGCGTTGCATGTCTCGACAAATGATATGACTACAAATGCATAATGTCAACCTATGAGTCTTAGACTGGCATCTATGTATATTTGAATTGGATAAAAACCGTCCACATAGGCATTAGCTGTCAATTTGACATCTTCCTCCAATTTGTTGTTGTTAGTTTTTTTGTGTTGCTGACCATAGAATGCATCGAAATTAAAAATGTAGTTCAGGGTTTTCATCAATGGATAGGTCTGTTCGCGTACCCTCTCAAAACAACGAAAATCTACGAAAAATAACGAAAAACAACTTAAACCCGATCGCGTACGCAAAAGTTTTTCGTGAGAGTAAGAAATTTCCACATGCTACGAATTTTACTAGAAGAAATTTCTTTCATATTATGAAAAATGTCAAATCTGTCAAATCACAAACATCTTTCATTTTTTGGTGCTTAATGCGTTCGATTACTTTTTCGTGGTTTTTCTGTCTCTGAGAGAATTTCACCCTGACTCTTCGAGATTTGACAGAAAACCCATATTTGGTGTAAAAAGTACGCGAATTTTACGTAAAATTACTTAATCTGTTAAAAATCAAGAGAATGGAGAGCCAAATGAGGTGTCACCGAGGGACATCTATCAAACAGGATTTTCCTATTTGACAGATGCCCTTTTTTGATCGCAAAAAACACACCAAACAGACCTAATATTCTGTTGCTAACATCTATAAATATAACTGGCCGAACACAATGCGGTGACGCTGTAGTAGAAGTAGAAAATTGAAGTTGGCTGAGCTTTACGCTTCACCATATAATTCATACTACAGCATCAAGGTATATAGCTACAGCATCAGCTTTGCATTGTGTTCGCGCTATAGGATTTACGTGTACTTATTTTAACTTTGACAGCGCTGCCTACTTCCACTACAGCTTCGCCATTATGTTCGGGAAGTAAAACGTCCTTTAAGCGCAACCAATAAAACCAATGGGTCCAATGGTAATGGGTCATCCAACAAGAGGTGTAATTTTAAATCAATAGAAAATGTACGGTCTACTGGACTTTATGTAGGCCAAGATCTTTATGCAAAATGCGGTGCAAATTGGCTGCGAATAGACCCAACGCATGGGTTTTTAGTCACACTCTCAGCTACTCTTGAAATCTTCAAATTTATACACTAAATTCACTGAAGCTGTGTGAGAAGCCGCTTGCTGATGACCAAATGCAGTACGAACTTTGAGAAACGTTCCCGCGATATTTTTACCATGTGAATTTTCACAATTTCAACACGTTGTGCAAGTGTGTATCGATCCATTAACTAGGAGATTATAAATGGTTCTGTTGTTTGACTCCTTGAGCAGAGAAATGTTTTAAAATTTACTGGCAAACGCACCTACTTATTGGCAAAAGATTAAACTGCAAGAATAATATTGTAATTGCAAGCACTTGACAGGAAATGATTTTGAGTATGTAATGGTGTTGCCGCTTGGTTTTTGTGTTTTCCATTTTCTTATTTTTCTGGTGAAACCGTTAAATGCAGTTAAACAATTGTTCGCTTTTTGTGCTTTTTAATAAAAGCTTATTTCCGCAAGCTAAATCTTGGGTACGGAAATAAATAAAATATTTTTTTGGGTTTTAGCTTAAACATATCTCGGTAACTAATCGTTTTCGACATTATAACATCGATACAGGTTTGGTCTTCCTTGTGGTCTCGAACCTGGGGGCTATGATTAGTAGATCCTCTTTGCTGGAGCATTGTTGTCCATTCGCTCGATGTGACCGAGCCAGTGTAGTCGACGTGTTTTGGCTTTTCGGACTACATCCACATCTTGGCACAGCTCATAGAGTTCGCGGTTGTATCTTCTCCTCCATTCGCCCTCCCCGCATACGGGACCGAATATCCGACAAAGAATTTTTCTCTCGAAAGTATTCAAAATCTGCTCTGCTTTCCTGCTTATCGTCCAACACTCGGCTCAATATAGCAGAACTGACAGGATCAATGTTTTGTGGAGCATGCATTTCGTCTTCCGAGTTAGGAGTTTTGAACCGATTTGTTTTCCCAAACCGATGTAGCAGCGGTTTCCTAGGGTAAGTCTTCGTCGAATCTCCACTAAGGTGTCGTTCGTGGAGTTGATGTTTACTCCGAGGTAGGTAAACTCCTTAACAAATTCGAAGTTACTGTTGCCAACAGTGACGTTTTGTCCTTGGGCGGTGGACAGATGTTTCTTTGTTTGTTGACAACATGTACTTGGTTTTGCCCTCATTCACTTCAAGGCCAACTCCTTTCGCATGTTCTTCAATTGTCGTAAAAGCCTCTAAGTGTCTAAGTAAAGCGTAAGCGCAAGCTCCCAAAGTGTGATGTGCTGTTTCACTGCGGTTGTTTTTTTTATTTGTTGGACATTGATCGTAGTACTTTCTAAAAACTGATTATAGTACCGCCATCTCAAACTTACTTCCTTTTCAGGTGGTGAGTGGATGAACAGTAGGTACAATTACAAAATACAGTGAAAGCTCTTATTAGCGGACACCCTGTTGCCTGTTTAGCCGACAACTCGCATTAACGGACAGCTTTTTGGGGAACTAATTTCTAATTTCCCATACAAAATGCGTTCTTATAAACGGACAGCTCTCATTACCGGACAAAAAACTCCGGTCCCGTGGCTGTCCACTGTATCACTTTTTTGAAAAACATAAATAGTAAAAATTCCAAAGAAACAGTATTTGTACTGTTCTTCCACACTATCAGCGGACAGCTTATTCTATTTCCTTACACATTTTGGCTAATTCAGCCCAATATTCAACTTCTGACGCTTTTCGGATTCCATTTCACTTTTAGTTTTGCATGTTTTCCACACTTTCACAGACTTAACACTTTTTTTTTAACTTTCACTGTAGTAAAAAAAAACAACTGCGATCTCAGTTAATAAAAAAAAAAGGATTACTCCACTTTAGTGCCATTCCATTCCTGTCAGAGATCAAATTTCATTTCACAATCATCCCTCGGAGCAGAACAGAACACACCCTCAGAAAGAGAAAGGTGTGTTGTACAGGTAAAGAAAACCTTTGTAATTGGAGTAATATTTAAAAGGTGGTAAAACTATCAAACAATTCATTTCTTCTGGAGCGGACTCGGAAAAAATAATGACAAGCAACCCTTTAGCGACTTCTTGACACACCCTTTCTACTGTTCGATTGATTACTGCGCGATTCGTTTGTTAACCCAATCTGACGTAACGATATATCGATAACTCGTGACATCTGTAGTCCCCCTTCCACGAGCCATCATTTTCACTTTTTACTCCTGCCGCTGTGATTTCTTTTGATTGAGAAAAGGATTAACATCTGTCACGTCACAACGCAGCGTGTCAGTTCGATTTTGACAACTCGATATAGGAGAGTGTGCAATCAATCGCGTGTTTCCACTTGGTAACCAAAAGATTTGAAGACATTTCCGGCAGTTCAGCAACCGTCAAAAGTTTATCCTTGAACTCCTGTGCGCGCATAAAATTATTCAGAACTCGAGTGTTTATTCCCCAAAACCATCTGCAAAACACCGTCCTCGGCGATCCTGGTATTTATTCGCTTTGGGAGGCACAACCCATCATTATAAATGAAATGACCAATCCCCCATTGCTATTATGAAATGTTTTGTAAATGTTTAATCCCGTAAATATATGTCTTGTGAATGGAGTCTTCTTTTCCGATCGAAATTAAATCGATTCCCGAACTACGACGCTCTGCTGGCATGCAACTATCCCGACGCTCGGCTTTGAAATCCTTTTCACGCATTTAAATGTAGAAATAGAACTGGAAACGCGATCAAATCACGAATAATGTCAGATAAATGTTTGCGTTTTTTTTTTTTTGACTTTGTTTCTGGGTACGAAATTATGCGGCTATTTTCGAAATTAAATGCATTTTCGAGCAAAAACAACAAAATGTGTTTAAATATAATTGTTCGGGGAATGAGCGCATAGTTTTATAAAATGTTGTGGGCGTTGGCGTATCTTTTTCTGGTGTTTATTTTTTTTTTTTTTGTTAAGTTTTCTTGGCTTTGGTGGGACGACTTTGAATTGTTCCTCTTTTAAGGCAGACAGTTGGGAGAGGAATGTGCAGACTGATGCCTTGGAGGTAGTTGCGAATGTTTTGCGGAATTATGATATTTAAATTTATGAAAAAAAAAGAAGCAGTGAATCAAAAACACGATGTTTAGATGGCACTACAACCATTTTTCGTACAGTCGACTCCGCATAACAGCCAAGAGCGCAACATACACTTATGTTTTGTATATATTTATATGTATATGTAAAGCCCCATTTAGATCATGAGCTTCGGTTTCAGTTCTCAGTTCAGTTGACATTTCATTTAAAAAAGGTAGTGCATTTAGAGTTCGGTATTCAGTTGAGCTTTTATTTTATTTCTGAGCAGTTTAACTAACAACTGAACTGAAAACTGATGGAAATTCTATAAGTTTCAGTTTCAGTTAAATGTTTCCGTTTTTGCATTTACACAGCAGTTTAACTGAAAGCTCAACTGATAGCTCAACTGAAACTGAAACTGAACTGATCATCTAAATGGGGCTTAAACCTACTGGATGTCATTCTTCTTACATATGCAGACGAAAATCTTCCCCTAATTTGGGCTTTACAGGTAGATAACGATCCAAAACACATAGCTAAAGCTACAAAAAGCTAGACTACTGAAGAAAAAAAGTTCTGGCTTTGCCGTCCCAGTCACTGGACTTTAATTTATTGGAAAACTTATGCAAATAAGTAAACGATGTTGTACCCAAAACAAGACCCAGAAATATGTATATTAGAAGCAAACTTTTGCCGTAGGTAAAGGCAACATGGGAGGCACAAAGTACACTTCTATACCTACAGTAGAAATCGGTTATAACAACGTCGAAGGCACCTTAGAATTTCATCGTTATAACCTTTATTTATTGTCATCAGCAAGAACCATCTCAACGCATCATTTGTTTGAAACAAAAATAAACACTTATTGAACTTTGTGGTCGCCGTGGCCGTGATGGTTAGTGCGTTGGACTACTACGCATGCTGCTCAGGTTAAATCCCAGCCCGGCTCCAACACCTAAAAAAGTTTTTCACGGTTGCCACTTCTTTCGAAGGTCTCACAAGCAATCAAAGAGTATCAATTATCAATGAACTTCTAAATTTGCCATTCGGAGTGGGCAAAAACTGTAGGCCACTTCCATTCGTGCAAAAATATAACACGCACACACAAATGGTTGCGAGAAGCAGGCCCCGGTTCACCTCGAGCTGTAGCGCCAACTAAGTAAGTAAGTAACGATCCAAAATTCCTAAATAAGTAAAGGATGTTGTACCCAGAACAACCCCTAGAAATGTGTAAACATATTAGAAGCAAGCTTTTGCCGGAGGCCTGGGAGGCACAAAGTACACTTCTGTACCTACAGTAGAAATCGGTTATAACAATGTCGTAGGCGCCTTAGAGTTTCATCGACCCTCTATTTTTTTTCCTTATCCAGATTAGTATTAGAAATGACCCTGCAGCTAAAATCTCAGTTCCGAAGACACGCAAACAACAAAATCAGAAAATCTAGTGATGCAGTTTTGTTCGCCGTTCCTTTGTTATTCTTGAGCAAAACGATTTTCGAATAGTCATTGTTAATAATAAAAGAAAAAATATGATTTACGAGAGTCGAAAATCGATTATTTGAATAAAAAAAATGGCAAAAAACGAATATCAGACAAAAAAAGCTTCAATTTGTTTGATGCTCTTTACATTTAGTACTAAAATAAAGGGTACGGTAATTTTTGATACTATGGGGCGTTTAATGTATAAAAAAACACTTTTGGTCCAGGATTTTGACCCCGTCCATCGGAGTCGTCTACCGAAATTGAAAAACCACGTATTTCGACAACAAAATAAAAGTCACTAAAGCACGGTTCTAAAGCTCTGCGATCAATAAAGTTATTCAACATTTTTTCACGAAATAGTAGGCGTGTTTTTTTTGTAACCTATATAGACTTCGAAAAAGCTTTCAGAGCAAAAATAAGACTCGATAATTATCGAGGCTAAGGTTTTGTTGTATTTTACATGGGTAAACATGCTGCTGAAACATGTTAAGCCTATACAGGTTACAAAAAAAACACGCCTAATATGTCTTTGTAGCTATTTTATTTTTTTAAATCATTTATTAAAATAATCGTAAATAAAATTGGAAAAAATTGAGAGCAGGGCTATACAATACTCTCAATATCATCCTTTCATTTCATCTTGTGTCGTACTTTTCAGTTAGTTTTTCCCGTAGTCGGCAGTTCCCCTACTTTTCTGGCCAACTTATCGGCAAACTCGTTGCCTTCTTCGGCAGACCGACCAGGCACCCAACATAGTCTTACCTGGTTCTGCATAATGCTTTAAGCTCGGTGGTCATGCAAAACATACCAGACCCCGTTTCGTTTACAGTTTTAGATCCGTCCGTGAAGACTGCAGTGTCTCTATGTCGAGGAACTGTATTAATCGTCCAGTCTTCCCGTACAGGGTTTTGTTGGCTTTGCCATAGCCAGAAATGAAACAAAAAACAACGTTAAAACCAAATGAAACAACTTTCTGTTCTGTCATGGCGATTTAGAAATAGAAAACAAAAAAAAAATAACAAAACCAAAAAAAAACACAAAAAAAAAGTAGCCCCGCCAAGAAACGAACCTAGAACCTGGACGATGAGCGATGGAAGTCCACCGTCGAAAGAAATTCCATGATCTTTTAGGTCGCAGTATCAGCCTTAATCTTATGGTTCATCTTTAAAGTCTGAACTTGCTTAAGAAAGGTCTGGGAAATTACATTCCGGGAATTCAAAATGAGCCTAGTGGGAAAACAAATTCATTAACAACGAAGAAAGCCTCAGCGGGAGCAAATGCAGTCATGTGTATTCCACAGAGCTAAATAGTTGTTATTCACCTTTCCCAAATAGGAAAGTGGGTAGCGCCTGAGTGGTAGCCCTGAAACGTCTGTAATTTTACTCATCGTTTCTTCTAAGAGATCAAATCAAAGATCTTGGCCCATACACCGAATTCCATAGACATTCTGCCGACCAATTTCCAAATTTTCATGAAATTGGACGTGTTTCTGCAGTTTCATTCATATTAAAATCGCCAGATAGAGTAGTTCAGGGCTTCGAAACTTGTATCCTTTCCATAAATCAGGATTTACCTAACTGAGGAGTCTTGGTGTTGAGCACTAAGTGCACACTTGACATAGACAACCATAGTACTCTAACAAAACAAATTTTGAGTAAAAAAGAAGAAGGCACTTCAACTTTATGCTTCGACAGGAGGTTCGATACAGTGACCCCAAGCCGTGAAGAATTGAACTACAAAAATCCAACTTCTGACCTAAAGGTATTATAACAAATGGTATACGAATGGATCAAAGATGGACACCGGTGTATATTCGGACGAAGCACTAAAATATCCATACCAATGGGCGAAATTCAAATTCAGAAGGCAGAAATTAATGCCATTTAAGTGTGCGCCAACGTCATCCTCGAATCAAGAACAAAAGCCGTCCCATTCATATAATCACGGATACTCAATCAGCTATAAAAGCACAAGGCTCATTGACTCCAAATCAGTCCTGAACTGCTTTAAAACTCACCAAGATCTCTCACATAGTCAAATTTTGGTGAGTGTTCAGTGTACCTACATGAGGTATTGAAAAAGCCAACGAACTGGCTAAAAAACGTTCGGCTGACACCTTTATATAGGTTAGGTTAGGTTGAAAGGGATTATGAGGCTGAGCCATCATTACACACTTGGCACCATAATGGGCCCATCGCGGACCCCCGCTACCATCGTATGATGGTACCCAAACTTCCATCAAATCATTTAATTTCGCTGCAAAACTTTAGAATCTTAATGTGGCCTGCTTGGCCAGCCTCCTCCAGTGTATTAAAAAAGCAATTCCCTAAAAGTTTCTCACGATAACGGGCAATGGCCTGACAATCGCAAAGGATATGTTCAGTATCCTCTGATGTTCCCACGTCATTGCAGTATCTGCATTCGTCCGTGTTTGAAAGACCCATTCTTTTAGCATGTCTCCTCAAGAGACAGTGCCCCGAGAGAATTCCTATTAGAGTTCTTAACGTTACCCTATTTAATCCAAGGATTACCCTGGTTATTTTACGGTCTATGACCGGCCCAATAGCCTTGGATACCCTGTGTCCATCTGTGGTCCGACCTAGTGCTGCATGATGGCGGTGCTATGTTGATAACCGACTTGGTTATATTCTTTGCTATAGAGAGAGATAGAGCCGTTATGTAACATTTCAAATTCAGCTATAAACTTAAAAATCAAAAGTTGGGAAAATGGTTGGAAATGTTTCTGTTCAACTTATCCAAATGTCCTCCGGATTGGTGCAGAGATGTGTGATTGCTATGTAATTTTTTCCAGATTGCAGCTGCTCGGTAATGCAGATTGTTGACTGCATTTGATGGAAGTGGGAATCATCCTAGCATTACCTGGCATAAGTGCTGGACCATGACTAGGAAAGCTTGCCCTCCCAAATACAGAGCATAGACTTATCATGTACCAAGATATGACTGTATTCCAAAAAAAGCAGAGCAGCCAGAGTGGAAAAAATGGGCCAATAGACTTGAATCGATGAGAAAAACCAAATCATAAAACGGTCGTGGTGGTCAGGAACCCTATTTCTGGGTAAAGGGCGTCATTTAGAAAGTTCGGACCCTGTCTACGAAAAGCAGCAACAGAAAAATATACACGAATCCTGAAAGCCTGTAATGAATATTGATTGAATTTCCAATTAATCTCATTTACTCATCTAATCAGGTTCAACTTTTTATTGGGTGCAAATCAAGTCGCAACGGATTATATCATGTCTGGTGACCACAAAGTATCGTTGCTTAGCTTCTGCGGTTTTAATCTCAGATTGCCAAACCAGAAAATCAGGTAAATGAGTTCAGCTAACGTTTAAAGATATCGTGCAATGCTTGCGGCGTGCTGTAAGGAGATTCTGGTTGGCTACTGCAATCCGTCATGACTGGATCGAAGAAGTACGCGGAGTGGAATTTAAAACGGAAATCCGGTTAATAAAATGGTTTCGCATGGAGAAAATTATTCTGCGCTGCAGCAATGCATTAGATTGACCATCCTCTTTGGGAGAAAAACCTTGCGACTACAGAAAACGAAGAGGGATCTAAACTTTTCAGTGCTGTATAGTTTTCAACGTGTAAGTAAATCCAGTATAGCATAAAGACGACATTGACAGATGTTGATTTAGGATTAAATTTCTTCAGCTAATAGTGGTCCTGACTTAAACGTCTCACTCGGAAGTTGGGATTGCGTTCACTCAGGCTATATCGCTTTCTCACTTAGATGATGGCGATATGATCTCAAATCAGAATGAGTACTCCGAAGCAAAAAATTCCCGAATACGCACGGCCACTCCCAGCAAAACAGAAATTATGGCAGCAATCAAGTCCCTCAAAAAAAAACAAAGCGGTGGGTATTGATGGTACCCCTGCGGCGCCTAACACATCAGCAGATCTGCTGCACCCGCTAATACACAGAGCTTGGGACAACGAACAATTTCCCAAGAAGTGGAAAAGGGGGATGATCAATAAGCTGACAAAAAAGGGATACTTGATGGAATACGGTATATGTGTTCTTCCAACTGTAGCCAAAATAATAGCAAAAATAATTCTGGACCGAATTAAAGAACGCTTAGATTCTACTCTCGACGTCGAGCAGGCAGGCTTTCGCGCTGGATCCTCCTGCATCGAGCACATAAACACCTTACGGATCATAATTGAACAATGCGTTGAGTACATCTGTTGTTTATCGACTTCAAGAAGGCTTTCGACAGCTTGAATCGAGATGCTATTTGGCTGGCCTTGCGCAGGAGAGGCATCCCGGAAAAACTTATTGCTATTATCAAGGCTACAGACGAGGGCGGTAAGTGCCACGTCTTACACAACGGTAAGGTGTCTGCGGAATTTGATGTCCAAAGTGGAGTACGTCAAGGATGCATACTGTCACCACTATTGTTCTTGGTGGTTATCAGCGATGTACTCCGAGCAGCATTGATGGAAGGTAACAATGGAATTCACTGGACTATGATATCTTACCTTAAACACCTAGACTACGCTGACGATGTTTGTCTAATTTTACAGCGGATAATGGACTTTCGCCAAATGGACCGAAAACTAGAAAGTGAGGCAAACAAAGTAGGGCTCAAAATAAACACGGCCAAAACAAAAGCCCTCAGCACTTCCAACACGAACACCCAACTTAACATTGCCGGTCGAAAAAGTCGACAACTTTCTATATTTAGGAAGTGTGGTCTCGGCTGACCGCGGTGGCACCCAACTGGACGTATGCAGTAGAATCGGGAAGGCTAAAACTGCGTCCGGTATGCTATCCACAATCTGGAAAAGTAATGTTATCAGCTTAAGAACTAAGCTGCGACTGTTCCGCTCTAACGTAGAATCGGTACTGCTGTATGGGTGCAGTACCTGGAAGGTGGACACCATTAACACGCGTAGGCTGTAAGTCTCCGTAAGTAAATGTTTAAGAATCATCTTGAGAATTTTTTTGCCGAACCGGATCTCTAATGAACAGCTTTATAGGAGAACGGACCAAGAACCTATTAACATTACTATACGAAGGAGAAAGTGGCAGTGGATTGGACACACCCTACGGCGCGATAACAACTTCATTGCAAGATACGCCATGCAGTGGAATCCACTCACCCAAGTAGGCAGAATAGTGGGACGCCGTAGGCAAACTTGGCGCAGAACAGTTGAGGAGGAATCGAGCTCTCTAGGAATGAGTTGGAGTCAGCATATATTGGAAGCTATCAGAGCCTTCTACTCTAGCAAGAATGCCATTGGCATCAAATGAGGACTTGAACTCTGTATAAACTATGGCTCTATGTTGGCTCTATGTATCTGTTTTAAGACCGATTCTGATACCTTCAAACCGGTAAGCATATGGCAATCAGTGCTATTATAAGACTCAAAACCATATCACGGTGGTCAAGTAACTACTCTGGTTACTCCACAATACTAGATCACTTAAATTTCCCCGAAAATATAGACTATACTGTGCCGAAGCCCAATTTTGATAAAAATGTTAAGGTCACTATTCCTTCTGGGATGACTTAGGTGCTATAACAGACAAGTCGATACACTTCTATGCACTAAAGGCTCTGAAAACAATTATGGTGTAGGAGTAGGTGTTTTCTCAGACAGATTAAAATTAAATCACTGATCACCGTAGCGTGTTTCAAGCAGAGATTATGGCGATTTCGGAAGAGGAATGTAATATCCACTAACGATATTAGCATCCTCTCAGATAGTCAGGCGGCCTTGAAATCTCTGGAATCAGTCTCATCCACTTCTAAGACCACCTCCAACTGCCGTTCATCTCTTATAGAGATGGCTAAGTAGTTTAATATTCACCTTTGCTGCGTACCGAGGCACAGACACATTCCAGGGAATTGTAAAGCTGACGAACTCACTGAACTAGGAAAAACAATACCTATTCTACCCGATAAGAAGAAAATATGTATGCCCCTCGCTACTTACAAGCTAACACTCAAACTTGACACAGTCAATAAAACCAACGCTGGATGGGAGAGTAGAACTACCAATCTTGCCACCAGACAGATCTGGCCTAGACTAGATCCAAGCCGAACGAAATACTTTCTGCCACTAAAAAGACTACATATAAGCACAGCTATCCATGTCATTACAGGACACTGCCTTATAGGCAAGCATGCAACTAGGCTTGGCATAATTTCAAATGACTTCTGTAGAAGTTGCAGAGACAAAGAAGATGAAGAGAGCCCAACACATCTCCTCTTGTCATGCCCAGCTGTTTCTCGTAGTAGAAAACTACACCTAAGAGAAGCCTTTTTCGCTTTAAACAAAGCTAAAATGGTTCTCATCGGTAGCGGGGTTAAATATCCCTAAGATCCTTGGTATCACAATGGGCCTCTATAGGCCTAAGTGTGCTGGTACTCGTTACTAGCAGCCACTGCTACCTACCTACCTATGCCTATGCTGAAGCATTATATATGACTAAAACTTAAACTTAGCGTCGGATTTACTGCATCAGCTCGTGTGTACATTCCAATACCGTCCGTGGGTGCATTGTCTCGACAGATGGCGGAACCGATGTTCAACTGAATCGCTAAATGAACGTCTGCATTTGGAATGTTGTTAACAATATGTCGAGGCAATGATGTGAGCTTCGTGGCATCGTGGTTGGCCCGTTGGACTAATATGCATTCTGCCTGTGTTCTATCCCAGTCAACACCCAAGCGTTTTTTCACCGTGCCACCTCTTCCGAATGTGTTGCAAGCATTCAAAGACTATCAATTGTCAAGAAGAGCTTCTCAACTCGCCGTTCGAAGTGGGCAAAAAACTATAGGTCCCTACAATTCGTACAAAAATATAACACACACATACAAATGGTTGCGAGAAGCAGGCCCTGTTTCACCCGAACTATAGGGCCACCTAAAGAAGAAAGAAGATATACATATGTAGGTCATTTAGAAAGTTACCACCCCCGAAACATCCTAAGACTTTTCAAGCCCTACTTTACCAGAGAACCTCTCCTTTCGATATAGTGGTACTTCCACCCAATAACCCCCATAGAAGAGTAGATCGACTGCGAAATAAATGGAACATTAGTATAGTATAGAGAAAGAGTCATGGCAGAGAGATACTCTAGGATGCTCAAAGGAAAAGAGGACATAAATAAATAAATATCAGCATTATAGATGTTGTCAAATTTGTCCGGGTTAAAGTTCCACTGCTAAATAGACGCCTTCCAAAAAAAAACCTCCATGATGTTCCAAATGAACACGATCCGCCACGATATTCATTCATCCCACAACAAGATCGCCGGAAGTGGCTTTCAGGAAGTGTCTCACCTTATAAACACAATTACGCCAACCAAAATGATTGATACTCGTGTATTGAGAAAATAAAACTAATCTGCCAATACACGAGTAAATTATCACATTATCTCCTAGGCTATCCGGTATACATACTGCCTCCATCTTTTGGCTAATTATATTCACTTTGCCGTTTTGCCCATTGTCTAGTCTGTGGCGGTGGTGTCCGACCCGCGCGCGCTGCGCCGGCCGGCTTGGTCCACCTACGATTCAAGACTCCGCGTCGTCAGCTGGTAGCCGCGATAGTGTTGTGGTTTCTGTATCTGGTGCGTCGGCGGCGGTGCTGGCAAATAATGAATTTCCATCTGACAATCACAATCGTTTAGCCATCAATCATATTAGGAGTAGATATATGCTATGCGCCAGTGTTAGCGCCCATAATGCCACTCGATCCTAATAGCAGATAATTGATATATACTGGCCGACTAATTGTCACGTACCCCCCACCACCCTACCCCCGTTAATTTATTAATTGACTTACAAATACCAGCACCTTGGGATAATAATAATAATAAATTGGTGAATGTGCTCGGAGGCAACAGGTATACAGGTACTCAGGTACGAGCAAATTATTCGTCGCTAATTCGTAGTGACAAAGTGTCGGCTACCATAACCCGAGTTAAGCCGGTGCGGTGGTGTGGCGGTACTGGCAGGTATCTCAAAGATCGTAGCTTTACTTGTATACCGCCCACGATGATTATGATGATGACAGTAACGAACAACAATGACAGCAAAGTGTCAATTATGCGCGATCTGGCATGTCTGCGCTTTGGATGCCAATCTAATCGCTTCAACATCAACCAAAGTATCTCTGATCAGACAGACGGACGACGTCAGACGAAATTGTTTCTAATTTTTTTATCTTTCTTCTCAATTTTATCTCATTACACGGCGCGGCGCGTCAATTGTTAGTTGGTGCGGCATGGCATATCGTCTAAAAAAAGAAAAAAGCGCCAATCTCGGTGAAGGAGCTCATGTCGCGTTGAGTCAACAAAGGAATTCAAAAGCAGATTTACATACGTTTATCTCATACTTTGCACGAATAATTACCGCATTAACATTAATTTATTAGCCGCAGTAGTCGCAGAGCAGCGGAATGGTTTCATTCAGCAGATCGTCTGAGTGGATTTCATTTAATTATACTCCTATGGCCATTTGTTTTATTGTCTGCGGGGCGATTAATTGACAATTGACATCGCGAGTGATATTGTTTTCATTTCATACGACTGCCAATGTTCGGTAGCTGAAAAGTGTATCTGTGGTACTATGCCAACTCTGAGATACTCGTATCTACGCAAATTAAAAATATGGAGGATATGAATGAAATTAGATTGATGATGGTGATGTTGGGGAATTCCAGGATGTATAACAAACACACATCCTGCATACAAGATAGACTTCTTGGAATCATAAGTGGACTGAAATGCCGAGGTGAACTTCATTGGGAATTTTCGCAATTAAAAAAAAACCACAGGCGACATGTCCGCCAGACGACACTCCAAGATTCAATTTAATTATACATGTTCTACACTACACTTTGGATCATAATAATGTTCTAATGTAAAGTAATTAAATTTTTTATTTATAGAATATGAATCGATTAAAAAGTGTTTTTGTAAACACAGATTTTATCATCGCTAATTTGAGTACAAAATGCCGGATTTAGATATAAAGTGGTTTACATGAGTTATCACAGAAACAAACAAAGCTATCTGATTACTTACGGAACACATCAGATCTTGAAAGTTATTCTACCTTATTTGGTTGGAAAATATTCAAAATATGGATTTTTTGACTTAGACGTCTGCAGCTATGGTGATTATTTTTATTACTGAATCCTGCGGCAGGGCTGCCGTTTTGAAAGTTCTAATGGGAGTATTTTAGACGTTCGCAGGGGAGTACTTTGTGTCTGAGAGGAGTATATAACAGAAACAATACAAATCAAACATCAACATCAAGAATTAGCCTGTTTAAACTCAAGAATGTTTATTTGATAATATGGCTGATGGAACTAGGTACAGAGCACGATGCTTGAGGCAATGCTATAACAGTTACTGGTGACCGCTATCGGGGCATATTGGAAAACTTTCGTTTGCCCGAATTGGATCAATTAGGCCTACACAACATGTGGTCCCAACAAAGCGGTGTCATATCACACACAGCTCGTGCTAGGATGTAAATTTTGTGCGTCAAAAAGTGGTAATATCAAGTGACTCCCACAATCCCCTGACTTGACCCCCCTTCCGATTTCTTCATACGAGGGATACTTGAAGGAAAATGTGCATACCCACAAACCATCCACAACCTTGATGCTTAAGGACACCATTTGAAATAAAATTGCCTTAATAATAACCCCAGACGTCTGCCAAATTGCTATGAAAAATTTGCGCCATGGCCAGAGCTAGCTACTTGACCAACATAATATTCCGTACATGATTTTAAAGACAGAATAAAATATAAATTATAAAATTATTTTTCGCTTAAAAGTTATAAGAAAAAAACATCGGCGTGGGAGATCAGCACCATCATGCAGCCTGTCTTGCTCAAAGTCAGATGTAGGCCTCTTCTAATAAATTCCATTCTGTCCTGTTCTATTCGCTCAATGTCGCCACTCTAGCGTGATAGTGGTCTTCCTCTGTCTCAGGTCTTCTCTTGGTCTCCACTCAATAAGCCTTTTTGTCCATCTATTGTCTGTTATTCTTGCCCACCTCCACCCCCGCCTTTGCTATCTGTGTGGTTATATCAGATATTCTAGTTCTTCTTCTGATTTCTTTGTTTGTATAATCCGGTCCCTTCTGCTTATTCCCAGCATCACTCTCTCCATCGCTCGTTGTTTGTTTGTCCAGTTTGTTGATGGTACATCTTGTTAGGATTAGGGTCTCCGCTCCATACATGATGACTGGCAGTATACAGTGGTCAAATACTTTCCTTTTCAAACGCGTGGATATGTCGCTCTTTAGTATGTTTTTCATTTTACCAAAGGCTGCCCAGCCTACTCCGATGTGGCGTTTTATTTTCCGGGTTTGGTTATCTCTAGTAATTCTAATTTCATGACCAAGGTATTTGTATTTGAAATCCTGGTCGATCATCATACCGTCTGCTGTCTCCAGGGTACCACTTGGAACTAGGTTGGTCATGAATTTAGTCTAGGCGAAGTTGATATTTAGACCCATGCTTATCTAGCATCAGCTTTGCATCATTGAGGTTGTCGGTTATGATGACAATGTCCTCCGCGAAGCGATGGTGGCTTAGGGAATCTCCCTCAAAATTGATGCCCTTGTTGTCCCATTGCCTGTCCTTGAAGGCGTATTCTAGGACTGCTGTAAAGAGCTGTAAAGGGTATCTTACCAAAGTACTATTCACTGAAAAAAAGGTACTCAAATTACCAATTGTTTTAAAAATTGAAAATATTTTATAGGGGAGTACAATCATGACGAGTGGAGCACGGGTGTACAGTGTTTGAGAAAGTAGTACGAATACTCCCTTAGTACTCACTTCGGCAGCCCTGATCCTGCCCCAAGGCTTTTAAAATCATAAGGTCTGAGGAGTTCTTATGAAGGATACGCCATCTGACCCTGAAAAGTGCTGGGCATTCACAAACGAAGAGCTTGGCCGTCTCGACCTCCTATAAACATAGTCGATATTCGGTCTCTCTAGACAGACTTAACTTTTTTAGGTGGTAATCATAATTGGCAATGACAGGAGAGGGAGCTTGTAAGATACCTAATTTCCTTCTTATTGTAGTTTAGAAGTTCCCTTTGATGGGTATAAGGCTTAATTAACAGTTTGGCTTGGCTAAGTCCTGGGACATTCCTCCAATGAGAGAGTCGGAGATTTTGCTTCCATTTGTTGATTAAGACTGAGATTGTTGCCCAGCTTATATGACAAAAGGCTTCCGGGCTTGAGAATTTGGCAGTTCATTCGCAATCTAATTTCCGTCAATGCCTCTTTGACCAGGCGTCTCCCAAAGTTTGACTTTATTCTGAGTGGCTAGGTATTATAGAGCATTGGAGCAGCAATTCACCAGTCTTGAGTCCAAAGTGTATTGCTTAAGAAACTTAGCACGGCAGTCGGTGTTATTATCTGTCGCCAGCACGTTAACTTCTGCAAGAACTGCGAAGTCGATTCATTTTCTAAAAAAAAAATGGAGGTTCATAAGACAAGATGGTCCTGGTTCTCGTCAAAAAGAATAGAGTAGATGGCCTTAACTTAGGGTTACAAGAAATATTTTGAAGAAACTAGTTAACGAGTATGAAAATCCCGGACTTTCCCGGACAAAATTGGATCTAAAAAAGAGTTTGTACTCCAAAACATGTAGGACCAAAACGCATGTACTATTTATTACAAAAAACACATTTATGCTACTTCATGCCTTAAATATAAAATAACTTATAGTTCTCACTTTATATCGGCGTTAAATCGCATGATTTGGGCTGCCAATTCTGATCACCAAAACGGGAAATTGCACGATGTAGTAGGTAACTGAATTACTTCTCGGGCTGTATGGCATATAGCACCGTCTTGTTGAAACCACATCTCATCCATATCTTTAATTTCAAGTACCCGACTAGCCTCATTTTCAAAAAGGAATGGTCCGGCGATGCCTCCAGCCCAAAATCCGCACCAAACAGTGACACGCACTTGCTTCCCAACAATTACTCGTGCATTTTCTGAATCCCTATGACAATTTTGACGATTAACAAAGCCATCAAGATAAAAATGAGCCTTATCGCTGAAGATGATTTTGTTTGAAAAGTAGCTGCCAAACCTTCACTATTTTTAAATATTGCTCAATAATGTTAACGCGGGGGAAGATTTTTTATTCTCTTGTTAGTTTTTTTCTTCGTAGTTTTTCGACAGGTGACAACAATTTAGCGCATAGATAGCAAACAAATCAGTTCTTGCATGTGTTTGGGACAGAAACTACCTAATAGATAGAATATTAGAATACTTAAATCCGGAAACCCGGACAAACACGGAGAATTTAGAAAAACTATCCCGGATGTTCCCCAGCATAGGCAAAAAAGAGTACATGTGCGGGAAAACCCGGACAGATGGCAACGTTTACTTAGCTCAAACTTCCCGTATCAACGTGGTCAGCAAATTCAATCATGAAAATATTGACAACTAATCCAAAATTTACGCAAGATTTGAATGTTTTTCCATTTGCTAGCTTGGAGTTCCTCCATTTCTAGTTCCGGTTCAGACCTTTATATTCGTAGCTTAATTCTTTTACCGATGGTTCGATCTTCCTTGTCGTATCGAACCTGTCGGCTGTGATTCGATTCGTAGATATTCTTGGCTAGAATATTATCACTCATTTACTCATTGTGACGGAGCCACATCTACAATCAGATACAGCCCATAAAATAAGCGGTTGTATCCGCTTCGACACAGGACGAATAGTTTTTCTCCCGAAAGTGTTCAATATCTCCTTTGCTTATTGCTCAGGATTCTGAACCTGATTTATAACTGTCAAGTATTAACACATTAATTAAACACTCGACGAGTTTAGTTCGCCGTAAGTTGATCCTGAACTGAACAGTCTCTTCCTACTACTCAAATGCCCGAACTGCCATTTTGACAGTTTATAATATTTATATGTTTACACAAGTTTGGTGGAATAAGGAGTTAGGCGATAGAAATCACAAATCTGATACACCGATTTCGGTTCGAAGATGGAAAATGATGATCTCGTTGCTGGAGTCTGTGGGCCTTTGCCCCAATGATCTTGAACTCTGAAAAATCACAAAGGCCTGTTCCTCGACCTGGAACCCAAAGCATTGGAACTTCTGTCTGAATTTGTGAGGCCAGTAAAGTCTTGCATTTCTCAAAGTATGTATGTAGGTCATCTACTACCGAATCCATCAAATAGAATTTTGTATATGTACTTTCAAAAGGTGTATACGAAATTATGACTAACGTATTTGGTAGACCAGAAAAAAAAACTGCATTACACCTTAAAGCACGAGAACTCTTTAACCCTCCTGCATGCCAATCAAAAGATCAAACACACAGCGAATGGACACAGAGTGTCCTTTTAGGAAGATCAAAATCACAGCGACGTCTCGCATCTATACTTTTTAGACCACAAAATGTGTCTCTCTACATTCAGTTTCGCATTCTTTCAAATCATTGTTCTCATCAATACAAAACCAACAATGCACCATAAACCGCGACACATCAATAATCCGACAGAAGACGAGAAAATGACAAAAAAAAAACGTGAAAACGCGGGCGGCATTAACGTGTGCCACTGCCATAGACCGACGCGGCAATGCGATCTCCTCTCGATATCCTTCAGGCTTCAGTCATTCTGTGATTTGCCGAAAAAAAAAACCAAATTTGCTGACGACGACCGATGGAAAAAATCATGCCAACATTGACATTATGCGTCTCCCGGACAATGGTTCGACGGGTTTAGTCTTTTTCTGCAGCTTTTTTCCTCCTCTTTTTTTTCTCCATTAGAAGATGAACACGAGAAAAACAACCGAATCCTCGCGACCAGCAGCAACATTCAAAGAATGCCTCGATCGCGTGCTTTATAAGGAATTAGAGAAGTTTTTTGTGCCCTCCCAACCAAAAAAAAAAATTCCCTAAATTGCCACACGTAACTTAAAAATTGTTATATCTCTGATTAAATGGCGTGTTGTGTCGGGATCGAGGAATGCGCGCTGCGCACACACTATTGGGTGGAATTTTCGAAAATGCGTAAAGCATTTTGTCCAACTAAACCATGAAATTCCTTATTGTTCCTCACTGCAGTACCGAAGGACATTATGGACGAAGATAAGAAGGAAAGAGCATCCCCTGGAGAGTACGTCGCTTATCTTTAGCCATCCAGGTGGAAAGGATTGCGCAATAAATTATGCACAGTTTTGTTTTCATATTTTATCTTTATCTCGAAACCAACTGTCGGTGTTATCTGTTTCTTTTGTAAGTATCTCTGTCTATTCACACAAGTTATTAGACCTCCTGCAAGGCCCTATTTCAATACCACACAAAAAGAATCATATTCGTCCTTTTCCTTGCGATAGAAATCATAAAGACATTCGCAAGGACGATATATGAAAACCAAAGCAAAGTCTAACCTTCAGGGAAGTACTCGTACCTAATAAAATATTGAAAGTGTTTCTTCAAGTGAGCACGGCTGCTTGCCCGAAGGACAAACAAGTTGACATTGAATTGCGTAATTGTGGGTAGATTTTTGTAAATATCCTGCAGTTTTGTATTTAGTTGTACAAAACATAAAAAACACCCACCGTGGTAAATATGGTAAGTAAGAACTCCTGGGTTATGAAAGATTCTTTATACACATCCTCACAAAATTATTCGCACAAATACTTTTTAGCCATAATGCGACAGTTTTGTTAATTGTTAATAAAGATTTTTTTTATTTCTGTTATACTGTTTGTACTGCTCTGTATGTTTGGCCGTCGAATTCATACTAAATGATATCAAAATCGAAACTAACGGCAGTATTCCATCCGTTTTTTGAAAATTGACTGAAAAAAGGAGACACAAAATTATCCGCACAAGTACAAGGTATGATTTATAAGTTGTCTTCATTCTGCTAAACAGGTAACAAGCATTGAGTGTAGGACATTTGGCAAAATATAAAGTGGGAAAAAATCGAGTAAAAACCATATGATAGGAAAAAAATCGGAGACATCTTTGGAAGATCGAAACTTATCCTTCGGCTGGTTTGCCAAGGAAAGACATACCGGGGGACCGGTGAACTTGTTGGAAGATATTAAACCGTGGTTAGGGATATTGTCTACAAGCTTAGGAATGACTGAAATTCGGAAAATAACGGAGGCAGGGGCGAAAAAAAAATATTATCAGCGGCAAATGAGAGGCATATCATCAAGAAAAGGAAGAAAAACCCGAAGACACCTGTAAAATTATTGACCGTAAAGATGTCTGAAATTATAAATAAACCCCTCTCTGTCGAAACAGTAAGACGGTTTTAAGATCGGATGCTTTACATGGCAGATTCGCACGTCGCAAACTTTTCATTTCTGACATATGTAAATAAGAAAATAAGGCTTGCTTTCAAAAAATAGCACATTAATAAGGGCTCAGAGTCTTGGAAGTCTGTAATTTTGAGTGACGAGAGTAGGTTAAAGTTGTTTCGCCATGCTGGAAAGCAAATGGTTTGGCGACGAGCAAATACATCGGCTAACGCGATAGTTGATAATCAAAATCGACACTTTTGCTCTGTGTAAGGTGATTATCAAATCGACAATAGTTTTTTTGCGTTGATTTTAGGTGACAGCTATTTAGGTGTCGGTTTCATACATTTATGTCGTTTTCAATAAGGATTTTGGTGCGGTCGACCTCAAATTGGTTAGTATATTAAGAAAAAAAACGTGTTTTTAGGATTGACATATGTAGATTCTATAAAAAAAATTAGTTCAAGTGCAATGTTTACATCATTTGTAATTTTCCAACACACAAGGACGAGGAGACTGAGGAGTGAAAATAATTATAAAAAGGTCCGACTGAAAAGAACACATCTGCAAAAAAGAGCGAATATTTTGGAACTACCTTGAACCTTTGTATGTTCAAATCTGTATCCTTTCAAACCATATCTTGGTACTCATAATATTTTAGATTTTTGAAAACCTTTCATTTAACAAAAGAAGTTTCTCCATGAATTCGGAAACATGTTTGTAAACAAATTTTATTGAATTTAGCTTTCAAATTCAAAACAAAACAATTCGAAAATGACATTTAATTCTTGACAGACTTAGAAGTGATGCCAATAAATCAACAATTTTTTGCGATCGATTAACACAGAGCAAAGAATAGTTGATAATCAAAAACGACAATCAAAAAAGCGACAGTCAATTATCGCGTTAGCCGATTTCACCCCAGAGCTAGAAGTAGCTAATTTTCATGCAACCGTGAAACGCTGTGGTGGTAACATCATGATATAGGAGTGTATGTCTGCAAGCGGGGTAAGACAAATGGAGTTTATTAATTATAAAATGGACCAATATGAATATCCTAAAAAGAAATCTCGAACAAAGTGCTACAAAATTGGGTCCAGGGTCAGACTACATCTTCCAACAAGACAATAATCCGAAACCTACTGCCTATAACGTTAAAATGTGGCTGCTTTCTAATGTACCCTCGCCACCGAAAACACACCCATAATCACCATATTGATCTCTCCAAACATTCTTGTGCAAAGCTTGAAAAAAAAAATTAGAAATCGGGCTATAACCAGCAAAACTCTCAAAAAAGCGTTCATGCAGAAATGGGAGCTTATAAGCCTAAATTTTACTATAAGAAACTTGTTTATAGTATACCAACACGCTTAGAATCTCTAATTACGACCATCAAATTATTGATATGCTGAGCATCCCTTGAATTTTGTTATTTTGTCTTTTTATTTGGTTTTGTGCGAATAATTTTGTGTCACATTATATTGAAGTTTGTTTTTTCATTACTTTTTTTAGTTTTAGGAATCAAATATTTTGCTTTGATTTTTTAACTACATATTAAAAATGAAGTCAAAATCGTTTCTGAAGTATCAAATTTCTAATTTTTATCCAAGAAAGTGGTTAAGTTTTGGTGTTTTCCCTATATAAAGTCTTGTGCGAATAATTTTGTGAGTATGTGCATTAATGACTAGATGACGCGTGCTCTCCTTGCTGCGCCCCCTGCAACTTTTAAGAGAAAACAAATAATGTTCTTCTAAAATCTTTCTATAGTATACTAGCTGGCTCAGCGGCAGACGATGTTCTGCCCTTTCCGGTATGTTGTCCGATGAGTTAAATTTCTTAATTACATAGTGTCCTAGTTACGAGTAAGGAAATATAAATATGATCTTACTTTGATCGATGAATTACTGGGTAGAAGAATGCGAACAGTGGGGAGTTCTGTCTTCAACCCTCTTCAAGTTATAGCCCATCGAAGTGGGACACCTCCGTTTTGGGGGTACAACCACTTTAAATGATATACTCCCCTATTACATAAGTTAAATTTGGTTGAGTTGAGTTGTAATTTGCTTATAATTCAGATGGGGAATACAACTCAACTCAACCAAAGTTGTCTTGCATAATAGGGGCAATCATTTCTGAACTGTTAAACATGTTGGAGAGGCAATTCAGTAGCGCATAAGATATGTTCAGGACTTTGTGTAATTTAATGCAACCACAAAAAAGTTATTGCTCCTTAAACTCAAAACTATAAAAATATGTTGTTCCAATTGTTTACTTTGATCACTTTGATAATAATTCCGTTTCGATAAATTATTTTTACTTTCATTTAATCAATTTTAGCCCAGTCGAATTAGAATTTGACACGGAAAAAATTCCGCGCAGCGATTTTCTTTCGGAAATTGAAAATAAACGAGCTATTCAATAAACAAAAATTCACCATAAAATTCAAGATGGCTGACGACGCAATAGGGTTAGAATCCCGAAAACCGAAATGTAGACTGCCAGTGATCCCCCCAATGATTTCCGAAGGATAACAAGGATAACTTCTTTGTCATTATTTTTTTTTTATTTATTTATTTATTTATTTGTCTTATACATGCTAACACAGTAAGAGTGCACTTATAAGTCTGTGAGAGATAAACAGTATTGATTTAAATTTACAATAAATTTTAGCTTAAATATATTAATTTAATTTAAATTAGAGTATGTTATTTTATTTAAATTTTAATGCTATTACAGTTTTATCAATTTTTATCAATTTTTATTTTATTTTACTTTTAAACTAAACTTGAATTGAAATTTCTGGAAAAGTGGAGGGGTAAGGAGAAGTTAGTTGCTCTGATTTCTAAAGAAATATTGAAGTTCGCCTCTAAATCGTCGTGCGTCATCTAGTTCTCGAATGTTACGTGGGAGTGAATTCCAAAGACAATAACATGTAATTTTAAGCAAAACACACCCCTAGATTATACACTGGCCTTACACTGTAGTCTGGTGGACAGCACTAGACAAATTCAGCTACGTCAATATGCTTAAGAAAAACCATAAGCGAAGCCATGCTAATATTTCCAGCCCGCAGGAATGGGTAGGAAATATCAAATACGGCAAATCTGGCGTATTGACAGGTCACTGTGCAATAGGCAGACTGGGGATCCTCGCCAATAACTTCTGCCACAGTTACATGGATGAGGTTGGGAGAATATTTCTTTACAGACATTTACATGATACAAGAACAGCGCTGCATGATGTAGTCAGAACCATTGAAAGATCCCTGCATTTCCCTGTGTTTCTTGACATTGAAGGGGCATTCAACAATGTCGAGACACATGCCATTGAAAAAGCGCTGGAAGACAATCATGTTGAACGTACCGTCACTACACTTATAGTTAGTCTTCTAAATAGGAGACACATAGTCGCTGAACTCGGGGAAACCCGTCAAAAGGTGATGGCATCCAGAGGCACGCCGCAAGAAGGATCCCTTCTTTGGATCATGGTCGTTAATGAACTACTTGTAAAACGGGCAAGTTCCTAAATGCTGTCAACGAACTAACAGAGAGCTTTAAATACGTTGAACAATTGGGCAAAACAATGCGGACTGGGGGTCAACCCTCAGAAAACCGAACTTGTGCTATTCACCAACAAGAGAACAATACCAGCCTTCAGGCTGCCGACCATTGAGGGAACTACCCTCAAACTATCCGAAAATGCAAAATATTTATACTCATACTTGACAGGAAGCTGAACATAAAAGAAAGAGTGAAAAAGGCATCAGTTGCCTTCTATACCTGCAGTAGGTTTTTCGGGAAAAACTGGGGATCCAGACCACAAATAACACTGTGGATGTACTCTGTAATAGTAAGACCTATACTTACATACGGAGGACTGGTCTGGTGGCATGCTTCCGCCAAAACTAGCAACCTTAAGATTATGATCAAAATACAGAGAATAGCATGCACTGGTACAACCAGCGCGATGAAAACAACGCCAACAGCGGGATTGGAAACAATTCTCAACCTTCTGCCGTTAGATCTCTATATGCAAGAAGCGGCAGCAAAGAGCGCTCTCAGAATAAACCAGTCAAAGCACTGGAGACCGAATGCATATGGGCACACCAAGATACTTAGCAACTATCTCAATAGTAACATCAACTCAGACTACACTGTCCCATACTTAGATTTCGATAAACCCTTCTCGTGGGCCTTCCCAAGTAGAGAACAATGGGAGAACAACGAAGTATCAAATGAGTCTAGATCCATCTACACTGATGGGTCAAAAATGGAAATAGGTATAGGTTGCTTCTCGGAATACCTAAGAATTAATAGCTACACACGACTCCCAGACCACAGCAGCGTTTTCCAAGCTGAGGTTCTAGCAGTGACAAAGGCTGCCCAATTGGTGTCAATGATGAAAATATCACGTGAGGATATCACAATTTACATTGACAGCCAGGCGGCCATAAAAACATTAGCTGCTACGCAAACAACATCTAAGCTTGTGAAATGTAAAAATGTTGCTGCGAAGAGCTTAAAGTTCTTGGCACGCAGCACAACGTAAAACTCTGCTGGGTCCCTGGCCACAGCGGGATAGCAGGCAATGAAGCCGCGAATAAATTGGCCAGAAAGGGCTCAGTCCAGGACATAGAGCAGGCAGATTACACGGTTAAACCTCCACTCTGCAACCTCAAGACCAAAATCGAACACAAAACACTATCTGAAGCTAATAGCAGATGGAAATCACTAACTACCTGTGAAATATCACGAAGGATGTGGCAAGAGCACAATAAAGGTAAAACCAAAAAACGGAAGGAGTGTTAACTGGCCACAATATGCTAAGATATCATACGAAAAAATTACGGCTCAACGATGATGACTTATGCAGAGAATGCGGTGACGAGGAAGCTCATAAGGACACAACCCATTTCCTCTGTTACTGCCCTAACCTCTGCCAACTAAGAAATAGAGCCCTAGGAGAATTTTTCTTTGAACACATTGGCGAGCTAACTGACCGTTCACCGTCAGGTCTGCTCAAGTTTGCCAGGAGGTCCGTATGGTTGGAATCAAACCACTGATATCACGGGTAGGAAAACACAATGGGTATCACAATGGAATCACATGAACCTAAGTGTGATGAGGATTTAACTATCCTCATCAGCCCGCTAACCGAACCTTACCTTTACAAGATATTTGCTCAACGGATATAAATAGAATGTGGAAATGTATCTAACTTTCAAAATGGTTCCAAGTGTTCCGATAAGAATCGGTTCAGGTAGCAACACAATGGACCTAATTTGGTCCAAGCTAAACCTTATTGAGTATGGTGCATAGCGGCCGAACTTAAAGGAAAACCCTATATTGACACCAGCTAATGCCTGGACTATGACGATCAAACTCATCTTGGCAACTCTATCTTTTGGTTTAAAATGTTCTTTTGGCAATTCTGATGCTGGATTACCCTAAGTTCATGAGTTACGAGACTCAAAATTCCCCGGAAATAACATTAACCGTTGCGTAGAACATAAACCACGCTCGGAATCTAGGTGGGAGATGACATAAAGTCAGTTGCATTCCAACTGCGGCTGACATTTATTCCATCATCCCATGCATAAGTATGTTCCAATACTAGGAACCTACATTAACTACAATGAATCACTTAAAAGTCAACTGATATTCTTGATCATCTAGTGCTGCGTTAAATGTTCTGCGAGCTGCGACACAAATCAAGATACATGTGTGTATCTAGCTTCCAAGCTGAATAACAAACCAAGAACCAAAGAAATAAATCAACAATTTTAATAAACTGGACAACTACGCCAGCATTCGTGTACGTAAGACGACCACAGCACGAGAATAAGACGAATACGACGACAACAAAGACGACTACCAGCGACTGGCATGATATCCGCCTTTGATTTGCAACATCCAAGGTCTTAAATTAATAATATATGTAATTAAATCATAGAACACCCATTTGCAGTGTCAAGAGTGGCGACAAGCGCCTGCAACATAGCGAACCATGAGGAATTCTGTTCTGATCCTCCAACCACCCTCCACCACGCACAGGGGCGATACTCGTAAGGGTGGAGCTGGAGGCTATCTGTTCGTTTTGTCAGCAATTTGTTCTTGCTTCTAATTGAAGTGCGTTCATTAAATTAATTACTCTGATCATGTGTGAGTGTGAGTGGGTGGGGGTAGGACAGGCGGCCATGGAAACTCAAGACCAAGGGTGCCGAAGAGCAATTCGCATTCGCGCAATTAAACTCGCCATACCGAGCGACATTTTCTACAGTAGCAAACGTGTTCGCCACTAATACTCTCGTATGTCCAGCGGTGGGACGCGAAGACACGGCGACAATTTTCATTCGCTTGTTGTAAATCAGGAAAATTATTATCAGCAAGTTTCTGAAATTGGCTCTGTTTCGATGGTACGAGCTGGGGCGCGCGCACTTTATAAGGCGCACATACCAGCCACGGATTAGCATGCAGTTCTCTTATATATGTTACATTGTCGCAGATACTCGTACTAGATTGATTTCCAGATTATTGTGCGGAATAGCTTTCAATTAAGAAAAAAATCCAATCAATTCACAGCTGATTAGCATGCAGCTTTCAAAAGAAATCCACAACCATGACCTTGGCAACCACTTTATTGTTGTAGTCTCCTTACACCGAAGTGTGTTAGTGGCTTAGCAACGATCTGGGTGGAGTCACCGGCGCGATCTGTCAATAAATCAAATAATTTTCCTGTTGAAATGTCAAGCAGCAAGCATTCCTAGGTAATAAAATGGAATTGAGCCGTAATCTCTTTCCAATAAAAATCATAATTAAACCGAAGTGTAATATTATCAGGATTATTGTTGTAGCTCTGTTGGTAGCAGTATCTCCATTTAAGGGAGCCGTGGATGCTTGGAATACGAAGATGCAGATGATGTGTTAACAGAGGTACCAAACAATTTGACGGGCATTTTGTTTAATGCTTTTTCTTCAATCCGTATCTTCACTGCGGGTCGTGGTGTTAAATGAGGGGGTCCACTATCGCAGGCTAGTGTCTCTCTCATAACTATATTTTTTTTAAAGTGGCAAAGAATCCACCCCGATGGCACAACCCCCAACCTGGAGGGCCAGTTCCATTTTTTGAAACCCCTATAGAGTCTGCTTAGTTCTACTTGATATAGAGCCTTACCACGCAATTGTCTAGTTATGCCAAAGTAACAATATTTTGCAATTGTTTTGCCTTACTACTTCAAAGCTTACGTCACCCGTCGTAACGTTGTGTTGTTTTTAGTTTTCTTGGATACAAATCTTTAATCAAAAGGCAAAGCGGCTTAACTCTATTTAAGCCAAAAATGATTTTTTTACATTTTCAAACCCTTTAAATAATAAGCTTTTTTCGGTCTTATCAGCGTGTTTCTATTCCATCTAGAAGTCCTTTTTTTGGTGATGTCAAAACGGATTAATTCAACAAAATTCATACATTTGCATCATTTTTCAAAGTTTAAAATTGCTCTCCTGAAAAATGCTTAAAATAGCCTTAAGCCTCTTTGCCTTTTGATTAAAGAAATTACAGTGAAATTTCCTATTACGGGCTCTCCTTAGAGATTTTAAATTGCATCGTTCCCTTAACCGGAAACTCCATTGTTTGGACGCGGGCACGCATATCTGTTACAAATTATTTAATTTCATTGAAATAGACGGACAAAAACGAAAATATCCTCCATAGCTTCACACCGAGTTTTTGTGTTTATATTCCTTTGAATTTGAAAGGAACATATTATGTACTTGCTCACAGTCGCAACAAATGCTCACAGTCGCGCAAATTTTATACCACACCGCACCGATCTACCAACACTCTGGGAACTTTGCAACATGAAAACTAGGGAAGATGTGTTCCATTTTCTGGCAGTTTGCCCAATTTTGAAAGAACTTCGATTCATGGTGTTTTCAAAGGATGCTCTAGTCTAAAAGAAGGTGAAGCATTTTAAACGGTGAAAATGGATGGGATGTTTTATACAATTACACAGTAGCTGCACTTCGATATAGAAAGAGAATTTTAGAGGGAGATTTTTAATATTTTTGTATTATTTTAACTAACTTTTGTTTGTAATTAAATTCAGGATATAATAATTATATTGTCAACTTGGTAGGCGGCCTAAGGCCAAACCAAATAGACTTAGCTATTTAATCATTGTTAAGAATTAATTTGAAATAAAAGTCCAACTAAACTAACTAACTAACAGTCGCAACAGACGCAAATGAAAAGACAAAATAAAACAGAAATAATGCACACATTTAGTATAGTACGGTACACTCAGGCTTCGGGTGAGACGTGGCGGTAAATTGCATGAGCGTAGCAAAACTACTCCCTGTATATGTAGGAATGAATGCATACCAATGTGTACGACGTATTTCCTACAGCTCTGCTGAATTTTGTAGCTACCCAAACTCTCAAATATTTGGCTTGGCGAACCGAAGGACCTTAGGTTCCGTGGTGTTGCCACATGAGCCGACTCTTATTTTGAATGTATTGATAAAAAAAGATGATTTGTTTAAACAAAATTGTGTTTATCCCTGTGATGAATAACTCCCTTAGACGGACAAAAAGGTTCGTCACCGTCACTGTCCGCCTAAGGGAGGTTGCACTGTACTTTGTTTTATCCTCTTGAAACAAGTCCCATCTTAAAAACCTCCTGCCATGTCGCGCAGGCGTCAACGACTGTCGGCTTAGCAAGCAAAACCTCCTCCACACTTCTTTCTGAATGTCCGGTATTTGCTCGGATCAGAAAGCCACCCGGACCACACTTGATCTCAAACTTGCCCAATTGCTTCGCTTTGCGGGAGTGACGTACAGATTTAGATCGACTCACCATCAATCGCTAATTCAGCAAATGGGGTGGCTTACACCGAAGTACCTTCAATAGATCAAAAACTTATAAATAACGCGATTCAAAATTCTTTAACAATACATCTATGACAGCTTGAAATATCTAGGGATTGAGTAAGACAAAAAGAAATCAACTGGAGACCCAATATTAAGGAACAAACAAGGATAGCTTTAGTAGCTTTCTATACTTGCCACCGGATCTTCAGAAAATCCTGGACTGGTCCAAAAATGTTCTCCTGCTTTACACGGCGATCATCCGGCCCATCCTTTCCTATGAATATTTGGTCCGCCGGCCAGCTATTAGTAACAAAACAAGGCCGAAGGTGCAAAGAAAAGCCTGCATTCTTGCACCACACATGCTGGGCTTGGAATTGTCTTAACGTTGCTACCTTTAAACCTTCTTCTATGCAACAAAAACCGCGCTAAGAATACACCAATCTGAAGATTGGAAACTTGATACAGTTCTCCTGCATCTTTCCAAGCAAATAGGAATGTGAAACGAATCAGACGCTCTCCAAAACTCCACATCTGTTTACACGAGAAATATGAAAAGGTCGTACAAATGCTTTCTTTGATGAAATGTTAGATGTCGCTATCAATAAATTTCCCCACACTAGATCGCATGCTCCGTCAGAGAACTGAAGCCTAACAGCTTTCTTGAGAGCAGACTCTAGCCGACCAAAAACTCTTAATTCTCCCGTCAAAATACACTCCTCTTCGCATTAGGTTATTCAAGGTGTTGCGGCTTTATTAAGTCTGTCTGTGCTGCATCTTTTTGTTAAGCCGTTTAAAAGGATATATGTACACATTAACATCTTCCTCTCACTTCTTAAGCGGCCCATACACACCACACTTGTGTGCACACTTCGGTATGAGCATCGGTGTCGTTTTTCGCCATAAACAGCATACAATATTCGCACACATTAGTTCTTTATCTGACTTAGTGATGGGACTCGAGTGATTTTATTTAACTACAAAAATAATCAAGTTCTACTCGAGTAGAAATCTTTTTTGCAAGTTCAGAAATCTTTTGACAACTTATTCAATAAAAAAAGGTATACATAGTATAGTAGTTGCAGAATGCATTATTGTTTATCCTTAACCCTTTGTTGACCGACGGTACTTATAAGTATCAGCATGTTTAACTTCAAATGAAATCCCTATAGGAACATATTTAGACACTAAGACCAAACAAGACTTTTAGGTATCGTATAACCTCAATGAAATTTGTTTTTTTTATGTATGTTTACCTTATTTTAGCCACAGATATAACGGTTTTTCTGACAGCATATTAGACTTTGAAGAAAGTAATTTTAGTAGATTTCGATACGAACAAACTAAATTGGTATTTTGACACAGTTTTGATCCTTAATTTTATTAAATGCTTATGTATTCAAAAGCAGAAAATATCATAGTTAAATAAAAAAAAATTAAAAAAAAATGTTTCTTTTTATAACTTTAATTATAGCCTAACGGTACTTTTGAGACTGACCTTCATATTTCGTCTATGTGAGTCATTGAAAATTCAAAAATGAATTTTCCATCTTAAAATATCCTCAACTATAATATTATTCAAAAAAAAGGGAGATTGTAACTTTTTTTAATAGCTTGGTCAACAAAGGGTTAAACATAAAATGATAAATGAATCAAATAAATTGATAAAAACACGTAAAACGTTCGTTGTAGTTTAACAATGCAACCATTTGTTTACATGAATTGAAAGTGAATGCGCTTGCGCGAGTAACTAAATTTCGCAACTTATGAATGTTATGTATGTCTGTAATGTGTACGGTGACTCCATTCCGTAGTCGTGTGTGTTTTTCGAGTAAAACTCATTGAAGCCAGTCTCAGATTATCTATTCGAGTACGAATTGAATCGAGTACGAGTCCACTCGAATATAAAAACATTTGATTCGAGTACGAGTTAAAACTGAATTACTCGAGTAAAAGTCGACTAGAGATGGGACTCTAATCGAACTTCGACGACGAAGGAACAGTGCTATGAGCATTGAAAGTGACGATTGTAACACTACCGCGATCAAACAAAGACTGATATTTTCTATGAGCGTGCGCGCACCAACCCATACACAGCACACTTCAAGGAACACCGACACAAAAAATCAAAATGTTTTGATTTTGCTCACACAGTGTGGCACACCGTAAAATCGGTGCGCGCACTGCCCCATACACACCACACATTTCAGCACACCGACATAAGTGTGCACACAAGTGTTGTGTGTATGGGCCGCTTTAGTTCTCACTTTCTCAGTACCATTCCTATAAAACACGATACGTTGTTCCAAGTCCGCCGTCATTTCGCTTAAATCGTTTTCTGTGGTGACATTGCCTATTTCCGACTCGAGTCTGATTCTTCGACAAGCCCCTCAATCAACAGAACATACTACCTTTTTGCCCATATTATGTAGGTGAACATATGTATTTCTTTAAGATGTCATGTCCGGTTAAGAGTTCGGTTGTGGAAGAGTTCACCTCGCCGTGCTTCCTTTTCAATCATACCACCCTCTGGTTTCCAGCGTAATTGCCACTTCTGCATTATAAGTTAGCCTGAGAAATTGCTTGCATTCGAAAAAGTTGGCACCGTTGGACTACTACGCAATGCTGCCCGGGGACATTTACCACTACATCACGACGCTGTGTCCTTGTATAATTTCATATGTTAGCCTGCGGTTTCTAAGGTAGTCTTTAATGTTCTGGAGGAGGTACTGAGGGATCCTGAGAGTATTCTCAATGGTATCAAGCATTATTACACATGAAGCGGACTTGACGGCATTCTTCAAGTCTAAGGTTGCTAGCAAAACGACTTTCCCCGAGTATTGCTTGAGGCCAAAACGACACTGATTGCAACCCAAAATAGGAAAAGGAGAAGAGCACTTAAAAAAAATAGAACCCTTATCCACAATTGTATACTCAAGTAATATCCAGATATGTAGCTTGATACAGCAATATAATAGTACCAGGGACCAGGGTGATCTCCGCTCCGAGGCGGTAAATTGTTAAATGACAACATCACGCTAAGAGAATACCTGTAGCCCAAATGTATACCTTTCGCTTAGAAGGCATTTACAGGAACATTTGAGGCGGCTACTTCTTTAGTAATCTGGAGGAGGTGAGCCCAATCATCCATACACTGGTTCTAAAATATTACTTACTTACTTACTTAGGTGGCGCTACAGTCCGGGCTGGACCAAGGCCTCAACCACAACCCCTTTCAGTTAGTCCGGTCCATAGCTAACTGGCTTCAAGTGCGCACACCATGTTGGTTGAGGTTAATTTTCACTTCACGCCACCATAGGCGAGGTCGTCCCCTGCTGCGCTGACCATCCTGATTGGAGTCGAATACTCTGCGTCCCAGAGTGTTGATGTCCATTCGATCTACATGTCCTAACCATCTTAAACACCCAATGCGCAGATTTTTGGCCAGGTTGCTGTACAGCTCGTATAGTTCGTGGTTGAATCCTCTCGCCCAAAACCGGTCAACGCTAACAGGACCGAATATCTTACGAAGGATTTTTCTCTCGAAGCGACGAAGGATATCTTCATACGCTTTCGATAAGGTACATGCTTCAGGCTCCATATAGCAAGACTGGGATGATAAGAGCTTTATATAGAGTCTCCTTAGTCGATCAGGAAAGGGCTTTTCCACTCAATTGCCTAAAATTTTGCAGAGTAATAAAATATTTTGAGGTTAAGGTGCCACCCTGAGATGAATTTTTCGGGGATCGTGTTTTATGATGGATCAGCCTCACAACCACTCTCAATCTAACCTAACGTCCTAACCTAACCTTTCGGTGTGAGCTTGGACCCAGTTTTTCACAGCCATTTAGCAGATACCGTCAGTATTTTTTCCGAATTTATGTAGCGAAAATTTTATCCGATATATCGATTTATCGAGGACAATGGAGATTGCAAAGATACGAGTAGTCTGTATGTTAGTAATCTTTGCAACCTCCACTATCAATGACTGAAGATGATACTCTTCAAAAGACCCGATACATGTAGTATGAAACTTGTAATTGCTGTAATTCTTGTTCTGTCATAAATTCTTAAGAAAAACAAAAGAATGTATTTATACGACCTTTATCATCACTGATACCAAGAACACTCTTCGCCCAAACTGATGTGACATTTGTGCATCAAGCATGCAACAAAAGAAATTTAATTTTGGTCATGTCATCCACCCACCCGACTCCCATGAACACTCATCGTAACGTTTCCGCAAAGAAAACGTTATTCTTTTATTTTAAAAACAAAAACAACCGCCACACGTCACTAGAACTTTGACCTTTCCAATAATACTTTGTGTAAAATTAAATCCCAAAGAATGAATTAAAATAATAATAAAAATAAAAATATTACGAATATTAGCGTGCAATTAATAAATCGGACCATCTGACACCTCTTAAAAAGTCGTCAGTGCGGCTTAAGGCGCTCCGCTCCGCCCACTATTCCGAGATCTGACATATCGCTGACAGTTTCAAATCTAAATTTAAATATTTTTTTTCCACTGGACGCATATAAATAAACACCATCCATCCGGGCGGGAAACTGAAAGCGGGAAGCTCTGTTGTAATATAAAAATTATTGTTTTGGCCGCGCGGCAGAGGACAGGACGGAGGTTATAATCGTTAATTTAAAAGTTAATTCATCTGCTTGCGCATGCTCGTTCCGAATTTAATCGCGCACTGTCCACACCACGTTCTCATTCAGTGCGGGGGTGTTTAGCTCTTAGCTGATTAGCATATGAAGAGCGTACCGCTGCTGTTTAGCACCGCCACTGCCGCCGCCGCTTGTCGGTGTAATAAAGTCATACATTAACTAAGTACCTACGAGTGATTAATTAATCTAAATGAATTTATGAATTTTCTAATTGTATTATTTATTTATTAATATTGGCTCTCTGTCTGGCTGAGAGGTTGAGAGTGAAAGCAAGTTTTTTCTCCAACCTGTCTATGGGAAACGAACTGCTTGACAAGTCTGACAAATGTTAATGACGAACTCAAGGAAGATAAGGAATAAAGCATGCGGGAAAGGTCATCTTTGTCAACATAATGCACTTGGAATATTGTGTAATTCATACTTTGTTGCAGAAGAAGACACAAGTTCCTCTCTGGACGTGGTTATGGCATCTTTTTATCTCTCGAAGTAAAGATGAAAATCCAGATTGTTTTCGTGAGCTTGTCATATAAGAATCGAAGGGTAGGGTAGACCGGGGTCAATAGTAACTGTACAGTTGTAACAATCGCGATAATTCGCAAACTGTAACTGCAAATCCGTAAATCAGTGGTCGCCGTGGCCGTGGTGGTTAGTGCGTTGGACTACCACGCAATGCTGCCCGGGTTCAGCTCCTGGCCGGGTCGAATACCTAAAAGAGTTTTTTCACAGAACCACCTCTTTCGAATGCCTGACAAGCATCAAAGAGTATCATTTGTCACGATTAAGCTTCTCAACTCGCCGTTCGGAGTCGGCAAAAAACTGTAGGTCCCTTCCATTCGTGCAAAAATGTAACACGCACACACAAATGGTTGCGAGAAGCAGGCCCAAGTTCACCTCGAGCTGTAGCGCCAACTAAGTAAGTAAATGCAAATCCTCTCTAACAGGCACACACAACGCGTCTGCATATCACCATTTATTTGCGAGTTTCTTTTTGGCTTCTGTTAAAAAAGGACATCACTAGAGGAAAATACAGTTTTTTACCCTCCAAAGAACTTTTTTTTTGTCACAAAATTTACAAAGTTTATTTTCTAAGGAATATTCAGTGTTTATCTGTCTATCTTTTTGTGTACTGCCTTGACTCCAGCCATTTGTGATAAAGTGAATAAGACATATTTTACACAGCGTCTCCACGTGCTATTGCAAATAGCAGAATTCCATAGCAAGCTATAAAAAAGAGAACTGCCGAATTTGTGTGTGGGCAAATTATAACTTGATATTTCATTTTTTTTTTAAATCCAACCGCTTGAACTCAGCACTTCTATAATTCCACAAACATGGAAACTGCCGAAAATTGTTTATTAATTAAATTATCTCTTCTTGCGACATCTTCCAGTCGGCAATAATTTTTTTTTTTTTTCTTATTCAATCGCAACCAACGCAACCAATTTCACTCAAATATCAAAAATTAGCAAGATATCTTTAGCTTGCCAAATATCCTGCTATGGATAGCTTGCTATCTCAATTATCTTGCTATTTGCCGTCTCCATTAGCTATTTTCATAGCATGCTGATTATTATCTTGCTATAAATTTTAGCTCGTGCCTGTTATGTATAAAAGGCACATGAGGACAGTTGTAATATTCCCGTTTGGGGACAATTGTAACACGTTACAACTGCAAGAGCGATACCGATACTCCTGAGAAAGAGGCTATACGAATTCAATTTAAAGATGGTGCAGTCGTTGATTCAATGTAAAAACTGGTCACATCAACAGGCTACTAAACAAAATATTTTATATATCTGGCACAATTTTTTTTTGGAGACCTACCTTTCTTTGCATTTATGGTAGGTTTTTTACCGAATTAAATCATTTATTTATTTATGCATTCATTGTTGTCATTAATCAAAGTGAATAATTACAAAAAACAATTAAAAGTTTGAGTAAAACATGACTTGTCTTAATTTTTACCTATGTTACAACTATGCTCAGGCACTGTTACAACTGTCCCGGGTACGAAGAAGAAAACACGCAATCTTTGGATGTAAATTACTATTTGATAAATATTATAACATAAAAACTGTATGAGCTGAAAGTAAAAGTGTTACTATTGTCCCCGGTCTACCCTACTTCAATTTAGAGCAACCCTCAGTTTGGGTTAGGTAGCAGTGGCTGCCAGTAACGAGTACCAGTACACTTAGGCCGATAGAGGCCCATTATGATACCAAGGCTCTTGGAGATATTTATCTCGCTACTCATGAGAACCATTTGGAGCTTTTTATAAAGCGAAAAAGGCTTCCCACGTCTTTTTGTGCTATATCACTATGATCATCGAAGAATTATGTTCCTAGGTGTACTTTTCTACTACGGAAAAGAGCTGGGAGATGTGTTGGGTTCTCTTCCTCTTCTTCGTCTTTGCAGCTTCCACGGAAGTCATTTGAAATGATGCCAAGCCTAGTTGCGTGCTTGCCTATGAGGCAGTGTCCTGTAATGATGCCGATAGTCGTGCTTATATGTAGTCTTTTTAGGGTTTAGATCTAGTCTAGGCCAGATCTGTTTGGTAGCAAGACAGGTAGTTCCACCTTTCCAGCTGGCGTTAGTTTTATTGACTGTGTCAAGTTTGAGTGTTACCTTGTAAGTAGCCAACCTATATTCTTCCTTTTCGACTAAAATAGGTATTGTTATCCCTATTTTAGCGAGCTCGTCAACTTTACAACTCCCTGGAATGTCTCTGTGCTCCGGCACCCAATAAAGGTGAATATTAAACTGGATAGAGATGAACGGCAGTTGGAGGTTGTCTTAGAAATGGATGCATCCAGAGATTTCAAGGCCGCCTGACTATCCGAGAAAATGCTTACATCATTAGTGAATATTAATTTGCTATTGATCCAGGACAGTATCCAGAAACACGCTATAGTGATCAGGGAGGCGAAAGGAGTGATTTAGTTTCAATCTGTCTGAGAAAATACCTCCTCCTACAACATCATTGGTTTTAGAGCCATCAGTGTAGAAGTGTATCGACTTGTCTGTGATAGCTCCTAACTCATCCCAAGAGGACCTATCGGGAATAGTGACCTTAAGTTTTAATCAAAATTGGGTTTCGGCGCAGTATAGTCTATGTTTTCGGGGAGAGTTAAGTCATCTATTATTGTGGAGTGACCAGTGCAGTTACTTGACCACTGTTAGATGGTTTTGAGCCTTATGGCAGCAAGTCCCCATTTGCTGCTAATGGCTTTTTTGCATGAGTAGAGTGCTATGGTAGCTTTCTTTACTCTTTCTTATCGAGCTTCCGGCCAAGCTTTTTGTCTAGGATGATACCTATGTACTTTGCCTTGTCGGTGAAGACTAGTTTGGTACCATATAAAGAAGGGGGGTATATCTGAGTGAAGACTACCAGTTCCGTCTACTGAGGGTTATCCCCCAGTCCACCCCTTACTCCTCTTTTACTTTACTATACGTAAGTTACTACGAGTCGCGAATGTGAATACCATGTATGGTTAGTAACAATGCTCCAGTCCAAAAAAAAAAAAAAAAACGATCTTAGACTACGCAGAAGAGTACGACATCATCTTCGATGGCGTGTGTCAGTGGAGGTTGTCCTCAACCACCTTGACGAACGCAACTGGCTCGAGGATCGAGCTATCTGGAGAGGACTGTTGGTTGAAGTCCTGGTTCACCCCGAACGTCAAAGGAAATAAGTAACGTCTCGATTGCAAATTCGAATTGGAAATTATAGTTATAGTATTGGCACAAACCTTAGTATTGGCATGTGACAGAGTGAGCGCAAATGGGATGGTTCAGAGAAATACTACTCTGCTATCCAGTACACAAATGTATTTGGTATAAATTCATTGCGAACATTTTTGTGTTTGAAATTTGGAACTTTCGACAGTGTTAAGCCACATAAGAAAAGTAATTTTAAGATGTCCTTTCAAGGATTAAAATTCTTCAGCGTAAATAATTCCATAATTCCTCGCAGTCGCAGGTTATAAATTGAAATTCAAAGTGAGCAAAAATCATTTTAGTATTGACACGAACCATACAGGAGATATTTGCCATCTTGTGGGCACTAGCCGAAAATTGTTACTAACTTAGCAAGTATTCAACCCGTTTCTCTTCTTTTGGTATAAATAATTATACCATTTAAATCGTTGCAAAATTTGTGTTTAGTGGAAATTGATTTGGAAATTTTTATGAATGTTTTAGTAGGTTAGGTTAGGTTTGCGGGCTAATGAGAATGGTTACATCCTCATCACACTTAGGCCCATGTGGACCCATTGTGATACCCTTAGTGTGTTCCCGTGGTGTCACTGTATAGGTTTCAAGCAACCCTACGCCCTAGCAAATTCAAGCAGGTCAGATGGTGATCCATCCGATAGCTCGTCGATGGGATCAAAGAAGAATTTGCCCATCAAAGATACAACATAGGTTGTATCCTCATGTGCCCAGTTAGCACTAATGTTTTAGTAAGATTCTTTGTGTCTGATCCGTGATCGCCTTGCTTCGCCCGCCTGCAACGTTTAAGAGAAAACAAATTAATTCCTTCTAAAACATTTCTTCAGTGTATAAACGATGTCCCGAAACTCACGCAGGATGTAATCGTTTGCCCGATCCACAAGAAAGCAGACCCCCTCAACTGCTCCAATTACAGAGGCATCAGTCTCCTCAATATCACCTGCAAGATCTTAACTGCCATATGATGTGAACGACTGAACCCCTTCGTCAACAACCTGATTGGCCAATATCAGTGCGGTTTCAGTCCGCACCATAGACCAAATTTTCACACTTAAGCAGATCCTGAAGAAAAACCCCAAGAAATCCAAATCGATACCCACCACCTGTTCACCGATTTCAAGGCCGCCTATGACAACATCTAGTCTAGTTTTGACATCCCTGCCAAACTCATTTGTCTGTGCAGGATGACGATGGAGAAAACTCGCTGCTCCATTAAGGTCGGTAATGATAATGACCTCACCGAGAGCTTCAATGTCAAAAAAGGATTCAGACAAGGAGGTGACGTACTATCATTCGGTTTCTTCATCATCATACTTGAAAGAATTGTTCGGAACTAACAAGCCAACACACGAGGAACGATTTTTCAAAAGTCCGTTGTACAACTTGCAGACACCGATGACCTTGACATCATTGGTAGAACACAACGAGCTGTCACCAGTGCGTTTGCGAGTATGGAAATGGAAGCGGCTAAAATGGGTTTTAGCGGTAAACGAGCGCAAAACAAAATATATGCTGTAAACGAAAAGGGACACTCAACATTGGACAGAACGTAACAATAGACAGCTACAACTTTGAGGTAATAAAGGACTTTGTCTACCTCGGCTCGGCCATACCTTCAAAAAATGACATCTCGTCGGAAATCAAACGAAGGATTACTCTTGCCAACCGCTGTTTCTTTGGGATAAGAAGGCAATTGAGTAGTAAAGTCATTTCCCGATCGACTAAGGAGACTCTATATAAGACCCTTATCATCCCAGTCTTGCTATATGGAGCTGAAGCATGGACTTTATGGAAAGCGGATGAAGATATCCTTGGTCCCTTCGAAAGACAAATCCTTCGTAAGATATACGGTCCCGTTTGCGTTGACGGGTTTTGGAGGAGAAGATTTAACCACGAACTGTACGAGCTGTACAGCGAACATCGACCTAGTCAAGAAACTGCGCATTGGACGTTTAAGATGGCTAGGACATGTAGAGCGTATGGACATCAACGCCCTTACTTACTTACTTAGTTGGCGCTACAGCTCGAGGTGAACCTGGGCCTGCTTCTCGCAACCATTTGTGTGTACGTGTTATATTTTTGCTCGAATGGAAGGGACCTACGGTTTTTGCCGACTCCGAACGGCGAGTTGAGAAGCTCAATCGTGACAAATGATACTCTTTGATTTTTGTCCGACAATCGAAAGAGGTGGCATCGTGACAAAAACTCTTAAGGTGTTAGACCCGAGCTGGGACTGAACCCGGGCAGCATTGCGTAGTAGTCCAACGCACAAACCACCACGGCCACACATTAACTTCAACGCTCTTGCTGGGAGAATATTCGATTCTTACCCGGAGGGCTAGCGCAACAGAGGACGACCTCGCCTAAGGTGGCGCGCACAGGTAGAACAAGACCTCAACCAACTGGAGGCGGTAAGTTAAGGACCGGGCTAACTGGAAGAGGTTATTGGTTGAGGTCTTGGTCCACCCCGGACTGTAGCGCCACCTAAGTAAGTAAGTAGGCTGGAGCGCTGGAGGTATGAAAAAGGCTTTCTTCCGCAGAAATATTCTAGCAATCTCGGCTCAGGATCTGTTGATTAGGTCTAGGGATCTATTTCTGTTGTAAACGGGTCAAGTCTTCCTAGAAATGACAAAGTTGTTGAGTTGCTTTCGAGAAAGTGTACCGGAGGATTTTAGTCTTTGCAAGTCCTAGCGGAGGATAAGCTACCTCAGGAAGGTGAAGGGATTCGGAAATGCTTAGCTCGGCTGAGAAGATACCGGATCCGACGCCGCTGCTGATCTCGGAACCGTCTTTGAAGATCACTATTTGGTTTGTTGGAAAAAGAACTTGAGTGGATTTGCTGAAATCAAGTTTGGCAGTATTGTGAGCTGTGGTGTTCAAGACAAGATCTCTCGGTAGCAGATCGAGAGCCTTACTGTGACCATAAAGTTTCGAGAACCAATATAATACACGCTACACTACATTTATTAAAACAACGAAAATGGACATTTTCTTTTTCTATTTGCTCGTAAAAATAATTTATTAATTCTATTTCATTCGATATTAATTATCTCTAAGATTTTATTGTAATTTAAATGTATTTAAATAATTCTCTTTAATAAATAAATAAATAAATACATCGTCAAGTGGTTTCGTCAAAATTGAAAACCCACAAAGTCGACTGACTGTGACTCCAAGTGTCAAAGAAGGATGAGAAAGAAGAAGAAGAAGAAGACGTCAATAAATAGCAAAAGTATTGTCAATAGTCATTTGTATCTCTAAAGGTCACCCTGTGTTCCAGAAATGCAACATCTTACGCCGAGCTGCTATAAGTCGACGAAGATGAGCTACCAGTCGACCCGGATGATGACGATCCAGTCGAGCCCAACGAGGAGCTATAGGAAGAGCTGCTGGGATAGTACGAGCTGTAGGCCAGATTGTGCGATGAACCCGAGTTGGTCGAGTCCCAACGGGAATATGGACCTCCACTCATTGGTTCCCAGCTAGCTGGATCATATGATGAAGCAGTGGTACTAGCAATCGGTGCACCATAAGCGGTTATTGGCTCTGTTGGTGGCATTGGCATCATTGGCATCATGTTCATCTTCAAACCTCCCAGTTTCTTGACCAAGTTGTAGATGAGGAATCCAAGAACCAACTTGATGGCGATTTTCGACAAAATCAAAGCCTTTGTAGCCTTGAGTCCAATCAAGACCACAATGATTGGCATCAGAAGTTTCATCTTCAACTTCAACAGAAGAAGGACTGGCAACAGCAGCTTTTTCTTCAGCAAAAGTCCTCGAGCTAAACGAAAGAAATTCATCAGAACGATAAGAAGAAATTTCGGGGAATCCCCCACAAACCATTATCGGCAGGTAACTCCAAGTCGAATCCACTGTCAGGTCGGTATGTCACGACGGAGTTCTGGAAGAATGTCTGCGGCAATCGCAGACGGAACTCGTTTGTGGTCAAAATCCTGCCCACACGATCAACGATTACATTCTCGATGTTATCCTCGGACAAGGAGCGACCCTGCTCCTCCTGAACTCCAGAAATTGTATCCAAAAAGCTGAGCACTTTCTCCTTCATGCAACGCATGGCGTCGGCGTGGAAACAATTTGCCACAATGTTCGAGATCAGCTCCTCGCTGGAACGGATCCTTGGCTCGACACTGTACACGGAGTTGTCAATGGCCGCGGCATTGGCAAACACCAGCAAACAACCGATCCCAACGAAACAGGACAAACGAAACGCCATCGTAAACAAAATCCGAAAACAATTTAACTTTAACTCGAAATGACCGCGCGCGCACTTTCAGTTAGCTGCTCAGCGTGGATAGTCTGTGAATGATATTCAAATGTTGGGGAGGCCTTGATTTTATACTGCCGCTCCCAAAATACAATACAAAAACCTCTTTGCCACATTTGTTTGTGCGGCAGCTGGTGTCACCGCGATGGCCAAAAAGCTAAATACGCTCCACCATCTGAGAGTGACCAGACCACTCAATCAATCAGAGTTGCAGTGCAAGCCAGAGCGCGTTCTTTTTCGCGTCTTCAAATTCGTCTTTGGCCAGAGAGAGGAGTGAAGCTAATCAGTATGCAAGGCTGGCACTGTGGCAGCATGGAACCTGGGCAGAGTGTGCATTGGAGCTCACCCAGTTGCAAGCCTCTGCGAACGATAATTAGCAGCTAAAACATAATCAATTTCCCTTCTGGTTGGGCTTGGGCCTATGTGCACGCACTCTGGGCCTACCTTAAGTGGAGCCATTGAAGACGTCCAAATTTTTACTTGACATCCGTTACGATTTCGCTAGCCCTGCTTTGGAAGGTAGACACTCCGGCGATCTTTATGAGCACACAAACATTGTGATTTCATTTTTATTCGCATTCGATGGCGATCGATCGACGTGCGTTATGGAATTCTTTTTCGATCGGTTATTTGGACTGATTTTTTATTTTTTTTTTTTTATTTAATTTGGGTGACGCGATTGGGAATAGCTTTAAGGCGAAGGGGGTTATTGGGTTGTCGCTTGCCAAGTATGAAAAGTGCAAGTGAATTTCTCTGCTAGTTTTGGAATTTTGAAGAAGGCTTGCTTTTCGCGTACCTAAGTAAATGTGCCAGGAATTTAGAACTTTAACGATAATGTAGGTTCATGGAAAGTGTGCGCAGGCAAAGGCACTTCCGTGTTACATCATTTTACTTATCAGCTTCGTTTGAGTAATAGATCTGATAGGTGAGTACCTATTTTGGATGTTGGGTATCGAGATAGACTGTAAAAGGTTTTTTTTAAAAACTGTTAAAAGCTGTTGTATCCAAATAATGGTTTAATTAAGCCCCTTCTGGTAAAGGGTGGGCAAGTGAGGGCTTCAGCCATGCAAATTATTGCATTGGAATGATTTTGATTTCTTTATTGAATAATATTCATTATTATTGATTATTATAATTATTGGACATATACTCTTTTTCGCCTATGCGGGGGACGTCCGGGATAGTTTTTCTAAATTGTCCGGGTTTTGCATTATTCACCAATAGAAAAAAATCTTTTAAGTAAAGTGTGTCGAAAATGTACGCAAGATTTGATTTGTTCGCATCTATGCGGTAAATTGTTGCCAACAAAAAAAAAGACCGCGTGACAGCTGACAGTTCAGGATTATTAAAAATAGAGTGCTATATGAAAGAGCAACGCGTTTTCACTGTCGAGTAATAGTTTAAAAATAATGAAGGTTTGGCAGCTACTTTGCGATCAGGCTCATTTTCATCTTAATGGCTAATCGTCAAAATTTGAAATTGAGGTTCAGAAAATCTACGAGTGATTGTTGCCCCATCTACAAGAGATGCCATCGTGCCATTTGCTGTCTATTTTCAGCAAAAAAAAAACTTTTTAACCATAGAAAAACTGAAAGACCCACGCCCGGATGTTCAAAAGACAATATAAGCCACATACTAGCATCTGTTGACGAATACCCAACACCAGGCAATGCTCGCCTTCGTAGAGAATTTCAAGAAGAGATTTGCATTATTTCCCATATTAAATTCAGGTTAATCAACAACTGCTTGCCTGAGATCAACAAAGGTCGGATCAAAATCGCTATTTTTTGGGAAATTTATCATGTCAGACAAAAATCCATTACCAGCATATTTCGGGTACGAAAAGCCATCGAGTAATTCTAAAGCGACAGATAAATCCACTTCCAGTCATGGTTTGGTGTGGTATCTCGGCTTAAAAGCTCATAGGGCCTTATATCTTTGAACTGCAAATGTGGATCCAGTAACGCTAAATGGATTCAAGCTCGAAATCTTTTTTACATTCGCATCTGGGTCAACGCTACTGTTCATACAGCCAGAAATACGATGATTATTCTTCGAGAAATGTTTCCAGACTGAATTTGAATTTCCAAAACTGAAGATATTAGCTGGCTGGCTTGTTCTCTAGTCTTAACAGCTCCAGGTTTCTTCCTTGGGCTTATTATCTTCAATCTCCTGCAGCCTTAAAAGAAACATTAGGAAAACGACTGATGGAAAAGTTCATCAAATGATTAGAGTTTTGCGACAGCCAAAATGGCGGCCACCCATGTAAATTGTATTATTTTCCATTCTTAAAATCATGAAAAAATAGCTTAAAATAAGCTTCTGTATTCCTCTAGTTTTGTTAAAATTCGTTAATCAAATAAAAAACAAAACTTAATATTTTGGAGCCACCCTGTAGGACTGGCTTGGATCCCTGACTCTGTTTTATCTACGAGCCTTTCAAGTTCGTCAGCTTCTGGTAATTCGTATCTAGGTGCTTTCTGTCTATCGTATCGGATACACAATGCCAAGATTGCTATTCTGAGCACCACCCAAACAAAACTAGTCACACTCACGCAATCAGTGGGAATGCGTGATTTCCAAGTTCATTTTCATTTAATTTTATTGATTGCGAACTTAACTCAGTTAAAGGATGTTGTTGCTTTATTAATAACGCGGATGTCACGTAAGTTGGAAGCCAAATCAAATTTAAATACTTGAGAACAAGCAACAAGCCCTTGTTATTGATCCGTTTATATTGACGCGAGGTATTTGCAGAAATTTGGCAATTGGCAGTTGTCATTGCACATGCAGACTCACGTCTCACAACAACTGTTTAAAACTCTTCTTGCGTTCGAGCCGATTGTATGCCAATCCGTGGCGCCAAACTGCAAATTTGTGCATGAAGTTGCACTAAACCGGCACTGGCCTTACACACACATGTGGTGACGCTACACATTAACATTCTTTGCTTTTGTAAAAACGGAAAAAGAAAATGCCTCGAACGACGAAAAACTTTCCAATCACGTGTAAACCTCAGACTGATCGGATGCCGATTAAGTAACTTCGTTAGATCATGCCAAAATAATTTTCTTCAACTAATAGAGCACGCACTCTGAATTTACATTATTATTATTTGTTAACTGTAAACATAATATTTTGTAATAATTGTCACGCATGGTATTGGTATTGTTTGAGTGCAGTTCTTTTTGGCACACTTCCGGATCCGGATAGATTTCTGTGTTTTAAATCATGAAGCAGTGCTGCCAGATATAGGTTCCTCAGCCTCATCCTTTTTATGTTATTTTGAAATAAATAGCTTACGGGATTATTAAGTCCTTTGTCATTGCATAAGCCCTGAATATTAACCACTTAAAGAGAACCAAACAAGACACGCTGTGATTCATAAATACAGTCTAGCTTAAACATTTACACACTACTAGAAGTTTTGTGCGGGAGTCGGACACAATCCCGAAAACTAAAATCCCAAAAGCCCAAAATCCCGAAAATCCGAAATCCCGAAAACCCAAAATCCCGAAAATTCACAATCCCGAAAATCCAAAATCCCGAAAGTGAAAATAGAATTTTTTTGCAAGAAAAAAAAATGAGAAGACATATCAAACAAAACTAGTATCGCCTGTGGTCGAAATTCGACCAATTGTGCGAGAGAAACGCACCTGCTTTTTACCTGGCTTAGACACAACACATTGGCAAAAAAATTACATACTGCACAGCCGCTCTTCGAAACCGTTCCAAAAAAAAAAAAAATCAAGCGAATATGGTGTGTTTAAGGCAGTTAAAAAGGGGTTGAACTGTTTTGCATTCGCCTATTTATATAATGATGATGATGATAACAAACTTCAAATAAGTAAAACATAACAAAAAAGTTCAGGTCTTATTGACAAAAAACAGCTAAGAAACGATCTATGACAAAGCAATATGTAATACAAGTTCATATCGAACACAATTCCTATTAAAAAAAACTTATTTCAGAACGCTCGTTATGTTCCGCGTTATTTTTTTTTTTAATTTTGTTTTTCTAATAACGTTACGTTTTCTTATTCTTTGGTTTTCACCGGAAATTATTTTCGATATAAGTATTACATGTTTTCGCATTTTATCTAAAAGAGCGATCAGTATATACGCCAATGTGTTAAACCAAAATCCATTAACTAAAACTAAAATATAATCTGTCAGCTATCACACTGAATGCACATTGCGAATTGTAAAATATTACGACACCTATGCCAACGGCAATTGACAAACTTTTGTCTACTTTCATTTTAAGTCCAAGCCTAAATGACAATTTGCGCAAATTTTTCATTTTATATAATTTTTCGGGATTTCGTTTTCAGGATTTTGGCTTTTTGGCTTTTCGGGATTTTGGATTTTCGGGATTTTGACTTTTCGGTATTTTGGATTTTCGGGATTTTGGATTTTCGGGATTTTGGATTTTCGTGATTTTGGGTTTTCGGGATTTTGGTTTTTGGGATTGTGACCCCAACCAGTTTTGTGCAAGTCGAATTTTTATCTGAAAATTGATCTGAGCTTTTGCACAAATCTGTGCTGTTCTGATCTGCCTTTTTCTCATTGAACAAACTAATAGTAGATTTGAAAAAAAAAAAAAACGCGCAAGACCCATATTAACATAGCGAGGGGATTGGTCTGGTGGCACGCTGTCGCCAAAACAACCAACCTCAACACTGAAAAAAATATCGGTTGTCATATTGACAATTGCCGGTTGTCAACTAAAAATTGTCAATGTGATGAAAAAAATTGTCAATATGATGAAAATTATCCCCGACTAGCTTCGTATTTCAAAACCGGATAGTCAATAATATGATCGTAGTTGAATTCCATCACATTAAGAACCACATTCAAAAAATTGATAATAATTAAGACAATAGTCTTACTTGTTCTGTTTCTATAAAAAGTTAAAATATGATTATCTTGGTGGTCTCCGTGGCCGTGGTGGTTAGTGCGTTGGACTACTCCGCATGCAGCTCGGGTTCAATTCCTGGGTCCAACACTTAAAAAAAAAAGTTTTTCACGGTTTCCACCTCTTTCTGACAAGCAATCCAAAGAGTATCATTTGACATGATGTCATGGTGTCTGGCCGTGGCGTAGTGGTAGTTGTCGTCGCCTGTCACACTGAAGGTTCACGGTTCGAATCCAGTTGTTTCCGAAGCATTTATTTCTCGCGAAATAAAAATAATTTGATCAGTTTTTAGAAGAATGTCAAAAACCTACTGCGAAGGCATAAAACACTGGCAGTAGGAAGTTGGTATGACTGAATCGCACAAACTATAATAAGAAACATCTGAAAAAACTTATGTGAATCATAAGCAAGTACAAAAACTTTCAATAATACGCAACTCTCTAGTCTGGACACCATCCATAGAGTTAGTTGAAACCTTAAAAAAACACCTGAGTTTCCTATCACTACGCCGATCTGTCTGTCTCTCGTTCTTGTCCTTCATATGCTCGCGCTGTGTGTAAACATTATAAAGGTATTCATATCCCCTTTAGCGTGTGTAGATTATATAAAAAAAATGAGAAGCTTCTCAACTCGCCGTTCGAAGTCGGCAAAAAAAAACTATAGCTACCCCAAAGAAGACAAAGACCTCCGCTGCACGGAAGTGCATAAGGAACATTAATATGTCATTGTAGTTATTTTTTTAAAATCATTTATTAATAATCGTAAAAGATTTTGAGAAAAATTGAGATCAGGGCACTATTGTGTCGTACTTTTCAGTTAGTTTTGGCCATAGTCGGCAGTTTCCCTACTTTCCTTGCGATCTCATCCGCAAACTCGTTGCTTTTTACAACAAACTGAACATGCACCCAACATAGTCTTACCTGGTTCTGCATAATGACTATTCGTTGCATTATCAGGACCACTGGAGTCCTAAGTATGGCTAGGATTTTTCTTATCTATCATCACGATTCAAAATAGAACAAAACAAAAAATACCATACACTGAGCTACCGCCCATTTAAAAACATAAGTATCCAATTTGGTATATATTCCTCTGGTAACACTTTTTAGAGCACATTTTTCAGTACAAACATCAAGCGGTTAGACATATTAATGTCAAAATATAAGCGCAGCCTGATTGCCAATGTAAATAGCAGTATCCTTGCCGGATATTTGTTTCATTATCAGGACCTCTGCAGCCCTAAGTACAACTAGAACTTCTACCTTAATGCCTATGCTCATGCAAAAGATACCAGACCCCGTTTTGTGTACAGGTTTAGACACGTCCGTGAAGACTGCAGTGTCTGTATTATTCATCCTTTGTTGGCTTAGCCAAAAAAAAACAACAAGAAAACCAACAAACTAAAAGAATAAATAGAAAAGACACAGAAATAAGAACCGTTGCAAACGCACTTTTATATTTGCTATCAGAACAGTAAGTTCTATTGTCACGATTAAAAAATATTAGATAAGCAAAAAACAATAACTAAACCAAAGGAATAAAAAGAAAGGAGACAAAGGAAACCCAAAGGAAACAACTTTCTTTTCTATCATCACGATTGAAAATAGAACAAAGAGAAATGAAAAAAAAAAACAGCAAAAAGAAAAGACCTCGCCGGGAAACGAACCAGGTACTTCTCACACGAGAAGCCGACACCTCATTTCATTTCATTTTTAATGCATTTTTATTTGTTAATTCAAGTATTCCTTACATGCTAGACAAAAGTGCTTAAAACTAGCTTAACTAACTTAACTATCGTACTCTAACTTACTGGCCCCACACGGGCACTCTAAGCTAAACTTAATACTTATACAATGTCTTTCGACGTAACCTAACTTAAAGTATTGAATTTTAATTAAACTTACAATTTAAAAGCTAAGAAAATTTTTTTTTTTTTTAAAAACTTAGCAAAAGAACATTTTAATTTTTGTTTAAAACTACCTTAAATAAAACTTACAACTACTTAACCTATCTTAACTCTAGCTACGTAATTAAATACGTAATTTTTTTTTGTTTTTTTGTGCTGTGTTATTTTATAATTTTTTTGTGGTTTTTTATTTGTTTTTATATTTTTTTTTTTTGTTAGCAAAGAGAAGCCGACACCTCATACACTGAGCTACTGCTCATTTTAAAATATGAGTATCCAATTTGGTATTTATTTCTCGGGTAACACTTTTTAGTGCACAGATTTTAGTACAAACATACAGCGGTTAGACATATTAATGTCAAAAAAAATTGTAGGTCCCTTCCATTCGTGCAAAAAAAAAAAACACGCACACACAAATGGTTGCACGAGAAGCTAGGCCTGTATAGGACTGCTGACAGCGTATATTTATTTGTATTGTATTGTATTTTATTTCGTTTGTATAAATTTATAATACGTTATCGCACAATTTACAGATATATACAGAGATTTAATATTAACATAATAATATTTTTCTTCTGAAGCATTGTATGTAAGATTTTAATGGGAAATATGTAGTTTTTGAGGAAAAAAAAACAAGAAAAAACCTCAATTTAAGCGTGGTACGCGTACCAATAGTTAAATTAATAACATCATAATATACATACATATAAGTATATGTATTAATAAGTAAATACTAAATAATTAAATAAATAGAATTATAAATAAATAAATAAATATATTAATAAACTAGTTGAACCCGTGCTCGCCTTGCTTCGCATTCTATTCTAAGGGGTTTTGTTGATTAACTGCGTCAATATCAAAAATGTTTCAATATGTAACTTTCAGGCCCTAAATGCAGATTTCATAGTTCTCAAAAACCGCATCGCACCGTAGCCCGTCAACACTTCCGCCTCTACCAGATGTCGTTGCATAATTGTAACTCTAGGTCGGTTGCCATTACATAATTTAGGCGGGCTCAAGTTTATTAGAAGAATAGTAGGTACACCCACTTTTAGTTTTAATTGGGTGTACCTACTATTCAGATAGCAGATAGCTGGTTGTTACTTCTTGGTCTACATACATTCTGCACTTTGACCATTTACACGTGAAAATATCTCGCTATCAATTGCTGGAGCTTGATCATTCCGAGGCAACAAAATAGCTCGCTCACAAAGCTAAGAGTTCTAACGGTTTGTTAATTGTGATATATAACCGTAAAAGGATAAATTTACTTTTCCATTTTCTTCCGCAAGCGTTCTTCCACCAATTTTAGGTAACACATAAGAAAATATTGTGCGTTTGGATTGCCGCCGGTTTGTGCCCGCATATTGACGGTCAAGTGCATTTGAGTAACATTGGACCCCAGAGACTTGACTTTTTCAGACAGGCATTTACTTCATCAGCTTTTGTGCCTCATGGTACTACTGATAACGTGTGCCTAAAGTTTATCCTGTTAGGTTCTGTTAACATTTTCCACTGCCTCACGGTACATTCGTCCCACACAATTAGACAACAGTCACAGAAAACTCGAACATTATCACTATTCCGGGGACGACGCGACGCGACATCCAAGGGCAATATTACCTTGGCTTCGTATCAATGAACAACCAATACTTCCCAGATGATTTATTTATGTGATGATGTTATGTATACGTATGTACATATATGAACCAAAATTAGATCTTAAAGCAACAGGAGTTCATTTTGGGTAGCATATTTATTTTTGATCTTTTTTTTTTAATTTGTTAATAACATTTATAAACTAAAAATGCAATTGACTGCTCTGGAAAATTCTCTTTCTTTTGACACCTCATTTGTTAAGATTGCTTGAGTGTGAGAGCCGCAAATGGTTGTAGAGCACATTGAAGTGCAAGCCATATGATCACGTTAGAGCGCGCACATATACTTACACGCACACTATTGCAACGATACCCACTGCTGCCCGGCTGCTGGCAGTGGTCACCACTGAAGGAAAATTGTGGGCGATGCTTTGAATAATTGTTTTGAAAACTGCTCAGCTTCAGGGCAACCCAGAAGGATGTTTTATATCTCAAATGATTGAGAGACAAATCTACTAATTTCACCTATTTTTTTGTTTTTCAATCCGATAAGCCATTATTGAGTTAGGGCTGTATAATGATAATATTCCTCTTCGATATACAGTTATTTTGACTATTATGTAAAAACCAGTAGCCTGAACAAAAGATTACATAGCTTGTGATCATCCCGGGTACTTAAGAAGCATTTCAAAAAAAGATTTCATCGAAATCTGTCCAGCGGTTTTCACGCTATTAGGTAACCAACAAAAAAACCTCTACAGTTTTATAATATTTATAGATTTATAGATTATAGATAAATAAATTAAAAAATAAATTAATAAATAAATATGCTTATAAATAAATAAATAAATATTAAAGACTAGATTTAAAAATACATAAAATACATATAAAGTTAACATAAAAGTATACAGAAAATAAATTAACATAATTTAAGTAAATTAACAAAAAAAAAATAAAATAAATAAATAAATATGAATTAAATTAATATGTATGTGTACAAATAAAAAAACAAAAAGATAATATTTATTTATTTTGCAGTTATCACATTGTTAATTTAGATTTTCAATATGATTATCGCATCTTTGCAATTATCATATTGAAAATTGTAGTTTTCAATATGACAATACCATTTTAAATTCGAAAATCGAAGTGCAATTGTCAATATGAAAAAACAAATTATCAAGTTGAAAAATGAAAATCGTAAATTGTCATATTGAGAACTATAGTAGTCGGTTGAAAAATTACAATTTTTTCATCACATTGATTACAAAAATGGTCAATATGACAAGGTTTTTTGGTTCAGTGAACGCTATGACCAAAGTACAGAGAAAAGCATGCATTGGAACGACCAGTGTGATGAGAACAACACCAACAGCAGGATTGGAAGCAATTCTTAATCTTCTGCATCTGGATCTCTATATACAGGAGGCCGCAGCAAGGAGTGCCCTTGAGTTAAGCCAGTCAAAGCACTAGAGGTCGAATACATATGGACACACCAAAATACTCGAGCGGTGACATCAACTCAGACTACACTGTCCCATACTTGGATTTTTATAAACTCTTCTCATGTGCTTTTCCAAGCAGAGAGCAGTGGGAGAGAAACGAAATACCGCAGGACGATAAGTATATCTACACCGGAGCGGGTTGCTTATCGGAAGAACTAGAAATAAGTAGCTCCATAAGACTCCCAGATCACAGCAGCGTTATCCAAGCTGAGGATCTAGCAGTAACAAAGGCCGCCCAATTGGGGTCATTGATGACAATATCATGAGAGGATATCAATATTTACATTGACAGCCAGGCGGCCATGAAAGCAATAGCTGCTACGCAAATATTCGGATGCGGATGCGGCTTGAGTTTGTTAAGGCGTCGGTCTGGTTGAAACCTATACATTGACACTATGGGTGGGAGCACACTATGGGTATCACAATGGGTCCACATGGACCTAAGTGTCATGAGGATGTGACCATTTTCATCAGCCAGCTAACCTAACCTAACTCAGAGGCTCTAAAAGTGTGCGCTTAATGCTTCAGATAGCTCAAGAGGTGCTAAAGATATTTCATTCATGTCAACTTGAAACTTGACTAAAGCCACTGGTTTTTATGCAACGTCAAAGGACGTGTAGTGGGATTCCCAAACGTTTAACGATCGTTATTCGATATCGTAAACTACCGATACTGACAACTTTCGTTAAGTGGTATTCTCAAACTAAATATTAACGATTTTCGTCGTTAAAACTGGCAGTAGTTAACGATATTTTTCGTTGGCGTAGCGACTGCAATATTTAGCAATTGATGCCGCTGTTTTGGGAAACGAAAATGCCATGAGAAAATATGTTGCGCATCGGGCACTCCTGCGACGTGACGTGTAGATAGCCCATTTGATTGAGATGAAAATTAATTTCAAAAGATGTACCGTCTTACACCCGAACTGGCACAGAACTTAATAGCCTCCATTGGCGGCCAACTAGAAAAAAAGACAATATCCGCACTCACGGCCGAAGGAAATCATGTATTTTAGCGTGGTCCAGACTACTTTTATGAAACTTTTTGGCCAATATGAACCTTATTTTGGTAAAACTTAATCTTTTGATTACCTCCTAATTTTGTTCGCTTTTCTTCTAGTCCAATTTGAAGTTTAATAATTGGACTCTGACAGTTGTCATCTCGGCCATGTTATTTAATTTCAGAATCAATCACAAAACACTGATTATCTCCTAAACCAAGCGACTTTTGATTTTTTTTTTAGTACTTAATAACTTTTTTTGTGCTTACATCACCGAGATGTATAAGAAAGTCCATAATCCCGAAAATCCAAAATCCCGAAAATCCAAAATCCCGAAAATCCATAATCCCGAAAATCCAAAATCCCGAAAATCCAAAATCCCGAAAGGCCAAAATCCCGAAAACGAAAATAAAAATTTGTTTGTAGGAAAAAAAAATTAGAAAAAAGCTTATTTAACATCTATAATATAATCTATATCTATAAATATTATAAAACTGTAGAGGTTTTTTTTGTTGGTTACCTAATGGCGTGAAAACCGCTGGACAGATTTCGATTAAACTTTTTTTGAAATGCTTCTTAAGTACCCGGGATGATCACAAGCTATGTAATTTTTTGCTCAGCCTACTGGGTCTTGAATAGTAGTCAAAATAACTGTATATCGGAGAGGAATATTATCATTATACAGCCCTAACTCAATAATGGCTTATCGGATTGAAAATCAAAAAAACAGGTGAAATTAGTAAATCTGTCGCTGATTCATTTGAGATATAAAACATCCTCCTGCGTTATCCTGAAGCTGAGCAATGTTCAAAACAATTATTCAAAACATCGCCCGCCAGCAGTCGTGCAGCAGTGGGTATCGTTGCAATAGTGTGTGTGTGAGTATATGTGCGCGCTCTAATATGATCATATGCTTTGTACTTCAATGTGCTACAATAATTATCATAATTTGCGGCTCTCACACTCAACCAATCTTAGCAAATGAGGTGTCAAAAGAAAGAGAATTTTCTAGAACAGTGAATTGCATTTTCAGTTTATAAATATTATTAATAAATTAAAAAAAAACACGATCAAAAACAAATATTCTACCCAAAGTGGACTTCTGTTGTTTTAAGAGTTAATTTTGGTTCATATATGTATGCACATATGTATTTGCTATGTGGAAGTCATCTGGGATGTTTGGTTTACAGTGCTATTTTGCCGAGACTTTAGGCAAACGTTATCAGTAGTGCCACGAGGCACATCCGAACGCACAACATTTCTCTGATTTGTTATTTAAAATTGGTGGTTTAAAGTGATATATCACAACTAAAAAACCGTAAGAATTCTTAGCTTTGTGAGCGAGCTATTTTGTTGCCTCGGAATGATTAAGCTCCAGCAATTAACAGCGATATATTTTCACCTGCTGATGGTCAAAGTGCAGAATGTATTTCAATCACCCGGGTTGTGGACCAAGAAGTAACAACCAGATATCTGGTCGAATTTTTAAACTCTCGCTTTCGCTGCCGTCACATAAATTTAAACTAAAAGTGGGTGTACCTACTATTCTTCTAAGAAACTTGAGCCCGCCTAAATAATGTAATGGCACCGGACCTAGAGTTACAATTCTGCAATGACATCTGGTAGAGGCGGAAGTGTTGACGGCCTACGGTGCGGTGCGGTTTTTGAGAACTATGAAATCTGCAGTTAGGGGCTGAAAGTTACACATTGAAACGTTTTTGATAAAACGCAGTTAATCAACAAAGTTTACTAAACACTTTTGTGGACTTAGACAAATACTTTGATGTTTCTACGCTCCCACTGAAATTGCATATTTGTATGCATAAGAGAACCCTTAGAATGCGAAGCAAGGCGAGCATGGGTTCAACTAGTATTAAATAAAACTAGTATGGCCTGTGGTCGAAATTCGACCGAATTCGAGAGAAAATTTATTATATTACTACTTTTTTTCCTGGCTAAGGTACAACCTTTTTGAAAAAAATTACATGCTGCACTGCATGGCTTCACAACCTTTCCAACAACAGAAATTAAGCGAATGTGTTGTGTTTAAGGCAGTTTAAAAGGGGTTGAACTGTTTTGCCTTCGCCTATTTATATAATGATAAGGATAACAAACTTCAAATAAATAAAGCATAGCAAAACAGCTCAAGTCTTATTGACAAAGCAATCTCTGATACAAGTCCATATCGAACGCAATCTCCATTAAAAACTTATTTCAAATCGCGTAAATTTTTTAAATTTTATTTTCCTTAAAGTTCTCTTATTCTTTGGTTTTGTTTTTTCATCTAAAAGAGCGATTAGTATACGCCAATGTGTGAAACTAAAATCTAATCTATCAGCTATCAAACTGAATGAGATCAACACAACTGAATACACATTGGGAATTGTAAAATATTACAACACTGACGCCAACGGGAATGGACAAACATTTGTCACCTTTCCTTTTAAAAAAAAGTCCCGAAAACGGAATCCCGAAAAATTATATAAAATGCACAATTTGCGCAAATTTTTTTTTTTCGGTATTTTGGCTTTTCGGGATTGTGGATTTTCGGGATTTTGGATTTTCGGTATTTTGGATTTTCGGGATTTTGAATTTTCGGGATTTTGGTTTTCGGGATTGTTACCCCAACCCATAAGAAAATGTTATCAAATCTCCCCAAAGATACAGACGATATATGGCCCAAAATATATTTTTCGCTGTCACACACAGGATCTGACACATTCGATTTTATAATTTTCAAGGGTTTCAAGACATTTATGTTGTTTAGTGACAGAAATCGTTAATATTTTGTAGCGATAACTTAGCGAATATAATCGTTATGTTTGATTTTGGGAATATGACTCGTCGTGAAAACAATTTTAGGTAGCAATCTGCTAAGAACCACAGGGAAGACACATCACGGTTACTCCTGTATGCATGCATCCTGTTAAAACTTTATTTTCTAACCATCATTTGAATATAATAAACCGTCAATTAGAATATTTCTTAAACTCAACTCGTCTCCCTCGCAATTCACCACGAAAGCTCCGTTAAAAGAAAATCCATCACAACTCGTCTTTAAACCCTATTTACCTAATGAATGTAAATTAATTATTTTCCCTGCAAGTATTTCCAATCTCAAAACTACTTTCTAAAACGCCATCCAAGACTGTCATGGCATTTGGAAAATCGCAAGTTGAACACAAAAGCAAACGCGACTCACAGTTCCAAACACCCAATCGACATTTTCAAATACGCTGCATGAATACAAATTAGATTCTTCGCCAGTCACCGGTTTTTGATTCTGTTTTGATATCAAATAGAAAATAAATTCGGCAGTGAATTTCTCAAATACACTTTCACTGAAAGTCCGACGGTCAGTGAAAATCAGTTTTCCAAAAACATTAGGCTCCCCAAAACAGCTAAATACGTGTGTAATTAGCCCACCTGCAGGAACGTGCCTCGCAATCAAATATAGAGAAATTAATATTCCCCCCCCCCCCCCCCCTACCCCCCTCATTTAATAAATAAAAATATTCAAACTTATTTAACGTTAATTTGAACTTTATTGTTCCGCTTTTTTGTTTCATTTAATAAATAAATTAAAATTAAATATTCTATGCGATTTGTTTTCCTAAGAAAATACCATTTGGCTTAATAGGTTTGTGGTTGTATCTTTGGATTTAGTCCTCAGGTTGACTGTATGACTCTGTGTGCGCCTCAAACGTACCCGTTGTAGGCCAGACTCTGAGCTGATTCGATTTGTGCATTTGGAGCAACTGATCGTCCGTCCCATGGACCGTGAGCACTGATGTGGGGTGGGTGGTGGTCGGCAGCGAGCTGTGAAGGGAATTTGAATAGAATCTCTAGTGGATGGGCGAATAAAAATCCGTTTACCTTCTTGCAGAGTTGGAAAATAGCCAAACCAACAGAAACCACAAAGGAGAAGAAGCCAAGGGCGAGTGCGTTGAAAGCCTTCAATTTCAAAATACCGATAGCCATTGGGATAACAGTCATTGCCTTGAGAAGAATCAGCACCATGATTGGGACGGCAATCCTCCTCAAACGATTCTTGCGAGCTAAGTAAGATAGAGGGCGAAATTAGTGGGTGGCTAGAGGAGGGGTTTTTGTATGGTCTTCTCTAACCCTTTCCCTCGACGATGCCTGCTGGGAATTTGATATTCAAATTCAGTTCGTCGTCGTTCAAATTCCTTGATGATACAGTAACCTTGCCAACACCAATGGGCATATCGACGCTGACATCATGTCCTGTGATGTAATTCTCGATGGCATCCACAAAGTCACCCTGTGCACGAGCTGCTCTGTTATTAGCTCCGTTGGCTTTTACCTCCACATCACTGACCTGTAAAGAAAAGCAATTAATATCAAATAATCCCGAAATCCTTTTATCATACTTTGAAGTTATCCTTGCTCATGACTGTGTCCAGGAATCGCATAGCCCTCACTTTTACGCACGCCAGTGAGTCCTCGCCGGTGTCGCATTTCCCGTTCATCTCCTCGATCATGTGCTGCATGTTGGTTGGCCGAACACCAGGATTGGCCGCTGCCAAGCCAAATAAGGCTACAAGGACGATGAATTTCGATGCCATTTTCTTGTGCTGTGTGCTGTGAGTGAGTAGAGCTAACGGTGTGAAATACTCGTACCTGACCACTCGATCGAATGAAACGATTGCGAATAATATTAGATTCTCTACTATCATCCATTTTTATACTCCGCTCGAATTAAATTCCAAAATGGAGAGACTGTCGTTTCGGTGCTCTTTGAATCGTCAATTGGATTTTTGGCCGCCAGCGCCACAGCCGACCCCGACAGTAGTTTTACTCTCTCTCTCACTTTTCGTAGCCAAGTAGGTGTCTGTGCAGTATCTATGCGCCCAACGTAATTGTGTCGGTATTTAGCAACTGAATGATTGTCTTGTCGATTAGACCTCCGCAGAGACTCGAATAAATGAAAGAGAAGAAGTAGAAGAAGAAACTATAGTAAACAAGATCAGAATTTGGTTTTCCATTTGAGCGCTTGGTATTGACAGCACGTCCTGCACATAAGCGCTGCCAGCAATGACAATCGCAATGAGATGTTTTGATGGACTTCCATCGTTAACCAGAATTAAAGTAATGGGAATTCTGTAAAGTTAGTTTTATTACTTTAGAGTTCTTTGCTTTATTTCTTTTGATTACGTAAAACAGAAAACTCGGATTACTTCATAAAGTTTCTGAACTCAACGTACTTATGGGGAGATGACATCTCTGCCTTATCGATTTCTAGCACGATTCATTTAGTTAAAAGGGGAAATTTAATTTACGTATGAATGCGTAGAAATGGTGTACTAAGTTTCGTCAAGTTTTCGTTTACTTATGCGAATATTTAGCAACTCGTTACGTTCGTAATGTTGACATTTGGCAATTTTATTATTTTTTAATGATTTCAATGCAAATCTGAGACTTGTGGGTAAATTTTCGCGTCACGAAGGAAGGCAAGACTACCATAAACCTTCCCAATAGCACTATTTAAATGATTTTTTCCGGTGAAGGTGCGATTAAAAAGTATGCCAATGTTTCTAGCACTTCTGACTACTATGATGTCATTTCAAAGAGTTATTGACACATCAAAGGGTTTGTGATTTTTAGTGGATTTAGAAGAAGATGTTTATTACTAGGCCAATGAAGAATCGAAAACAAGTCGGTCTCGGTATTCATTAAAGGCTACGACTTCGTTTTTATCAGAAAATGGGCTGCTTATTAGGAGTTGCACACAGTGTTACCGCTGATAATTTTCAAAAAGTCGCAAAAAAGTCTCACAGGCTCGCAAAAAGTCGCAATATTTCTGCATTTCTGCATTTGCATATTTCTGATTTGGGATCTTTTTCGGGATCACACAAATTACGAATAAATTAAGAAATATTTGTTTCAGAATTGATTGTTAATTTACTAACAAAGAAATTGGTCAAAGATAAAAGTTAAATAAAAAATATTGTTTTAAGTAAAAGTTTTGACAAAAATGTATTTTAAGTAAAAAATTGGAAAAACAAATTTTCATAATTTTAATAACATAACATAACATTTTTGTGCCTGCATAAAATTCACAAAGTCTTCAACATTTTAATGTGCTACTGAATATAAACCTAGTAGTTATACCTTCAAATCGGAGGTGTCCTACTTCGAAAGGCTATAATTTGGAGGGAGTGAAAATAGACCCTCACTGCCGTACGATTTTTTGTTTGTCGGAACTTCAGAAATCTCTACTTAGAGGATTATACCTCTTAACTGGGACACCCTGTTTTTATAAACATTTCGCAATGGAATACGAAGGATTCATTGATATGGTTTATAATTTCTTTGCATGTGTTTGGTAACGTGATAAAAATTCCAAAGTATGTTGTGCCTAATAGTGTATGATCAAATAAAAATTAGTAAAATAGATGTGTTCAAAATATTTATGTAAAAATAAATTCATTTCGACTAAAGAGTCAAAAAAAACTATAAATAGTCTCCATATTTCTATGACAAGTCGCAAATTAGGGGTATTTTAAAAAAAAGTCGTATCAAAGTCTCAGGAGAGTGAAAAAGTGCCAAAATGCGAATTTAGTCGCTGGTTGCACATCAACTGCATATAGATAAGGGGATTACACAGTTTTTAACGATTCGCGGGAGTTTATTGATGCAGAGCGAACAAATAATTGGTCCGATGATTGAACCCTGGGGCACGCCAGCCGGACTCTAAATGGAATCCGAAATTATTTTCTAGTTTGGAATAAAGAATTGAGTGATTAACTGTGTCAAATAATGTAGAGAAGTCTAAAAGCGTTAAAAGTTTGACATGGCTGTTGTCCATTGCTTTCCTCATATCATCAGTGACAAAAAAAGACTTACAAAGATAGTATATCCCGCGCAGTCATTTTCGTTATTAAATGAGTAAGAGAGTAAGTAAGTAAGAATTTTATTTTCATTAGTAATATATATACAGTACTTCAAAATTTACTAAATAAAGTTATACAATTAATAATTACAACTATAGAAAATTTAGAGACTACATATTTCTTAACAGAAATAGTATTGAAAGCCCCTTCAAAGAACTAAATAAAAAGAAAGAAAATAAATGGGTGGGGTGACCCTTTGAAGTTATGTTATTTCACAATTTCAAAATTAAAAAAAAAAAAAAAGAGACAAATATAATACATTTTGTCATTGAAAAAGAGAACATTAGAATATTGCAAATTAGAGAACAAAAATTCATCAACGAAACACCAAAATATCAAAAATTTCATCTACGATCGGGAACTAAAGACGGATTCCAAACTATTAACATCATTGGCTAAAAGCCAATGCCTTACGTGATTCATAATTTTATTAATAGGACTAAGAGTCCTTATCCAAAAAGGAAGCTTGTTAAAGAGACGGCACGACGTAATTGTATAAAACTGCTTATAAGCTGTGGTTCGGAAATTAGGAACAGCTACAAGAAGCAAGTGATTGCAAGTGGCGGGCAAATGTGACCCCTTGGCTAGAAATATAAATTTTCCCTTTGTTATGTGTTGTGCTTCTTACAAATTACATGTCAACAAGTCTGAACTGCACAACCAGGAGGATGTTTTTTTTTCAGAACAGACTTTGTATCACATTGCTTCATAGTATTTTTTTCTTTGGTGTTATGTTAAAAAGGGATTGATTGATTGATGTTTACTCATTAAATGTAATTGAAAGTAAGATCACAGTGAGTAGTGACTCCATTTCATCCGATTTGGAGCAGCCGGTTGTGTCATACGACCACAGTGTTAGTGTAACAGTGCCTCATTCCAGATAACACCTTAGCCTTTATCTTTGCATAGATAAAGAAAATCTATATCAAATGCAACTTCGGTTAATCGAGATTAATTGAATATCCTTAGTCGTTTTAAAAATAAGTACGCATGGAGAAATATGCAACACAAAATAATTTTTGAATATGAGGATCATAGTTGAGTTTCATAAAGGTCCTCGAACCATCCATGATAAATGTTGGTCCTTATCAGGGCATAATAAAACAAAAAAAAATTGATATCAAAATTTGGAAAACAGGTAGTTATTACCTTACAGTTTTGCAATCTTATTTTTTAAATAATATTTCCAATAGCATGTGCGTTGGATCACCGTGAGCACCGTGGTGTAGCGGTAAGGCCGTTGGACTACTATGCAATGCTGTCCGGGTTCAGTCCCAGCAAACACTTAAGGGGACCTTCTGGTCTAGCGCCCTTGAATTTGACGAGTTTTTACGATTTTTTTTTTAATGAAAATAATGAGCAACAGTATTTAAACTTTGTAGATATATTTCATCACTTTAACAATATACAAAAATATTAAAAAAAAACAATAATAATAATTTTAATTAAACAAAAATTGGTTTTACAGTTACCCTCTTCAAAAAAAATGTATCTTGGTGGAGTGTCGTGTTTTGGCTCTTCCACTGATCAAAAACAAACAAAACAAAAAACATTTTAATCAGTATGAATGTAGTTATCGCAGGAACTAGAATGAAAAAAAAAATTTAAAAATTGACAAAATGGCGCGTTGTTGAAATTTACGTTTCGAAAAAAAGACAATTTTTCATTACCTTTTGTATGTAAAAAGTAAGAAATATTCAACGTAAAACATTTTTTTTAGTTCCGACGATAAGCACTGGTTTACTGAATAACATACTATTTGAGACGAATCGGTCGAGTAGTTTTTTTTTTTGTCTCACACCGTGCAGAAAAATGCAGTTTCGAGATAAGTGAGTTTAAATTTAACCTGCTTCTGCGCTGACTTGCTAAATAGGCTGTAAAAATCAAAATACTGGAAATATTAATACGAACATTTAACAGTATACTTTTAAACCCCTATACTTTTGAAATATCAAAAAAATCTAGACCAGAAGGTCCACTTAAAAGTTTTTTCACGGCACCACCTCTTTTGAATGTCTAACAGGCATTTAAAAAGTATCATTTGTCATGAGAAGCTTCTCAACTCGCTCTTACATTCGTGCAAAAATATAACACGCGCACAAAAATGGTTGCGAGAGCACGACAGCTTTTCCATACCATAGCACGTATTGACTTGGACTTATTTTGTGACCAATACAATGGTAATGTGTTTTTTCAGCTTCGAACCCATTTTCTTCCACACTACATCCGAGTCCCAGTAAATAATTTAAGGTTGATACAATAAACCTTAGGACATTTTTGTACTACTTCAACACATCAATTTCGATCAATTGGTTTCCCGAACTGACCTTCTGCCGTAAACATCCTAAATTTGAGGGCTAAGATTAAAAAACCACCCTCGCTAGTTCAGTGGTCTTCAGTCTAAATGTCGTTGCTCAAATAATTTTGAACAACATCCGTCCAATATTATCTGTCACTTAAGAAAACTAGACTTCACAGCAGCATAAACATACTTATGTATGTAACTTTCAGTTAAGGGTTTTAAAGTCAGTTTATTTAACTAAAATCACAACCGCAGCTTCAGTGGCTAATTAAAATCGAGATGTGATTGCCTTTTTTATCATTTTTGACTATAAGAAAAGAAATTGCATAGGAAGCTAGTAAGAGCTCCCATAGGCGGACAATTCCCTTAAATGGACATATTTTCAGGAACCAATTTCTAATTGCCCATACAAAATGCGTTCTTATAAACGGACAGCTCTCACAAACGGACAAAAACCTCCGGTCCCGTGGCTATCCACTGAAGAGAGATTTCACTGTACTTTTGAAAATGTTATCTGGTAACTCTAAGCCTGTCCTAGTTTCAATTGATTTGGTGATTGTTCATCTGCCGAACCAGATATGTACCTCCCTAGTGAATTAAATCAAAACAAGGAAATAGTATACATCGAACTTGAATGGAAATAAAGTAAAAGTGATATCTCCTTCCACTTACTTTTGAAATGGACACACCTTTTCCCATTCATCTTAATGCAGGCTCAGCCTGAATGAGATCCCAGGTAAATCAGTCTAACACTAGCGGTCGAGAGGCGTACACCGTCATAGTAACTTATCGGCATCGAAGTACTTAGCTTAAGTGATTAACTGAGGCGGATGTAACGTTACGTGAAGCGTCATCAGATGATTTAAATCGTGAACTTGTGTGTTGATACTTCATTTTGTAATAGAAATTCAAATTGTCTTTATTTTTTTTTTTTGCTCCCATACCGATTGAACTCTAAAAGTTTTGTTTCATTTTATATTTTAACCGTTAATCCATCGGTTATATACACGTCCTACAACTCTCTATCTTCATATTAAGTCGTCAATGCGTACAGCATTTCTTTTTTTATTCAAACCCCACACAGGACATCCGCTATGGCAATGAAAAAGAAAGTGAAACCTCTGACAGCTGGGTGACATGACCAAAGACCAAACTCCGTGTTGTGTTGCCATATTGAAAAGCGAAAGTGAAATATCGTGCGTATTAATAATCGATGCAAACCTTGTGATAACGGTCTCACCAGCAGCCGGTATCAATAAAATAAATGAATTTCGAAATAAAATCAAAAACAAATTCAATCAAAGTTTTCACCTCAAAGCCATTGCCATGGACATAGGTAGAGGTACTATATGGCTATGTGGAGGCCATGATTGGAAATTCAATAGACGTCCCCAAAAAAAAAAACAGCAAAACAAAACTGGCGACAGTGGCCAAAGTCAAACTGGGAAATGGGGGAAGCAAAAGTGCAAAGCCGAAGAAGGTGGACAACGAGGAAGAGAGCCAGCGGCATATCCAAAAAGAAATCAATTTCGAAAATTTATTTAAACAAAATCTCAAACGAAGAAATGTTAATTACTTTTTTTTTAATGTGAAATGCGCACGTTCCAAATGGGTGGCATCCCGCATTGTTGCACGGACAGTGATAACCAACTGCGTAGCTAATAAGTCTGTGGCCAGGTCCAACGAATGGAATTTTATGCAGCTATTCGAAAAGTAATCAATGAAATTCGGGGCCTGCCTGTTTAATATTCTTCTTCTTTGACATACTCGTGTGTGCAGCTTTCACTGCGAAAAATAACAAACCGACATAAAATTTGTGCTGTAACTAAATTTGGATTTAAATGACAGATTCGAGAAATTTAGACGAAGGTCGTTCTAATCCCTCCGAGGCGTGGACGCGTATCAGAAGAAGACACCAAAGCTAGTGACTCGGCCGTGCAGGGAATGTCTATTTTCTACAGAATACTAGAATAAGAATTCAAAAATGACTCCGTTTCTACAAAATTGTTGCAACAATTCTGAACGAAATGTCTAAATTCCAATTACCAAATACTTTTCCAAAGTTCACGGAAAATGCTCCGAATTTTTTGTAAATAAGCCCAATTTCTTCTATAAAGATATGATAACAGATAACAGAAAACCGAAGATATTTCGCGCGCATTTCTAAATTCTATTTTTAATAATCCTCCAAATTTAACGGTTAAATGTTAAATTTTGATGCTTTGGAAAAATAATAGTTGATAAATAATTTATAAAAAAAAAATTAAGACATCACTTTTTTTTGTTCAACTTCGTCGTTAATCCTTTGTTGACCGACGGTGCTTATAAGTACCAGCATGTTTAACTTCAAATGAAATCCCTATAGGAACATATTTAGACACTAAGACCAAGAAAGACTTTTAAGTTTCATATAACCTCAATGAAATTTGTTTTTTATGTATGTTTACCTTATTTTAGCCACAGATATAACGGTTTTTCTGGCAGCATATTAGACTTTGAAGAAAGTAATTTTAGTCGATTTCGATACTAACAAACTAAATTAGTATTTTTAAAAAGTCTCGATCCTTAAATTTATTAAATGCTTATGTATTCGAAGCAAACAATATCATAGTTAAAAAAATTTTTCTTTTTATAACTTTAGTTATAGGCTAACGGTACTTTGGAGACTGACCTTCATATCCCTTAAGTATCCCTTATTTTTCCATCTTAAAATATCCTCAACTAAAAAATTCTTTAAAAAATTTTTTTTTTAAAAGCTTGGTCAACAAAGGGTTAAAAATGTCGTCTTTAAAAATGTGTCGGTTCACACGCTCTGAACATCATCAGATTTGCATGGGGAGCCGAAAATTTCGTCGGAAAATCGTGAAAACCCGAAATTGCATACTTTCGGTGGTGGATGGTGGCGATGTCTGAAAGTTTTATTTTGTATAGGAAAGAGAAAATATTGATTCTAAGGAATGACAAGTACTACGGAATCGATAATCAGCTAATTTTGTTCCTCACGAAAATGTTTTTTTTTTTCCATTTTCAGAAAAGGAAAAAACTCCAGAAATATTGTTTCTGGGTATTTCTTCCAAATTGATTTTTCGGACGGTTTTCCAGTTCTAAAAATAGAAAGAATGCAAGAAAACTTTTATGAAATAATACCGAAAATTTTGGAAAGATTGACATAGAAAATTTTCTGGAGTTTTTTTTTCCAAAAAAGAGTCTGGCGTAATTTCAGGGAGCCACAAATTACACGACATTAAACGGTTTCCATGTGATATTTTGTACATACCCGTATGTGCGGAAATTCTGAAATGAATGTTGCATATGATTGCACCAAGTTGATTCACCACGCCTATGTTAATATTATTTTCGAACATAGGCATATAGAAAGAAGTCCAGTGGTATTGAATCAAATGACCTAGGTGGCCACGACGATGCCGTGAGCCCCACAACTTCCAACCAGTCACTCGTCTGGAATTAAGACTGTTCAAAAATCGCTTTTGGATTTCTAATGTTTCAAATGCAGAAGTTATTGATGGATGGTCCTAAACATTGGTGGTGAAAATTGACTTTTGGAAGATGCTTTAGTACCTATCACTTAGTAGACGTTAATTAGACAGGCTGGTGCATCCTATTTTGCCAATTCCTGTAAAAAGCCTTACATTTTATATTTTTAGCCACAGCAGAAATATTTTCGGTGATCTAGCTGGCCTGGCTGGTAATTCGTTAGAGTGAGCTTCGCTCACACCCAGCCCAGGTGAAAATTCCCTATAGATCATAGTCATAGCAATAGCACCTCATTCAGACCAATTTACCTAAGAAATTGCAGTGGGTGGGCGTGGCGTAGTGGTAGTCGTCGTCGCTTGTTACGCTGAAGGTTCACGATTCAAATCCAGATGTCGCCGAAACATTTATTTCTCACGAAAATAGAAAAAGTTGATCAGTTTCAGAAGCTAATACCGAAACCTACTGCGAAGGCATAACACTGGCAGTAGGATGGTGGTATGGCTGAAGAAATTGATGGCACAAACTATAATAGGAAATATCTGGAAAAAACTTCTGTGAATCATAAGCAATGGCAAAACTTTCAATAATGCACAACTCTACAGTTATCCTGGACACCAACCATAGAGTTAGTTGAAACCTAGCATCTGAGTTTCCTATCATTACGCCGATCTGTCTGCCTCTCGTTCTTCATATGCTCGCGCTGTGTGTAAACATTATAAGGGTATTCATATCCCCTTTTGCGTGTGTCTGTGTAGAATATAAAAAAAAAGAAGAAGATTTGTGGGCCCTGAAATATTCTGCAGTATAGCGTATAGGGGAACACACCATTAAAGGGGGAGCTCCGATCACTGGAGAAGACAAACAGGACTAAGTCCTGGACAAAAACTCAGGGTCTAAGACATGCGAAGAAACTGCTGGGTAATTACAACCTGAAGAGATTCAAAGTTTGTATCAGTGCTGACAAAAACAAACTCCGCATCCTGACTGCGTTCCTCACGGGGCATTGTAAACTCAAGGGACATTTCAGGAAGCTAGGTCTATTAGATGAAGACTCATGCAGATTCTGCAATGAGTCCAGTGAAACTCCAGAACACATTCTGGTCAATTTTGGGGCACTAACCCAGAAAAGATTCAAGTACTTGGGTGAATACCAAATTATAGCAGATGATCTATCACTCATGGCACCGAATCTCCTACTGTGATTTCTCAGGGAACTTGATCTGGATGAGGTGCTGTGAACTACGGAGCTCTCACCTGGGCTAGGTCCTAGGTGTGAGCGAAGCTCTCTCTGACCAATTCCAATAGCATTAATGACGAGAGGGATGTTCCTTCGTATAGGACTTGTAGGAGGCACAATAAATCCGAAGGTCGCGGTGCATTTCGCCGCAGGGACATAAGTCCCCGCGGAATAAGTCCCAAAAGCCAAAATTGGGACTTATGTCCCGATTAAGTGGGACACAAGACCCAAATCGAGTTAGGGACTTATGTCCCACCCCATCGGGACGTAAGTCCAAATTTTTTTTTTGTCGAAGATGGGACATAAGTCCCCAATTTGCCGAGGGAAAGTATTTGAAACAACATTGTGGATTTCCATTAGGCATATGAACCCGTGTCATCCACTTATGTATATACAATGATCCTACCATACTTACTTACTTACTGACTTATGTCCCTGCGCCGTGCATCTCACCCTTCAACAGTCGTTATAAATTTAAGCATTTCATGGTCCTCTTTTTTGGAACTCTGTTGCAAGTTCGTAAATCATTGCATGCTCTCTAAAAAAAAACTATTTTTTTATATTGCCAAAGACTAGGACCAGATGGACTGATTGTCCAACTTGGATTGTAGGTGCAAATACTTACTTACTTACTTAGTTGGCGCAACAGCTCGAGGTGAACCTAGGCCTGCTTCTCGCAACCATTTGTGTGTGCGTGTTATATTTTTTGCACGAATGGAAGGGACCTACAGTTTTTTGCCGACTCCGAACGGCGAGTTGAGAAGCTCAATCGTGACAAATGATACTCTTTGATGCTTGTCAGACATTCGAAAGAGGTGGGCACCGTGAAAAACTTTTAGGTGTTTGCGGCGGGATTCGAACCCAAGACCGCTGGCACAGTAGTCCGACGCACTAACCACTTGCGCTACGGTGCCCACAAGGTGCAAATAAACCCTAGAATTTGAAACCGATCGTGTTTTACTACTTTCGTTAGAGTTGTGCTTTAAATGGTAACCTCTTTTCAATCGAATTGATATGCATTCCAGGCCGAATTGATTGAGTCGAATCTTAATATTCCGTAACGTCATAGCTTACGTGACTTCTTATCGATTAATGCTCAAAACGTTTTCAAGCTCATTTCTTTTATTTTTCTCAAGATGTCAAGTGCGAGTACGTGCCTCGTGTACAGCAGAATACATTCCTAAATTAGAATTCAACTCAACTTCCGCTCGCACTCAATATACTCGTAGTACCACAGTGAAAGTGATATTTAATTTGTTTAGCAAAAAAAAACATCAACTTTCGTTCAATAAATTAATTTTTGTTTTTTTTAATAAATAAATACATTTACAAGCAAATCTTTGGGATGACGTTTGTAAGCATCAATGTTAGTTTCGTGTTTTTTTTTTTCCATTTTGTTTTTTAAATCTAATATTTTCGGAGTGTTTTCTCGTTTGCATTTTGTTGTTGCTAGTAAAACTCCTATCGTTGTGGTTGCTGCTGTTGCTGTTGTTGTTGTTGTTGCCCAGCGTAGGCCATATCTTGGGCGTCCTGCATCTCCACCGACGACCTTGACCATTGCGCATGTGATGGCTCCCATCCTTGGATGGGTTGTTCAATGTGCTCCACATGCTCGATGTGATCGTAGTGTTGGGGAACATAGTGATCGTAATGATGTGGAACTTGGTCCAAATGGTGCGGCACGATGTGCTCAACGTGATGTGGCAAGTGCTCAATATGGTCAACATGGTGTGGATAGTGGACGACTTCGTAGTTCACAATCTGCGATGGTAGATTGGAATTTATACTCTCTGTCAAAAAATAAAAATTTTAGTTACAAGCTCACCTTTGGTTTGGCAATTTTGAAGATGACCAGAGCTCCAGATAGAACCAATGACAAGAGACCAAGAGTCATGGCCTTCCATGTCTTGAGGGCAATCAGAGCAAGTGCAAGTGGCACCAAGACAGTTGTCTTCAGTTTTAATCCCAACAAGAATGGAAGCATGACCTTCCGCACGAAGCCACGTCCTAAAAAAAAATGTTAACCAAACGCCTAAAAGTCAATTCTAAAAACTCACCTTGTTCCGCAGGATTCTCATCGGAAAGTGGAACTAGAGCGCCCTTTGTCAATACATTGTCACTGAGGAAGCTTGGAATCATTGATCGAGCCTCTTCGGTAGTGAAGAATTCCGGAGCCTTCACCCTCAGAGCATGGGTGGCAAGAAAACGGTCAACTTTGTCAAACAAGTTTAGCTGTGGATCAGGAGCGCTCCTCTGTTGGGTTGAATCCATCACAACATCATTTGCAGTTCGTACCACGGACATCTGATCGGTGATCATGATCTCGTTCTCCTTGATGGCCTCCTGGAACCACAGCATCGCCTTTGGTTTCACACACGCGATCGACAGATCTTTCAGGCATCCTCGATACATGTCGTACGCCAAGTCAGTAGCTGATCCCTCAGCACTGATCGACGCCACACTGGCTGTGGCCACCAGAAACAAAATCACAAACTTATTCATGGTCACTAGTGATTTACTCGGTGTATATCCTGTTCGGTGATGTAAACACTCGAAGCGAAGAATCGTGCGTACTCTCAGACAATCCAAGCGGATGTGTAATGGTCTATCGGGCCAGCCGTGGTTTTTATACGACGCGTAGAAATGTCACTGCGACGCTAAACAAAACCGAATCGAAGAAGTAGATTTTCACCTGTGGCTGGAAGTGATTGTCAAACGGTGTGTGACATTCCAATGCGCGCGCGGGGTGCAACGTCAACGCACTGTTTTCTGAATTCAAAAACCATTCTTGTTGTCGGACATTTTTGGCAGCTCCGTAAATTGGGTGTCCGACAGTGCCCCCGGCCATATTGTTTATTTTATGTCGCCTGGATAAGAACGAGTACTCTCGCTCTCGACTCTAATTCGATAGAAGTCGGAGTGGGGAGGTGATGAAATAATCTCCCATTTCATATGCAACGGTATGTGCTGAGTTCTGCTCACCAACGGCCAGCATATTGAAGTTCAAAAGAGGGAAATCAGGTTGGAAACGTGCGCCGAATGGCAAATCGTTGAATTCATTTCAAGCGGTTTGTTATTTTGGAACTGCTGTCTATTATTGTCCAGCATATTGTGCTTGGACATGGCTCTGATAAGTTGTTCGATGTTAGTTGTGTCTCAATCAATTTGGTGGCTTTTCTCTGAAGTTGTTTGTTTGTTTTTTTTTTTTTTAATTTGGTTAAAGGAATTGCAGGGCTGTGATAGTATTTAACTTAAAAGTTATTTCAAAAATTCTGCTAACACCAATTTTATTAGTTTTTGGCTTAGTTTTGGAAAGTGCAGATGTTTTAGTATATTTCTTGATAGTGCAAGATCCTTCAGTGTCGTGTCATATCGTGTTGTGTTGAGAAAATTACTACTATGTGTTTGATGTGTTTTTTTTTTAATCATAGTAGAAGTAGCGCACTTTCACTTAACATATTATTTTCGAACCCTGGGCTAGTTAGCTGACACATTAAGGCAGATAGTAGCTTCAATTCGAAGTGAAAAATTTTTCCACAGCCAAGAGCAGACAACCCTCTGATGAATTAACTCTTTATGAAAGGCAATTCCACTTGCTAAATATAAAACACAACACCAATTATATTGAGAAACTTGATCTCCTTTAGATGTCTCAAAGGATCATTTCCTTAAAAACTCAACTGCTACTAGCTAAGACGTTTAATGTTTTATTAAACACGGACTAGCACGTGACCTCATTTTCGAAGAGAATTTGTGGCTACAGTCTCGATTACAATACCTGTTAATATTTTTTTCTTTTACCTACGTGAATTTGAAGCTGAAATTCCCTCTGTCCAAAAGGTCATTTATGCTAACTCTAGATGTTATTTAAAGAACATCTTAAGTCACAATTATATACAGTGTTATGCAAAACAAAAGCAGCAAACCCAGCAACAGCATTTAGAAACGATTTTTATTTTATTACTGATTTATTTATTTTAGAAAAAAAAGGAACATGTTCGGAATTATTTTTTCAGAACACTAAATTAAATTTCATTTATTAAAAAAGAAATAAGAAACAGAAAAAAGTCACAATATGACTGTGCAGAACTAAAGCAACACATTGTGTATTGTCCCTTATTGTTAGTAACATCGGCACATTTGTGGGGCATGGATAATTTTTTTATTTTTTTTTTCACACTATCAGATCTGTGTCATGGTGTGCTTAATACAAGCAGCAACCACAATTTGCCAGTGCAAAATATGCATCAATGATGAGCCTCATTTAGTGCTGGTGTTAGTGGTTAGGCTACGCTACATTTCAACACTACCACTAGCAATAAATAAATAAATATAAGAACAAATATACATAATTAGAATTTATGTTCGAGGAACTACATTACGCAATACATTTTTGAGTGTAATCTTGTTAAGATTAAATTCAAGAAAGTTTACATTTAAATTATAGAGCTTAGTCATGCGGTTAATAGACTCATGCATCCCGTAATTTGTTCTGTGATGAGGAACATGCAGTAACTCTATACTACGCAGGTAATGTGATCCCCCACGAAAGTTTAATCCTAAACAGGATAATAAGTCAGGTGCATCAATCAGTTCTGAGATCAGTTGATGCATAAAAATTATATCATTATTGACCCTTCTTTGAGCCAAAGGCTGCATTTGCAACAGTTTTATCCGATGCAAATATGGGGGGAGGTTAAAAAAGGATCGTCCCAGGGAAGACCTTTCAATGCGAATCGAATGAACCGTCGCTGGACGGCTTCAAAACGAGTATTGAGACTTTTCTGATAACGTGTCCATACTTGCGAAGCATATTCGAGGTGAGGACGGACAAGACTGTTAAATAGTGCGAGAGTGTCATAAGGATTTTTAAATTCCTTAAACCATCTTTTAACGAAACCTAACGTTGAATTTGATTTATTCACAATGTGGTTAATATGCTCTTTAAAATCAAGTTCAGGTCTATAGTAAACACCCAGGGGTGGAATCGGCTAACGCGATAATTGACTGTCGCTTTTTTGATTGTCGTTTTTGAAAACGACACCTAAATAGCTGTCACCTAAAATCAATGCAAAAAAAACGATTGTCGATTTGATAATCACCTTACACAGAGCAAAAGTGTCGATTTTGATTTTCAACTATCAACTATCGCGTTAGCCGATTCCACCCCAGGTCCTTAAAACTATAAACCCGACTGAGAAAGTGATTCGATATCAAGTAGTTGAATATAGTCGGTACGCGTTTCCTAGAGAAAGTCATGCACTGACACTTGAGTGGGTTAAGGACTAAACCATTCTTACAGCACAAGGTACTGAAACTATCAATATCTGATTGCAGAAGTCTACAATCATTTATGGTTGTAATTGCTTTACTGATCTTCATAACGTCGGCAAATATAAGGATGCTTTATGATTGATGGAACATCATTGATAGCAAGAATAAATGAAAGTGGACCTAGGTGGCTCCCTTGAGGGATGCCGGATCCTGCTAAGAAGGAGTCTGAAAGGCAACCTCTAACTTTAACCTGATATGACCTCTGCTTGAGGTAAGACCCAACCCACGAAATAAATATTGGGGGAAAACCTAACGCCTCGAGTTTGTAGATAATAATATCATGAGAAAGCTGATCGAAACCTTTGGATAAGTCAGTGTACATTTACACACAGTCCACCTCATAACTACTTTCTAAGGCACTGGAACAGTTATGGGAGAATGTTAACAGGTTTGTGACAGTAGACCTGTTTCTAACGAATCCATGTTGTTTTGTACAAATTACATCCCGACAAAGAAAAGTAACGCTTTCACACACAACTTGCTCAAATAATTTTGGTATGCATGACAACTTTGAAATCGGTCTGTAGTTCGTAATAATATTTCTATCGCCTTTCTTAAAGACGGGCGTAATAAACGATTGCTTCCAGAAGCTAGGGAAATGTCCAGTTGATATGGAGATCTCAAAAAGAGGCTTCAAGGGCAGAGCAAGGACACACTGCATTTTTTCAGGACTATTGGAGGTACGCCGTCAGGACCTGAAGAGTAATCATCTTTCAGAAATTAAATAAATTTCGAAATAGTCTGCAGTCTAAGGCAATGTTGGTAAAGCCAACTTGGGGAACATCTTTGAGATACTCAAAGTATTCATCATCAATACTTAGCGGTACATCGTTAAAAGATTTACGAAAATTATCCGCGAAAGAGTTGCAAATATCAACAGGGTCTTTAAAAACGCTATTATTATAAGAAAATTCTGCTGGATATCCGTCAGACCTTTTCTTGAAATTAACCAAGCTCCAAAATTGTTTCGGGTTATTCCTAAGTGAGGTTTCCATTGTGCTTATATAGTCACTGTATAAGCTGCTTGAAAGCATAGTGTTACCATTTCACCCGCTATTGGCGAGTTTTACCCGCTTTTTCATCCAAAAACCCGCGAACACGACCATTTTCCCACTTTTTGAGAAAGTTTTCGAATTTTGTACTCACCACAGATCTTTTTTTTGAATATGCCTCTTTGTGATGTCTAATTTAGCAATGTCAATGCTTTTGCATTGAAATTGTGATAATGAAGGTGGCAGATCAAAACTGCCGTAGACAACTTCAGTTCGCATCAGTGCGCGAAAATTGCAAATATCAAGCATAAAAAAAAACAACCAACGTTATTCATTCGCTATCCGACGATACAAGGTCCGTTCGTGTACTTTTTACACCAAATATGTGTTTTCTGTCAAATTTCGAAGAGTTGGGGTGAAATTCTCTCAAAGTCAGAAAAATTACAAAAAAGTAAACGAACGCGTTAAACAACAAAAAATGGAAAATGTATGTGATTTGACAGTTTTCACACATGTGTACAAAGCTTTGTTAGCCCAAAAAAATGTCTTGTGCCTGAATTCGTAGCATGGGAAAATTTCTCACTCTCTCGTGAGCACCCTCTTTTAAGAAAACCTACGAAATTTTTGCGTACGCGAGCGGACCTGTTATTTATAAAAAAAGACACACCACATCCGAAATGTCAAAAAATCAAAAAGCTAAAAAATATGTAACGCTTACGCCAGATTTTGAAGCCGCTTTTCCATTAATTAAAAAAACCGATGTCAATTCGAAGTTAAAATGTGAAACGTGTGTGGTGGTACAATTTTAACTATTGGGAGAAGCGGTACGGAGAACGTAATCGTTATTCATTTCTAGTTTGTATTACAATTCCACCAATGAAATGAGTCGACTGTGCTGATCTACTTTTGCGAAGCCCGCCAAAACCACTAAAATACGCCCGCTTTGAGCTTAAAAAACCCGCCGCTTTTTGCCAAAAAATAAATACATAGTCACATCGCATGGATGATATCAAATTATTAATTAAGCTTTAGGGTTTGCCCAATCCTCTTTTAACTTCTTCAGTAGCTATAGTTTATTTTGGATTCGTTGCCCTGCGACTCGGCATTTGAGTATCCCAAACAGATTTTCAATTAGATTCAAGTCTGGTGATTGTGCTGGCCAATCAAAACTTTCATTATTTTCTAACCATTCCTTAACCAGCTTCGATGTGTGTTTCGTCTCGTTGTCATATTGAAGCGCCCATCGAATTGGCATATTCCATTCGACGTGAAGCATAATCCGTGTTTCTAAAATATTTTTGTAAATAAAATGGTCCATTATCCCTTCAAGTTTCATGGAAAGGATCAACTTCTTATGTCCAAATAATCATCACGACACTACCTCCATGCCTTGCTGTAATTTTTGCTATTTCGTGGATTCAGTCGCTCTCCTATGTAACATCTTACTTTGGCCATGCCATCGCAGTGTTAATTAAATTACATTTCGATTCGTCACTACGAACGATGGTTTTCCATTTTTCAAAAGACATTTATGTTCTGCTAAATTATTGTTCTTTCAAGAACAATAATCAAATCGGGTCCTAAAACTACGTTTCACAGTGTTTTATTTTTGTGCATAATGTATGGTGTATGACATGTAGGACGTCAGGCAAATATATAAAACTATAAACTATATAACTATAAAACTTCAATTCGAGGAAAGAAGTGGTACTGTTCGCTAATTACGCATTACATCGAGCTCGCAGGTCATTATTATGCTTGCGCTTGGCAAATACACCGAAACCATTGTGGTAGGGACGTTTCGATACAAGTAAATATGTGTACATGCTCGATACTTTTGTTTCGATCCAAGTACTTTTTGTACTCGATACTTTGATTTGAGTAGTTACTTGGTATCGGGGCCAGATTCCAAGTAACAAGTATTTCCAATTCTAAGTATAAATATTTTCATTTTAAAGGGACAGGAACACTTAAATTCCGTTATGTTACAAATTGTATAATTTTTAAGTTTTTGTAAACTTCTCTTTCCAACATACATACTCAAACCATATAAAAAACAAGGCAACAAAGAAAAAAGAAAAGGACACCGAATGCCTTCATAGCGTCAGTGCAAACGTTTGCCTACTCTTTTGCCGTTTCATCTGCCATTTCATTGCCACAAAAGCTTCTAGTTCTATGTATCCACCACCACTAACCTTTCCATAATCCATAAGTTAGGTACAAGATAAGTACTAACAATTGATTCGATACGAGTACATACTCGATACTTTTATTCAAGTATTTAAATGAGTAGTATCGATACTTTGATTCGATACGAGTAATGAGTAAAAGTATCGATACCATGGCGGTATCGAAACGGCCCTACATTGTGGTGACTTAGACCAACTAAGGCAAATCGTGGAAGTGTTGTTAACACAAAATTAAAAACCTATTTCTTATGCAAGAGGACGTCTGTTTGCTTCTGAAGGTGTAAATATACTGGACGATCGCCTTGATCACATGGTAACGCAGTGTGCTTTATCATTACTATTATATAAAGACGTAACTTCAAGAAACTTTGTTACCGATGATCTCCGTAAATACTGCACCAATTAACGTGAAATAAATTCTATGATAATCGTTATTTTCGTTAAAATCAGTTAGGCTATGTTCTTTTGTTTAAATATTGTTTGTTCTTAGGAAAATGTAATTTTTTTATATTTGTATACCCATTTTTTTGAGGTTGTCCCACATATTAACTCCTAACATTAAACCAGTTAAACGAATTGGCAAAACAAAAATGTTTGCACAAAGTCAATACATATACCCAAATTTTAAGATCTTAATCTTTTCTTAACTCTACGTACATGCTGAGAAATAAATAAATAACTATTTTAAAAACATAAAACAATTCATGAAATCATTTCCATCAGTGGAGACCGAAGCCAACAGCCATGCAGCAGTGGGTGACGTCGTGGTGAATGGTGTGTGTATGTGGCATATTTGAATTTCTGCATATTTACTGAAATAGCATTCTATTGATGCATTGTGCCCGGCCTACTACGATAAATATGATTGTAAAAGCAAATTCAAATTTTAAAAAAGTGCACGGGCAATGGCGGGCGGGCAACAGCTGTACCTATACTATAGAAATGTATGAGAAGAAAACAATTTGTTTTCTATTAAAAGTTGCAGATGGACGAAGAATGGCGAGCACGGGTCATCTATCTCTATGTATAAAACAGTTCACTGACTGTCTGACAGACAACGTACAGACCAAACCGATGGACCTAAAGGGCTGAAATTTAGACAGTAAATTGCTATAATAACATAAACATCCACTTGAGAGTATTTTTTGTAATCCCACCTTTAAGTGGGTGAATTCGGAAAAATAATTCGGCACTCATCTCCATTCTCCAGTATAACTTGTTTTGCCTTAACAGTGGCAGGGTGGGCGAAGCAACGCGAGCATGGGTCAGCTAGTGCTACATAAAAGAAGACAAGGGCGCAAATTCACAGTCAGCCCATGAATAGTGCCTATAGCCGACTTTAGTTACAGCCGGCTATAAATAGAAAAGCCGGCTATAACTTTTCGTTATTCATAAACGCATTTTTGCCTGTGTATTAGTTAGTATCGACTTTGGTATGTTTTTGTAAAGTGATTTGAACGAACAAACCCAAACGTCAAAATATTATCTGAGAAATTTATAGCCGACTCGACTCTAATTATTTAAAATGACGTTTGGATCATTTTAAATTTCGAGCCGGCTATAAGTTGAAAGTCGACTATTAGTCGAAAGTATATTTTAGGTTATGTGGGTGAATAAATTCTTTTATCGTCGCCTCTATCTGGCTATGAATTTGCGCCAAGATGTATAAAGTGCGATGTCGGAGTTAATTTGAAGTGCTTTGTGAAATTCCATAAACCTTAAAATAATGCGTAACGTCCATATATGTATGCCTAACGTCCTACGTATATATAAAGGACGGCCGCCATTTTGGAAATATATGTATGAAATTTGCGCAAATGTGAAAAAAATTGTTTTATTATTAATACATTATTACGAATATGTAAAAAAAGAAGAACATTTTACATTTCGTTAACTTTTTAGGCATATCTGGGTTAAAAAAGCAATTAAATTTTAGACACTCGGCTACATAATTTAAAGGCTGTTTTCAACTTAAGTACAAAACCTTCATCAGAAAAAAAAATAAGAACAAAAGTGAACAATTATCCTAATGGTCTTAATTTTTTACACAAGACTGTATTTAACCTTGTATGGAAGAAGGAGCTTATCGTCTAGGATTCGGATTAGTAGTTCAATGCTTTGTTAAATTATTACAAGGTTTAACTTGAAAAAATATTGTTACAAATTGTTTCAAAACAATTTAATTTTTTACATTAAAACACAAACTGATTTGTAGACTGTCGACTGAAATAAGTTAAATGGGACTTGCTTCAAATGTAAGTATGTACTTATCAATGAGTGTTATTGCACGGTAATTTCATAGTCTGATTGGGGTCCCATAACTTATTGGACTCAGAGGCCAGTGTATCTCAGTTCACCTCTGTCTACTTTATTCAACTGACTATGCACCTATGTACATAAATACGTATCCTCATCTTCACTTCGCAACCACCTAACAAGTAAATGATATCAGAAGGTCAGTCTGCTTATATGTATGAATGTATATATGTATGTATGTAGTCTCTCACCTGTTGCATATGAGTATCGATATAGCAATGGTTATACTCCCTCGGGTCCGACTGCTGCTCTTAAATTATTGACTTGACCTATCAATGTCACTGTCCAAAAAAAAAAAACAGAACACAAAAAACCTATCCAACAACAAATCTTAATTCAGAACCCGATTGAAGTAATAACAAAAGAAAAAGATACAAACTGTTTCATAGTCAGTTACTGATTGAAGATGAAAGTGACCGTATCTGTAATAAATTTAATACTAACTTGCAACTATTGTTTTTGTCTACAGTTTCCTACATTCCCGAATTATGAAATACAGGGGGAGTCTGCAACCCATGGCGTTCCAAGTGTACACGATGAGTTTCCATACATGGTAGGTACTCGTTATATTAACTTATACAATAAAACGATTAAAAAGTAATTTTATAGACAGCACTCGGTTGGAGGAACAACGCTAATGGTAAAATAGACTATCGCTGTGGAGGAATGCTCATAGCACCTAGGTTCGTGCTAACAGCCGCGCATTGTTTACTAACAGATGGGTTGGTCTTTGATCTAAATGAATTGGATCCTTTTATTTAAAACTAAATAACGAATTGCAGAGAACTTCCAGATATTATAAAAATCGGAGGCAATAGGCTAAACAGTACACGCAATGAAGACCACACTTTAAGAGACTTTTTCATACATCCGTTCTACTACGATAACCAGGCTTACAATGACGTAGCGCTTATACAATTGATGGGGCTATCAAAGTACGTACCTCGTACCTGTGAACTTGAAAATGATTAAATATTTCTAGAAAAACACCTGTATGCCTATGGTCAAGACCATATCTGACAACAAGAGGAGTGACTGCTATCGGTTATGGTGCTACTCAATTTGGTATTTGTTTTTTTTAGCAATTTTATTGATACAAGGATTTACAGAATTTTTTATTTTCAAATAGCCGGTTCAAGTACTCCGATACTTCAGAAAGTCAATTTGATTGTATTCTCGACACGCTTATGTGATGGTTACCATAAAAGGAAGAGGAAATTTCGCTTTGGAATATCAGATACTCATCTCTGTGCTGGTGATCCTGGTGGACGTCAAGACACTTGTCAAGTAAGGAGTATTGTTGTTAAACATAACTTTGTTCATTATATGCTTTCTAGGGTGATTCAGGTGGTCCTTTAATCGTGAGGTCAGATTATAATCAATACGCCGTTGGCATCATCTCGACTGGACAAGCTTGTTTTGGATTTCCACCAGCAATCTATACGAAAATCTCATCTTACATTGGCTGGATACAAAACATTCTTCAACGGTATAGATATTCGGGTTTTAAAGTATGTTATTGAATGAAAAAATTGGGATACATTAAAACCGTTTTTAACTGTCCCCCGTCCCGCGGAGAGTCAATGCATATTTAAAGATTCTGAGATGCTCTTAGCTGATCATTAGACTTTTGGTTTTTTGGACTTCATCGGCTCATACTACAGATTGTGGTGTTAGTTTAAGGGTTGGTTATGTTGAAAATTGTGAATTTCCTCAACATGAGTAAGCTAACTAAACTAACCAGATCTTTAAATTGTCCAATCTATCAAAGAGCCTGACGATTTATATTAAACCCATTTATCGTTATGGAAGAGCTGGACAGTGACAGAGGTAGGTTAGGTTAGGTTAATGTTAGCGAGCTGATGAGAATGGAGCATCTTCATCACACTTAGGTCCACGAGGTTCCATTTTGATACCCATAGTGTGCTTCCACCCGTGGAGTTAGTGTCTGGGTTCCAACCATCCGGAAGCCCTAACAAATTCAAGCAGATGCGATGGTGATTCATGTGATAGCTTGTCGATGTCTTCGAAGAAGAATTTTCTCTATATCTCAGTTGGCAGAGGTTAGGGCAGTAACAGAGGAAATTGGCTGTGTCCTCACTAGCCTCTCTGTCACCGCTTCCTCTGTAGGTATCATCATCATTTAGTCGTAGTTTTTTCATGTGAGATCTTAACATGTTGTGGCCAGTTACCACTTCTACCAGCAGTGACAGGTATTTCCTATCGTTTTCTCGTTCTCGCTTTGTGATATTCCGACCACAAACTTCTTGATGCCTCGCAGGTGGTTAGTGATTTCCACCTGTGATTTGCTTCAATTACAGATCTTTTTTTCAATTTTGACCTGAAGGTTACAGGTGGAGGTTTCACCATTCCATCTGCTTGTTCAATGCCTAGGGCTGAGCCCTTTCTGGCCAGTTCATCAGCGGCTTCGTTGCCTGGTATCCCGCTGTGAGTCGTATGCAGCTGCTTATTCCTAGTTCCTCTGAAAAGCAACCCGCTCCTATACCTTTGTCCATTTTAGACCCCTCGGTGTAGCCTGTAGACTAATGGCCCTGAGGTGACTCGTTTTTCTCCCACTTCTATCTGCTGGAAAAGTCCACGAGAAGGGGGCTCGTCTCAAAACCAAAAGGCTACTTGAGCTTAATAAACAAGACCTAAGGGTCTTCACAGAGTTTCTGACGGGCACAAGCCACTGAAATACCACCTCACCTCATACCAAAAATGGGACTATCCAACAACGACTCCTGTCGACTCTGCAAAGATTACATACATACCTACTCTTAGAATGCCCCGCGGTGACAAAAGGCAGGGTACTCAATATGTAAGGAGCATTTCTGAGCTCGGAAGAAATATGCAACATCAAACCTAGAATAGTGCTAGGATTTATAGAGAGTGTCAGCTCACCCCCGTGATAAAGAATTAAAGATCAGCACAATGGACCTCTTTTGGTAGCGGTGCACAACATGAAGGTCCATTACATGACATTGCTGTATATCAATTGCATTTAAAACTAATAGTATATCTAAGCCGAACGAATTCTGGAAATTCTTTAACACAAAAAGTAAATGGTTATACTTCCTCGCTTTTCTACAAAAATCAATCTTCGGACTCTTCGACATCAATATTCAATAGCTGTAGAAAATATTTCCGTCAGTAAAAGTTTCCAGAATCGACGAGGACTTCTTCAGTTATATATATTTAGAGATCTCACAGCTAGGGTTCGAACGATAGTATCGATACTTTGCGCTTCGATACCCGATACTCAGTACTCAATACTTTAGCCCGATACTTTGAGTAGTATCGGTATCGTTTGTCGAGTATCGAGTATTGAGTAATTCACACAGATTGAATCTGAATCCGTGCAAACGGGGTATAATGTAGACCAACTTTTCTGTTTAGTTTATATATTTGTTGCTTTTTTTTTGTTTCAACCGCAGATGTCAGTATTCTTATATCGAGATGTACTGCATGAGAAAGAGAAAGACATATAATAATTTTCGGAATTTACACATTATGAACATATTTTATTTCCTTCAACACTAGGTCTCAGCTTTCTGATTTTAGCTTCTCTATCCAACGACTGTATTTTTTGTTTGCTTATCCTGTTTGATTGCAGAATAAATTTGCACCAACATGTACAGTGGCCGTTAAATTTCAATATCTTAAATTTTTGAACATGGAAAAGAGCCAGATACATATACGTGGGTGGTCCGATAAGTACTTAGCCTCACAGCCCGATGGTGCCAGTATCGCAAGACAGATTTACTATCGTCTAGTACATTCTCTTAGACGGTTACTGTCAAAATTTCAGCCGAATCGGACTCGTAGTTTTGTTTTGACCACGTGTCGCGTGACAGCTTGTCTGCGAATTTTAGTATAAAAAGTTCATTTTAGTATGAGGAGGTACTTTGCAGACCTCGAGGAAACCTTTTTTTGGATGGGTTAAAGAAGTTGGAGCATCGCTGGATCAAGTGTATCGAGTTTAAAGGAGACTATGTTGAGAAACAAATCGCCACTTTTCCAAAATGTTTGTTTTTCTTTTGTAGGCTAAGTACTTATCGGACCGCCCTCGTATAGATGAATATGTAGTCATGTACCTATACTTAGTTATTGGTCGCAAGTTTATACTATACTCCTATCTTTTTAAATAAAATTTGAATTTATTAAAAGATGTTTTGTTTTCTATTATGTTTACTTTCTCAAAACCTAAGCAATGGTAATTTAAATAAAAATTATATCTCAAACAATCTTTTTAGGAAGTACTCAATACTGAGTAGTATCGATACTTTCAGTTCGATACTTTCTGGGTATCGATACCCAAAGGTTCGATTCGAAAAAGTACTCGGTATCGATACCCGGGCCGATACTTCGAACCCCACTCACAGCCCATTAGCAGTGTTGAGATCTTTTAAGATGAAGCATTTGTTGGAGTTGGAATCAGGTTTCAATCCCGGCCTGATGATTTACCCTCTGCCTTTGTAAACAAGAGTGTGCTCAACCCTTACAAAAAGAGCTTTGTTAACTTTTTAAATAGTCATTAATGTTGTCGCCGTTCGGAGTCGGCAAAAAACTGTAGGTCCCTTCCATTCGTGCAAAAAATATAACACGCACACACAATGGGTTGCGAGAAGCAGGCCCAGGTTCACATCGAGCTGTAGCGCCAACTAAGTAAGTAAGTAATGTTGTCTGCAAACTGCATTTCCATCGATCCACATACATATGTTCATACAGAGGGACTAACAAAAGTACCCTTATACTACGTTTACATCAAACGAAACCCCGAGGTTTCGGCAAATTCATCCAAATCTCCGGGGTTTTGCCATACATTTTCGAGCTTTCGAAATCTCGAGATTTCGGCGAAATCTTCTTGAAATCTTTTTGATTTCATCCGTCCGTGAGAGGTTGTCAAAGCGAACAAGTCTACAGCGTGAACTTCGGTTTATTTTGGTGTTCATTTATAGATGTCAAAATATTAAATGCCAAAATAATTGTGGCCAATTGACAGGACACATGTAAGTTTGCAAGAGAATATTTATTTTATATAATTTGTTAATCTTTTCAGGCAATGGGCAACAAAAAAATACAAAAAAAAGAACATTTTGGTCGCCAACTGAGGGATGTCAAAAAACAATTGTTTGCCTAGAGATGGGCAGTTGCGAATAAAAACAATCTTATAATTCGATTGTTCTCCGCTCTCTGTCGCTGTTATATTTTTCCATATTTTATCTGTGTCTCTTATATTTTTATACTCTGAATGAGTTAAATAAAATAAAATTGGATTTATTTTCAATTTCAATAAAAGTTTCACAAAATATTTTGACAGGCGGTACGCGGCCAACGTAGCTTGCTGCGGGACAAAATTGTTAACCGCCGTTAGTTGACAGGAGTCGATTGTTCTAGCCCGATTGTTTTGGACGATAGTTCGATTGTAAAAGAGGTTATTAAACTAAAACTGAAAAAAATCTTTTTATTTTAAATATCAATGGTTGCATGCGTTCAAATTTCAGATCTAAATTCAAAAGTCACACTGATACCACGATGAATAAATTGAGACATACATTTCTAAAATCGACCATTAATATGCTCGCCCAGTAAAATAAATTTACTAGAATACGATTTGATAGTTACTCGATTGTTTTCTGCTAACACCGAATTGTCTTTTTATTCGATGATGAAACTAATTCTCAATCGCCCATCCCTAGTTTTGCCAGCCACTTCAAAAATGACAGCTGAAACCTCTTCAACTCGGTGTAAACGGGTTACTGTTGTTTCGGTGAATGTTCATCGAAATCTCGAGGTTTCGGCTCGGTGTAAACGTACTATTAGATTGACTGCATATCTAGTCATAAGGTCTTGAATGCCCCCAATGTCAAAACAAACATACCCACCGCCCATTTCCCCCTTGACAGCCATGGTTATTTCAAAATTTAAATCGTCAGATGGCGTATTCAACCGTCTGCAGCCGTTATGTCAAAAAATGAAAACAAATAAAATGTTTGATTGTTTTAATTTGCATTTTGTTTTATTTTGGATTTTGTTTTAATTTTAATTGTTTAATTTATTTTAAATATGGCTTTTTCTGAGTCATTTGGCTTAGGAAATAGTACTTTTATGGATCTAGAAAGTGAAGTAAACAAGGCACTGCAAGTGAAGGCAAATAATCCCAATCCTACTGGAGCAGCGCCAAAGCGTAGTGCAAATCCTTTGGATGTAATTGATGAATCTCCAACAAATTCCAATGGAAAACAAAATAAATCACGTTCTCGTCATCATGTAAGTCAATTCGGTGCGCAACGAAGAAAAAAATTCCAAAAAAGTAAATCAGATTCCACGCTAGACGAAAAGCGAATACGTGAATCAAAATGCGTTTCCAAAGCTGACAATTATTCAGAGTTCTTCAAAAGTGAATTCAGTATAGAAGTGGATCAAATAAGTTCAAATCGACCAAGCTCCTTTGTTAACACATCCCAAATTGAAGCTGCAGTAAATAAAATTAGTGATCAGGATCCCAGTCGGGTAGATCCGGTGCAGTTCGGCTTTGAGGATAGCAAAATGTTTTCCGAATTGATCGGTAATATGAAAACCCAATACGATGATAGTATACGGGAGGAAAAACAATCGAATGCACTGGATGTACCAGTGTTCTCAGAAGATGTACGTGATTTGCTAGATGAAAGTGTCCTGTCCAATGATTTAAAATTACCAGAGCTATCGGAAGCTGATTGGAAAACCTCACTTAAACTATCTGAATATGAAGAAGATCCTGTTCTTGAAATCGAGAAAGAAGATAAAACCTATGGGGGATCGTTGGATGCTGAAGAAATAATCAACATCGATGATGCTACCTTCATTTGTCCAAATGAAGATGGTAGAGATTATGTTGAGAAAGTGATAAATGACATTAAAATTGAAGTGCAGAATGCTCTACATGAAGAACCGGAGCAGGAGCTTAATATTTCGGCAATGGATAGGAATATTGCGAAGCTTATTTCAGGGGAGGACAACATATCACCAGATGTTGCAGTACAACCATCAACTAGGCCTACACCAAGTTCCGTACAACCGTATGAAATCAAACGTGACTTTGAAGGTATTGGCAACATATCTGCGTGGAATCTTCCAACATCAGTCTTAAAGGAATACGACAAGAAAGGCATCAGCAAGATGTTCGATTGGCAAGTTGAATGTCTAAGTAATCCAAAGGTAACCGTTTTTTTTTTTTAACTGGCCAATTCCGATGTTACGTAGCTACCAACTTTTACTTTCTGCTTCACTTCAGGTACTCTTCGAGCACTGTAATTTGGTGTACAGTGCTCCCACATCCGCAGGTAAGACCCTGGTTAGTGAGATTCTTCTCATTAAAACTATTTTGGAGCGAAGTAAAAAAGTCCTAATCATACTGCCATTCATTTCGGTGGTACGCGAGAAAATGTTCTATCTACAGGATCTCCTTACACCATCGGGTTACCGTGTCGAGGGTTTCTTCGGTGGGTATACACCACCAGGAGGATTCGATAGTATTAATGTAGCTATCTGTACAATTGAGAAGGCCAATTCGATTGTGAACAAACTTCTGGAGCATGGAAAACTGGACGAAATCGGTACCGTGGTGGTTGATGAGATTCATTTAATTTCGGATCCTGGCCGGGGGTATATATTGGAACTGCTATTGGCCAAAGTTCTGTACATGTCCAGGAAGTACGGTCTACAAATTCAGATTATAACCATGTCCGCAACGTTGGCGAACGTTGAATTACTAAAGAAATGGCTTGAAGCTGAATTGTACATTACAAACTATCGGCCCGTTGCTCTAAACGAGATGATTAAAATAGGAACAAAGATCTACGATAGCAATTTAGGGTTTCTTCGTGATCTAAGCTCATCCGAGCTGGGTGAAATTAACGATCAGGATCACATTGCACAGCTTTGCATTGAGACGATAGCTGAAGGTTGTTCTGTGGTGGTGTTCTGCCCATCGAAGGATTGGTGTGAAAACCTTAGCGTACAACTAGCCGGAGCGATACACACGATTGGCAGAAGTGGTTCCGAAATAGGAAATAAACTCCGTGCCAACATTAAACGTGATGCAATAGAGGAGGTTAAGCAGCAGTTGAAAGACATTCCAACGGGTTGGTAGAAGATTTCTTTTGTTTTTCGCTTAAATTTAGAAATTCATATTTTTCTTAGGTCTTGACTCGGTAATGGAAAAGACGATAAACTATGCGTGTGCATTCCACCACGCAGGCCTAACGACTGAGGAACGTGATATAATAGAAGCTTGTTTTAAGAGTGGCGCACTGAAGGTTATCGTTGCAACGAGTACATTAAGCTCCGGTGTTAACTTACCCGCCAGAAGAGTGATAATAAGGTCACCACTATTCGGCGGGAAACAAATGAGTTCATTGACCTACAGACAAATGATTGGTCGTGCTGGTCGAACTGGAAAGGTACATTTGGAATTACACTCATCATAGAACTAATTCATTTGCTTCACAGGACACTTTAGGCGAATCAATTCTCATATGCACGGACAGCAATGCAAGAATCGGCAAGGACCTGATCAGTGCAGATCTGACGCCGATTCGTTCATGTTTAGAAATGGAAAGCAGCGTAAGTCTAACCAAAAACAAACTTCCACAGCAGTTAACTTTAACATTTCAACAGACACACTTGAAACGAGCTCTGCTGGAGGTGATTTCGTCGGGTGTGGTAACAACCAAAACTGATATCAGCAATTTCGTCAAATGCACTCTTCTAAACGCTCAGAAGGAAATCGCAGCAATGGAAAAGAACGACGATAACGAAGAGAGCACAGATCAAAGCTTTATCACAGATTCAATTAATTTTTTAATCGAATACGAGTTCATACGACTGCAACAGGATATAGAAAAGGGTGAAACTAACTACGTTTCGACACGTCTTGGAATGGCTTGTTTGGGTGAGTAAAACGGACAGTGCAAAAAATTGATTTGACTTGTGTGTTTCTCGTCTCTAGCTTCTTCGATGCCACCGACCGATGGTTTGATTCTATTCTCCGAACTCCAAAAGTCTCGTCGGTGTTTTGTTTTAGAGTCGGAATTACATGCCGTCTACCTAGTCACTCCGTATTCGGTGTGCTATCAAATGCAAGACCTGGACTGGCTAATGTATCTTGATTTGTGGGAGAAGTTATCTCCAGCTATGAAGAAAGTCGGTGAGTTGGTTGGAGTTAAAGAGTCGTTTTTAGTGCGTGCTATGAGAGGCCAAATCAAACTCGACTACAAGCTAATGCAGATTCATAAGAGGTGAGTTTACAAACTTAACCAAACGTTCTTAGGGCATACAATGTTAAGATGTGTTTCTTTTTTTTAGATTCTACACAGCCTTAGCACTGCAGGAACTCGTAAATGAAACTCCCGTAAATACAGTGGCAGTGAAATATAAATGCACACGTGGCATGCTTCAAAGTCTTCAGCAAATGGCTTCAACATTCGCTGGTATTGTGACTGCATTTTGCAATTCCTTAAACTGGTCAATGCTTTCGTTGATTGTGGGTCAATTCAAGGAACGTCTTTTCTTTGGTGTTCACCGTGATTTGATTGATCTCATGCGATTGCCCGATTTGAATTATAAGCGAGCCCGAGCGCTATTCGATTCTGGTATTGGAAGTCTCATTGAATTGGCCAATGCTGATGTTTTTACAGTCGAAAAGATCTTACACAACAGCTTGAGTTTTGACACAGCGAAGCAGTTGGAAAACGAGGATGAATATGAGCAGAATCAAAGGAATAACATGAGAAATTTGTATATAACCGGTAAAGCTGGACTTACGGTCGGGGAGGCAGCGAAAAAGATGGTAGATGATGCTCGTCAGTTTGTACAGTATGACATTGGGGTGGGGAATATCAATTGGAGTCAGGTGAATGGTAAAGAGGTAAATATACCCTATGGGGATGGTAATTCAAAGAGAAAATCCGATGTTCGATCTGATGATGCATCGCCACCAAAAGTAGCAAAAGTGAATGGGAATGAAAAGACAAATCCAGCTAACACAGCGCCAAAGCGTTCAAATGATTTACCATCCAAATCAATGGCTACGCAGAGCCTCAATGGAAATCTACAAACCCATAAAACAGAGACTACGGCAAAGGTTATGCACAGGAATTCAAGTTCTGACAGGAAAGAGAATAAAAGTCCAGTTGTTCTAAATCGTGTAGAAAATAAAACGGGAACTTTAGACGTAAAATCTAAAGAAAGCAAGACCCCTTCCAAAATAGTACCGGCAGAGAACAAAGCTTATCATTTAACGGATAAGAGGCCCCAGCAGATTCTAAAACATCGACCAAATCAGGCTGTGGAACCCAAAAACCAACCAAAATCGAACGGAACTCGATTGAATGTTCGCGAGAATATGAAAGGCATATCTATTCAAACCGAATCAATTCAACTCGCAAAAAGAACCCCGAGTGAGCCAAAAATACAAAGTAAACCAGTTGTACAGCCCAACAAGGAGATTAACCCGAACATGGGACGAGCAGCTAGTATTCCACAAAAGAGTGAGAAAACTTCTCTATCTCCCCACAACCCCGATTTAGGTGCTCAGAATATAAAGCAAAACAATCTTATTCAACAATCACATCAAGTGAATAAACCGAACAAAGATAATCCTCCTTTAGCTAGAGAGAATAAGATATTGGTTAAACCCGCTGCCTCGCCATCGGTTCGTCGCAGTCCCCGTAACCATTTGCCGAGTTCAACAAGAATTGAACAGCCTTCTTGTTCTACAAAAGAGCCGCCACCCATTTCTACCGATAACGATCTCTTCATGGATGATACTTCCTTCGAGATGAATTCTGCCATCACAAATTGCAAGGGACCGAAGCGTAACTCACTCAATAAAAGTTCCGATGAAATTGCTGCATCACAAGAGATGACCTTCCAACCTAAAACGCAGAGCACTCGTTTTCTACGCTCTTATAAGGACAAGACATCTAATTCAATGAAAACCCCACCAAGACACACACCTTTAAGAAGGAAAAGTGAACGGGATCCTTCACCTCCAGCTCCAGCTCCTCCAATAGCACCAGTAAATCCGCAGAAAAATAATTCCAACACAATGGAAGTCTCTGATCTTTCGCTGGGGAATTCTCTAATGCAAAATCCGATTCAGCTGAACTCATCGCATATTTTAAGTACTTCCAAAACGGAGCCTGACGCTTTGTCATTAAACTGTATTCAAATCGTAGATATGTGTGGGAGTCATGTGCTTTTTAAAAATGCCCTCAAGGAGTTGAGTGAGGCGAAACTGCTTGGATTTTCAGTTGGAATCGAAAAACATGCAAACAAGCGCAAGCCGCTGATTGGTGCTAATTTGTTGATTAATCAGTTGGATGCGAAAGAAAATTGTTATGATGGAGAGGTTTTGGATTTCGCTATTGATGACGTTTCATATGTTAGTGGTGTTTCGATGGTGATGAATGAGAATATTGCGGTTTTCTTAAATTTACAACAGGAAAATACAGGCAAGGATGTGAGCAGAGAAATGAAAATCGAAGCGTTGCAGGTGGTGATGCAAAATCCAGAATTGACACTGCAAATATTCGACTGTAAGGAGCAGCTGAAGGTTTTACGACATGCGATAGCGGAAATTACCGATATCCGATGTAAAGTGGAAGATCCAAAAGTGGCCAATTGGCTTTTACAACCCGATAAGACAATGAGCTTGGCCAATATGGTAAGTGTTTTGTTTTTTTTTCTTTTTTGATTTGATTTCTTTCTTTAAATGCGCAACAGTTCGGGGTGAACCCGCTTTTCGCAACCATTTGTGTGTTCTTGTTATATTTTTACACGAATGGAAGGAACCTACAGTTTTGTGCTTTGTGTGATACTCTTTGAATGCTTGTCAGACATTCGAAAGAGGTGGCACCGTGAAAAAACTTTAAGGTGTTTGCTGGAATTGAACCTGGTCAGGATTGCGTAGTGCTCAATAAATAAATTTAATTTATTCAATAAAAATAAAGTGTATGTACCTCGGGCCTCCTATGAATGATTTGCCACTTGTTCATTACTATTCACATTATTTTCAATAGTTGTCTTAAAATCGCGAACGTAGGGGCTATGATCTTTTTTTTTATATGAGACTCGTTGAGCTTCTCTTTCTGACTCCCCATAAAATAAATTTTAACGAAATTAGGCTTCCAATAAGGTGATCAGCCCTTAAAAGCAGGCATAAATTGCCTTCTGTTATTCGTTTACCAACAAATGATGTCATTGAAATGGCTGAGTTATATGTACTTTCTTGAATTTTCAAGAAAGGCGGATGATCACCCAGGAGAATGCTTTTAAATGGTTCCGGTGGTGCAACCATTTCACGCAGCATTACCTTTCCGCTGGAGCAGCAGAATCCAGCAGCTTCTTTTGCCTACTTTTGTGTACTACAAAAACCACAGACCTCAGACATTCTATGTATATTGACCTTCGTTCCGTATTTAGTGCATATTTAATATTGAAAGCGAGAATTTTTCGTTGGGGTCCATCACCGCGCAATATTTCCATGCGGAGCATTGTGCCGACCACCATTAGAAGAAAATACATTGCTAACAACCGAGATTGCTGTATCATTTTGATGTGATCGAACCATTCTCGATAATTTTGCAGTTTGACTTATTCGCCCAATATCAGGCTGATACGATCGCTTACACGATTACATGATTTCACGAAACAAGTCTCGGCACTTCTACATCGGCACTGACTTTAAAGTAGGGTACACAACTATCGTTTTTGAAATGACATTCCAAGACTGCTCTTAGAGTATTGGTTTCTTATTATGTAGATATTACCACAGGAGATATTCTTAAGAAATCAATGTAATGGAATTTGGGCGAGTTACTGACATATGCCAGGTCCTACATAGGACTTAGCAACTCCGTGAATATCCCTCTACCAAATTGCATTTTGTGTCAGAACAAGCAACTACTAACAGTTAGGCATCTCGGGGAGTTTGTCATAGCTATAAGTTCGCCTTGCCCAAGAAAAAAGTTAATTACGGTCTTTTTGCAACGAAATTAAACTTTTAACTCTTGATTATTTTTATTCATAGGCCGCACAATTCGCACCAGAATGCCAAGCACTCGTTAAACTGTCAGGTACTAGTCGCGGCTACAGCAGCATCGGTCTGGACTCAAGTAGCGCTATTTTCGGTAAAGTTCGTTCTGCCATAGAAGCATGTGTAACAATGCACATCCTACATGGACAAGTGGAGAACTTAAAGCGAATTGGTACTGGTCAGCTTCATAAATTCTTCATCGGTAAGTAATTTCAGCTCAACATGACTTTGTATATGAGTACCACTCGTTCAATGCAGATCTGGAAATGCCTCTTCAGTTGTCTCTATGTGAGATGGAAATCCATGGTTTCCCAGCAGACGAAGCTACTCTAAGAGAACTCTTCAAACAAATGATGGATGCAATGAAAAAGCTTGAAATGAAAATCTACGAAGCTCATGGATCTCGATTTAATCTGGGATCAGGTTCCGCCGTAGCGAGGGTGAGTGAGAAATTGATAACCAAATAAATTTAACTGATAACTGAACAATTCGCTCCAGATTCTGGGACTGCATCGCAAATCCAACGGTCGAGTGTCCACCTCTAAGCAGATTTTAGAAAAGATTGACTCTCCCATCGCGCAAATGATAATTTCTTATAGGAAACTTAGTGTCACGTTGGCTAAAATGACTCAACCGCTGCTACGCACTGTTGTTGGCAATAGGTGAGGCTTTAAGGAAGTTCTTATTAGGTTTTGATTCTGATTTCTGATTCTTTGTAGAATTAGAGGTCAAAGTATAACATTCACTTCGACGGGTCGAATATCAATGCAAGAACCAAATCTGCAAAATGTGGCCAAGGATTTCGAAGTGGCAATTGGTAGTAATAAAGGGGAGTAGGGTAGAAGGTCGTTTGTTAATCAGATTATTTATTTCTTAGCATCTGAAAAAGTGAACATCTCATGTCGGAGGTCGTTTTTTCCACCAAACGGCCGGTGTTTGATCTCAGCCGACTTCTGTCAATTGGAAATGAGAATCTTAGCTCACCTATCACAAGTAAGAGACGCGGTTGGAAGAAAATTGAATCATTAAACTAACAAGCGCTTGTTTTTTACAGGACCCTCCTCTCCTGCAAGTGATGAATGCAGAAACCGACCTGTTCACAGCTATTGCAGCCAAATGGAATAAAATTACCGAAGACGCTGTCTCGGAACAGCTTCGAAATGGAACTAAACAGATTTGTTATGGAATTGTTTATGGTATGGGCATGCGCAGCTTATCTGAATCACTAAAATGCACCGAACAAGAGGCAAAAACTGTTTCAGAACAATTCCATGCCGCGTATCCTGGTATACGGTAGGATAATCACAAATAATCGATTTCTTTGGCGTTTTTAATTGATAACATCTCTTCAGCTTATACGCGGAAAAAGTGATGAAGTTTGCGAGGCAACATGGCTACGTTGAGACGATTACAGGACGACGGAGATATTTAGACAACATAAACAGTGGCGAACCACAGTTAAAGAGTAAATAAAACGGTTTTCTGTTTTGTTCTTAGAAAATCAATTAATTTATTTATTTAAGGTCAATCCGAACGTCAAGCTATCAACTCAACGATCCAAGGATCTGCTGCTGATATAGCAAAGAGTGCGATCCTTCGGATGGAGAAAAACATCGGCAAGTATCGAGAGAAAATGGGAATAACACGGAATTGTGTCAATTTGGTTCTGCATCTGCATGACGAGCTGATTTTCGAGGTTCCCGAGGATAAAGCGAAAAAGGTTGCCAAAGTTCTTAGCATAACCATGGAGAATTGCGTTCGGCTAAGTGTCCCGCTGAAAGTGAAACTGAAAATTGGAAAATCCTGGGGTGACTTGCGAGAAGTTAAATTGTAAATAAGTATTTTATTTAAGACTGTTTTAGGTTATTTATGTTTATTTAAATGATTTGTTGCCATTTATGCAAATGGAGTGATTATTTTATAATAAAAAAATATTGTAATGCACTTTACAAGTTTTCTTTTTGTGCCCACTCGGTCCATGATCCTTTGTATGCTTTTGCGCTAAATAAGAGGAATGGAATAATTAAATACGAATTTTAAAATGATAAAAATAAATACTCAAAGCTCACTTGACAAATCCATGAGAGATTGCTGATTCGGTAGCACGTTGAGCTCGCCCACCAGCATGACAACTAAAAATTAAATAAGCATCTTTGTTAGGCTTGGGCCGATTGAATGCGGTCCTAAAGTCATTATCAGACATCTTGAAAGCTGCATCTAACTCGGGCACTAAAAAAATCAATAAAACAAATGATTAGCAAGAATGTACACATACGTAGTCATAGCCTTTAAATATTATTTATATACAGCTACACAAATGTGTTTCAAATGACTTCTGCAGAAGTTGCAGAGAAGAATAAGAGGAAGAGCCCAACATATCTCCTCTGTTCATGCGGAGCTTTTTCCCGTAGTAGAAAACTACACCTAGGAGAATACTTTTTCGACAATCTCAGTGAGCTAGCACAAAAAGACGTTGGAAGCCGTTTTCGCTTTATGCAAAGCTCCAAATAGTTCTTATAAGTAGCGGGCATAAATATCCCCAAGATCCTTGATATCACAATGAGTCTCTATGGTGTGCTGGTACGAGTTACCGGCAGCCACTGCTGCCTAACCTAACCTACATCAATGTGCTGCGTGTTGACTGGGTAATTACTTATTTTTACGCTCACTGGAATCTGCGTACATACTCGTATATTTAAAATGTCGTACACATGCACGCGGTCATTATTCAAGAAAAAGAAAATTGATTTCAGAAATAACAAAAGCAAGCCCTATCGAATTTGAAACACTTGAAGCTCAGAATATGAAAGGAGCATCCTGGCCTTACGCGGATAGGTTAGATTGGAGAATGAATGATAAAAATTGTTTCTAGTCCCGCTGGTGGGGAAGAACGTATTGCTCCTGTTTCACCAATGCATGGGTTCATGGTTTTATTAGCAGCATGCAACCAGACTGGATTACCCTAGGTAAAAATGGGCTAACCACCAAATTCTATTACAAGTATAAAAGGCTCTTTGCACTTTCTTACACGTTCTTTTGTAATAAGTCCCGACTTTAATTTCTTATCTAACACTAGCCTTACGTATCTGGCACTGTCTAAGATTTTGAGTGAAGATCGTATTGCGGTATAGATTCCTTTTTTGATGATCAGTACCAGTTCCTTCTTCTGCAGATTGACCACAAGTCAGGAAGCATTAATTGTAATACTTCTTCTTCTTAAAGTTCCACTCCGTTCCGGAGGTTGGAAATCATCGATGCAAGTGTTTGTTTGTTTGTCACTCCTCTAAGTATTTCTACCGTTGAAAGACCGAGCCATTCTCTTAAATTTGACAACCATGTCGACCTTTGCCTTCCGACGCTCCTTCTTCCTTCGATCTTTCCCTGTAGAATTAGTTGGAGAAGTTGATATTTGTTATTTCTCATTATGTGTCCTAAGTATTCAATTTTTCTTTGTTTTATTAACAGAAATATTTCCTTTTTTCTTCTTATTCTTCTTAGAACTTCTTCATTTGTAATTCTGTCAATCCATGATATTCGTAGAATCCGTCTATACACCCACATTTCGAAAGCTTCTATTTTTCTTATTGTTGCGCTTTTTAGTGTCCATGTTTCTGCTCCGTATAATAGAACTGACCAAATGTAGGATTTGACAAATCTTATTTTTAGATTTAAGTGTATCTCTCTACTCAGTAACACTTTCTTTACTTTGCAGAAAGCTGCCCTCGCCTGTTCAATTCTGCATTGGATTTCTTTGTTAGGGTTTGCATTGCTATTTATAAATGTTCCCAGGTATTTAATGGTGTTAACTCTTTCTACCTCAACGTTGTTTATCTTCAGCTTATAATTTCCTGCTTCTTGACTTTTATTGAATACTATGAATTTTGTTTTGCTTATATTTATTTTCAAACCGAATTTGTTGCTTTCCGCGCTAATTCTGTTCATAATAGTGTTTAGTTCGTTAATGTCATTTGCCATTATTACCGCATCATCTGCATATCTGATGTTATTTATCTGGACTCCATTAATTTTGATTCCTCCATGTGAATTTTCTATTGAGTTCTTGAATATTTCTTCAGAGTACATATTAAAGAGGAGCGGTGATAAAATGCAGCCTTGCCTTACTCCTCGGCGAATCTCTATTTCCTCGGACTCTTCACCTTCTATGGTTATTTTTGCTTTTTGGTTCCAGTAGAGATTCTCAATGACTCTGACATCATACCTGTCTATGTTTTTGCTTCTCAAGATTTCCACCATTTTCTTATGTTGCACTTTGTCGAAAGCCTTTTCATAATCGACGAAACATACAAAGACAGTTGTGTTCATCTCTAAGCTTCGCTGTATTAACATATTGAACGCAAATAGTGCTTCACGTGTTCCAAAACCATTTCTGAAACCAAATTGAGAATCACTTATATCTGCCTCAAGTTTATTGTATATCCTTTTGTGAATTATTTTCAGGAAGATCTTCAATGCGTGACTCATCAAACTTATTGTTCTGTAATCCGAGCAGTTTATTGCTTTGTTCTTTTTTGGCAACGTAACAAAAGTTGATTTCAACCACTCATCTGGAATTTTGCCATGTCTGTAAATAGCGTTGAAGAGATTAACTAGTGTTGGAATGTTTTCTTCCCCGACTAGCTTAAGAACTTCGTTCGGTATTCCATCAGGACCTGTCGCTTTTCGGTTTTTCGCTTCTTGAAGCGCTTTTTCAACCTCGTCTTTTATTATTTCTGGTCCCTCGGGTCCATTATAGGGTTCTAGTTGGACTTTTTCATCCCAAAACAGGTCCTCGATGTATTTTTTCCACTGTTCTAATCTTTCCATTGTATTTAACAAAAATCGACCTTCGTTATTTTTCAAGGCATTGGACATCGATTTGCGTTCAACGCCGGATATTTCTCGAACTTTTTTGTGGAGATTAAAACTATCGTGGTTCCTGCCGTGCCGTTCTAGCTCTTCGCATTGTTGATGCATGTGACGGTTTTTGGCTTCTCTGATTTTATTTTTTATTAATCTATCTATTTCCTTGTATCTACTCTGGTTTGTTTTGTTTTGTCTTCTTGCATCCATTAGGGACAAAATTTCATCTGTCATCCATTCCTTTTTGGGTTGCTGGTTCCCACTGCTGAGGTATTTTTTACTTGTTTCCATCATAATTTGGCTTATTTCTGACCATTTTAGATTAATATTTTCTTCGTCTATTCGGTTTGTGTTTATTTGGTTTAAGTTTGCATTTAATTCCCTTCTAAGATTATTTTGTATTACTTCATTCTTTAAAAGGTTTACTTGAAGTTTTTTCTGTTTAACACTTTTTTGAACTTTTTTCATTTTTATGTCAACTTTAGCTATAACTGGATTGTGGTCTGACCCCACATCAGCGCCTGGATAGCATTTAGCTGATTTCAACGAGTTTCTAAATCTTTTATTTACTATGATGTAGTCTATTTGATTCCTGACTATTGAGTCTTGAGTGTGTCTGGGGGATGTCCAGGTATATAATCTCCTAGGCGGAAGCTTAAACCATGTATTTGTTATTGTGAGTCCATATAATTGACAAAATTCTATTAGTCGCTGACCCCTCTCGTTTCTAATTCCTAGCCCATAATCTCCTACAACGTCTTCAATCTTTCCTTTCCCAACTTTAGCGTTGAAATCGCCTAAAATGAACAAAGTTTCTTTCTTTTTTGTTAGTTTGATTGCTTCTTCAATTTGATTATAAAATTCTTCAATAACCGCTTCTTCGCAATCATTTGTTGGGGCATAAACTTGAATGATGTTCATTATATTTCCTTCTACTTTTAATTGCATAAGCATTACTCTCTCTGATAAATTCAAAACTCCTATTATTGATTGTTTCATTTTTTCGGAAATGAGTATCCCTACTCCATATCTATTATGGGTTGCGTTCGAACATGAATAATGAAATTTGTAACCGTCTTTTGTTATGATTCCATTTCCTTTCCATTGTACGTCTGCAATTCCCAAAATATCTATATTCATTCTTTTCGCTTCTTTTATAATATTTTCAAGCTTACCCGCTTGATACATACTTCGAACGTTCCATGTTCCCATTTTAAAATACCCACCGGGGATTCTTAGCACCCTCTGACCATTTAAGGTCTGCCGGGGACTGAGGGCCATTTGGTATGTTTGATTCTGCATGATGATTTTTCTAGGGAATAGTTTTATTTCAATACTTAAGAGAGGTGGTTTCCCGTTGCCTTCCTTCCATTGTAATACTAACTTACTCCAATTATATGCGATGCGAACTTTTAGATAGTAACGAACTTTGTCTACCTCGGCTCTGCTATAACATCGCAAAATGACATCGGACGTCGGAAATCAAACGAAGGATTACTCTTACCATTCGCTGTTTCTATGGGCTAGGAAGCCAATTGAAGGATAAAGATATCCTTGGTCGCTTGGAGAAAAAAATCGTTCGTAAGATATTCGGCCCTTTTGCATTGACAAGTTTTGGAGGAGAAGATTCAACCACGAACTATACGAGCTGTACAGCGACATTGACCTGGTCAAAAAACTGCGCATTGGACGTTTAAGATGGCTAGGACATGAAGAGCGAATGGACATAAGCGCTCCGGGCCGCAGTGTATTCGAATCCAACCCGTATGGTCACCGCAGCAGAGAACGACCTTACCTAAGGTGGCGCGGATAGGTGGAAAAGGATCTAAACCAACTTGAAGTGCGCAACTGGAGGCAGTTAGCTATGAACCAGGCTAACTGGAAGGGGCTGTTGGTTGAGGGCGTAAGGCCCACTTGGACTGTAGCGCCAGCTAAGTAAGTAAGAACAGGACAGGCCTTTCTAGTTCATAACTTCTAAAAACTTAAGATATGGACAACAAGAGGGTGTACACTCTGCAGCTAGCTGATAAAGATCAGTTCGGTGATATGTTTAGATTTATCTACCAAAAAACAATAAACAAGACTGTTCTGCTTACCTACTTGTATTGGGAAGCAAATGTGAAAATGAGGTAGAATTCCACCCGCTGTGCATCACATATCAAGTGGTTGAAAACTGCCAGTCCTGTCATTCTCTATCTGTTACTTATTGAGTAAAGGCTGACTTAAGTTATTTACTACTCCCTGACTAGAGATTATCTTTACTATCTTCACGACACTTGTGTTTCGACTTTAATCTTATCTGCCAGTTGATTGACTTTCTTAGTAAATTTCCTAATAATTTTTCGATGGCGAGACTTTCAATACATTTTGGGTTTGGAAACCAAGTAGGTATGCCCCTTTTTATCTTGAATTTTGTTTTGATTCCTTGTTCTGAGCGACGGTAAAGACTACGATGATATTAAGCTGAAGAGGAAGGCCTTAAACCTTAAAGCCACTTGGGAATGATAAAGAGAAAGCAGAACTAGAACTGCGTAATTTGGAAGCTCTTCTTTAACACGAAAAACAAACCTAATTACTATTTGCATAAGCAGATTGACATTCCTTAAAATGTTTACCTGACCTTCATAGAACATCTACGCGGGTATTTCCCAGAACAGAAGTTAATTAAAACACGAATTTAGCACCTACATAGCAACGATTTTCCAGAAGTCACACTTTTGTATGTTCGTGCACAGCTGTCAGCATTTAAATAGAAAACGATTGTTCACTCCATTGAATACCTACTGTACTTTCTAATCTAATCATTAATTCAACACTATCTTTTATTGGGAAACAAAAAGTTCCTTCTGTGACCAAACAGGTGTTGGTTGTTGAAAATTGGAAAATAAAATCAATTGTAGGTACCTCGACACAGGCCTACTGATGAATTTCACAACCTTCTCATATATTAAGTATCCTAAAACCATAATTGACTACATCCGTTAACAAATAATCGTACTTGTTCTATTCATCTTACTTGGAATATTGATGCTGGCTGGTATAACACCGGTCTTCTCCAATTCATCCGGATTCCTGACATCGATTAGATATGCTTCTGGATGATTTGCAACATCTTTAATATCCTCGTAGGTTGCCATTTTAGGGACTTTAACTTGTAATTACGCTCCAACGATGTAGAAAGCTGAATTATGACTAATGTGGATTGTGGGCTACTAACTTTTTTAATACAATCGAATCGACGTAAAAGTGAACTTATTTTTGGTATTAGTATTTGTATGTGATTATTAATTAAGTTCGTTATGTACCTACCGGCTTTTTTAGAGATAAGATCGAGTTCGATAAAAACAAAAACACACCCACACTTTATTAGTGCTGTCGCTTGCACTGTGATGGGACTATAGTATTGCTTCTACTACTCTCGGCGCTCAGACTGCGGCAAGTTAAATTTCGTAAAGCATTTTTATAGTGAATACAACCACTATCCTAGCATTATAATATTTCTTTCTATTACATATTAACCTTTAACAGCATACTGCAGAGTTTAACACGATCGTAAGGAACTTTTACTTTGCTTTAATTTTTGATGTTATAACCTTATTTTCGGACCTATTATTTATTTTGATAGGAATATACCGTAGTTTCTAAAACTCTAATCAAAATGAAAAAAAAATGTATGTAGACCAGTTCTACTTTTTTCTTTTAATAATTTTAAGGCATAGTACTTTTAAAACTAAATACACGACATCACTGGGTGACAGAAAATTTCGTTGACAAGACGTAACGTAACGTAAATAGGTTAACGCATGATATGATAAAGATACAGTAGTGTCGATATTAATTCCAACATATGCTAAGTAAGTAGAACATTTTTGGTTGTTTATAATAATAGCTATATGTATTGTAAAATCATCATAGAATAATTGGTATTGGAAATAAAAATATATTAATAAATGCATATTTGTATGTATGAATGTATGGGTGCCATCAAAAATCTCTTTAGCCCTTTACTGGAGATAGTAAATGTGTTCACAGGTTAAAGTATTTCCTCTAGCCCAGTATCTCTTAAGAGTTATATACTATTTACTGTTGTAGACATTATGGTAGCTCCAAGCTATTCAGAGGGTTTATATTTTCTATATCGTTGCATCATAATACCGTGGGATGGTTCCATAGCTTACAATGGTCACTAAGAAAACCCTTTCAGATTCAAAGCTTATTTAGATTTTTTTCAGTTCCCGAGAAGTAGGTACCTACCTATTTCGGTGTATCTTAGCTTTGGATACCGCTTTAGAGTTTTTTTTTTTTTCTTTAGATGGCGCTACAGTTCGGCGTGAACCAGGGACTACTTCTCGCAACAATTAATTTTTATTTTTGCACGAAATTGAAAGGATCTATGGTTGTTTGCCGACTCCGAATGGCGAGTTGTGAAGCTCACCGTGTCAAGTGATACTCTTGAATGCTTGACAGACATTCTGAAGAGGTGGCACCGTGAAAAAACGTTTAGGTGTTTGCTTGGCTTGAACACGGGCAGCTTTGCGTAGTAGTCCAATACACTATCCACTGCGCCAAGGTGCCACTCTCATTATACGTAGTTTAGCACTATTTTATTTTTCCTCCTTCCTAAGTTTTTCTCGGGTAGATGTAATCATTTTTATATCTACACCCAAAGAGAAAACAAAAATACCGCCTTTGCGGAAATTCGAAGAACATGGAGAATAGAAAGCCTTTAAGGATGACTGAAGTTAAAGGTAATCGCCCACATCTACATATATCGGCTGTGTGATAGGTGCGAAAGAATAATACTCTTCTATCGAAAAAGGGTCCTCGAAACTAAACCTAAGTACCTACAAAAAAAAATTGCCGTTTCGAATACTTGGCAGCCAGGTTTGAAAGCTTGTATCTTCCTTGCTTGTAAGATATACATAAATATGTGCTGAGTCCCAGTCGGAGACTCTTGACGGGCAGCGATAATAATCTTTTCTGGAAGCCTCCGTCTCCTCGTGTTGGAATGCATGGGATGATATTAAAGTACCCACTCGTAATACATAATCTTATTTGTACATGATATTGATTTTTTTTTTCACTTTCAATTATACATATTTTTAAGTACAGGCAATTTTTCTTAATTTATTTATATAAATCAATAGCTGACCTGTTTTCTGGAAAAATTATCGTGGTATAATGTTCGCAACTGTCATTTAATTTGTTTTTTTTTTGTTGTTGCAGCAGTTGTTTCACAGGCGAATGACACAATCGCTAACCATAAAACCACGATACGGGTGATTCGCAAAAGAGTTCGCTTCATATCGAACGTTCGATTCGCTAACCATAATAGGGCTGTAGGCTAGCTTTACCATCCGGGCATTCCTATCCCACATCAACCACTAGAGACGTCGTTGTTCGTAATTGGCGACGTCCGTGTGACTGTGTTAAATAAACAACGATGATTGTTAGTACATAGCTACGAACCATAACCACGCACAAACTTCAGTTCTCGATTTGGCGTTACTACTGAAAAGTACTATATACCAGCTTATGTGGCACTAACATTATTTTTGTTACAAAACAGTTGCCAATGTTGATAGAATGCAGAGTTCCAATTCTGTAAGCTAATGGGAAATCTAAATATTTGCGTTTTTAAATGCGTAACCATTACTGGGGAGAAATTCAAATGTTGTACCAGCTTCGATGAAAGACTAAGAACGCACATTCCTAGAAAACAAAACACCAAGTCAATGATGGAAACCACTTTTATTTAGATTTCTTTAATTTATTTATTTAAGATGCATTTCGGTGTTACTTGTGATAAATTTAATTTTTGTATCTCTTTCACATAATAAATAATCTAAAATAAATGGTGAACTTATATAGCTTTAACAATAATAACATTAATTACGACGAAAAAAAAATTAACATTGCGAATTCTCTTATTCTTCTCTAATTTTTGTATTTATTTTTTTTTATTGTTTTTAAAAAGTATAGGAAATAAACAAAAAAAAAAAAAGAAAAACAATATAAATCATAGATCATTAATAATTGCACACTTAAAAGATTTAGTTTAAAATATTGCAGGAAAAAAAACTTATGTTGTACATTTACATAATTACTGTATCAAAATAAATCATTAAACAAATTATTTAACAGATTTACTTGTAACAAAAAAAATGTTGTGCTTGTTTCCGTTTTTTTTTTTTTTACTTTTATTGAACGCTTAAACATACATAAAAATAAACAAAATATTATATGTACTCGTATGTATATAGATAAATTGTGTATAAATACGATTAATAGGACAATTTATAGGCGGAAACATCAATAGAACATAATTTGTTTACTTTATTACAATGATATACATAATTTTATCTATCCAAAAGAAATTGTTGTAATTTTATTACTAAACCAAAAAAAAAAAGAAGTTGTCCACAAGACATTACAAATTATTAACACGAAAAGTGTAGATAATTTTACCTAGCTCTCTCTCTCTTTTAATTTATTATCTCATCACACATTTTACAATGATATAGTAAAACAAAAATATATATCTATTTATCTTCTGTATCCAATTTAAGTTATTTTGTTTCTTTTTTTTTTTCCTAGATTGTGTTTTGTTTGTTTTTAAGCTTTACAAAAATTTGTTAAATATTTTTTTTCTTTTATACAAAAAATTTGTTTTATACTCGTGTATGTATAGAAAACATTTTACTGAGGCTTTTAGTTTTTTTGTTTTATTTTGTTAAGATTAGCATCGTTTCGATGGTGGAACTAGATGATCAGGCAGTACGTTCGGCAGTTCATTGCCATCCAGCTTGACATTGATTAAGTGCATGGATAGAGCGAATTCATCGGCGTCTAGGAAACCATCGCCATCGACATCGGAGAGTTTCCAGATTTTACTTAGCACTGAGTTGGGTAGTTTCGATTTGATTAGTTCCTGTTTGGCAGCTGTCGAAAATTAGAGAAAAAAGCAATTTAAATTCTATTTTGTCTGTACAAAGTGCTTGGGGGTGTAACTTACCAGCTCCAGAGATCTTGCCATCAATTGGATTCAGTGCGGTAAAGAGTGGATCCGTACGGGCTTTGTCTCTGCTACAAATCCAGTCGAGTTCACCGTACCCAGCATCAATACCTTCTCCCTTTCGGTAGCCGAATGGCGAAATTGTGTCATCGACAATACCTTCAAATGCACCGCCTGGAATAAGAATGAAGAATTAATTAGAAATTAGCCATGCAGAGGATGTCAAGTGCGAGTGTAATTAAAATGCAAAGAATAGGATACGCGTGTGATGTCCCACGAGTTCGAATGAAATGTTTTATGTCACACGTGATGCACTACACGAGCATGACGCTGAGTGTCGTGTTTGAGTATGAGACGCTAGGTGCATCAAATATCATTGAACGAGTGGAAAGTTGGAGTTCTGAAATCTTTTAGTATTTGAGTGGAAAGAAAGAGAAATTAGATCAAAGAAATTATTTGCTCGAAGTGAAATGGAATGTTGAAAATACTATCATGATGGGCATCGAATGATGAATAGTTTTTAGTCACGACATAAACAGCAGAAAGCAAGAATGACTTCTATTGAAGAACAGATAAATAAGCTGCGTGTCTAACTTAAAAGTGGTCGATTGCAGCCATTATTCACCCTGGGATAGAGCTAAACAAATAAAGATTTTGAAAACTTACCGGGTCAAATGGGCAATTCATATTAGAGCGCAATTCGAATGACAAGAATAGACGCAGATTCACCCGGAATATTGCGCCATCGAAAGTAAGTACTTAATTTGCAGCTATCTGAGAATTGGCAGTTGTCGAATCTAAGGTTTGGTACTTGTATGAGAAATATTAGAATCAAACTCTGAACTTTCAGTGGGACCCATTTTTGAGGTTAAATTCGCGTGTTTGTGTTGTTAAAATCGCATCTGACTCGTCTAAAGCTTGTGAAAGCAAAGAAGTCAAAAGCTAGACTAGAATTTATTTGTCGGAACTCAAGAAAAAAATTAATAGCAAGATGTTTATAAAATCCAGCCAGATACTTGGGTATGCCGATGACGTTGCAAGAAGCGAAGAACAACTAAAAATGAACTATCTAACAATAGAATAAGAGACGTAGAGCCCCGAGTCAATAAGCAGACAACATAGTTTCCAATAGCTTTGTGGAACTAGCAGCAATAGCAACCTCACATTACAAATGGGTTACTAGTTTTGTGTAGTATTGGGGAGTAGAGTTGAAGGGATTGAAACCAATAACATATCTTCTTCTCGCAACCATTAGTGTGTGCGTGTTATATTTTTGCACGAATGGAAGGGACCTACAGTTTCTTGCCGACTCCGAACGGCGAGTTGAGAAGCTCCTCATGACAAATGATACTCTTTGAATGCTTGTCAGACATTCGAAAGAGGTGACGATCGGACCATTTCTCCAGATTACACGATTACCTAACTTCCCCCTCATTAGATCAATTATTTGACCAGCTGTGTGGCATGTGACACCATCTTGTTGGAACCACATATCACTGATATTAAGCCCATCCAGTTCTAGCTAAAAATTGTCTTCCAACATCGGACGATATCGAGCTCCATTGACCGTAACATGGCGATCATTTTCATAGACGAAAAAATACCGCCCAATCACACCTCCGGCATGAAATCCACACCACACGGTTAGCACCACACGGTTAGCCTTCTTTGCTGAATATGATTTTTCGATTAAATTCAGGATTTTCTTCAAACTATCGCAGAGCCCAATCGAAGAAGTGTCGGCGCGGCGTTTCAAATGATCAAGAGGATTCGGTTCTTGAACTAATTTAATTTTGTAAGGGTGTAAGCCAAGATCTTTACGCAAAATTTGACATAATATGGACCGAGAGATTCCCGATTCTTGTCAGGGAAAGGGTGTGCAACATAAAGACCATAAAATCTTCTGTTTTTTCGCCGCGCTGTCAAAATGTTTATATCAATGAACATGTGGCCAGCCACTAATGTTGTAATGTACCAACTTCCATTTTTCTAGCAAAGAAGGGAAAGTAAGGTTAACCTAAATTCGTATAGGCTAGTGGTCAAATTTGAAGGGTCTCTCGTCGGCGAAGCTTTGGAAATTAATATACCCTACTAGAGTGTATAAAATGGCGAATTTGTATTCATTAATTTAAACTTCCATGAAAAGCAGTACAACGAGCACTTGATGTTTGGGTAGATGTTTTGGAGGGGAATGCTCCCCTACTTTGCAAAAACGCATTAATGTCACATAATGTGTTTTTGCTTTGGATAGCTTTTTGCAATCCCAATAATAGTCTTAATACATCTACATTAAATTTTTTTCCAATTTGTTTCGAATTTCGGAGATAAAATGTGCAGAAACGCATTAACTGCACAATACAGTACTCCTTTACAGAAAAGAAACACATTATCCGTTGTTAGGCATCGTTAAATTGTAAATGAGTAAGTCATGAGTATCCAATACAATTACATACATAAGACATTAAATAAGGATAAGGATGCTCTGTATTGCAAAACGTTTAATTTTGTTGGAGTAGTGCAATATAAAAACGCGTTAAAAGTCATTAATGAGTTTTAATTTTTGGACATAGCAACGAAATTTGTTGATATTCAATACAAAAACGCATTATGAGCATATAATGTAAAAAAGGTTTCGTCCCACATGGAAATACAAACTAAAAACGCATTATCAGCGGATAATGTTTTTTTTTGGAAATTTTAATTCCAAAGAATACAAATAAGATGAACATACAAAAACACATTCAGCGACTATAATGTGTTTTTATTGCACCCATACGCAATCTACATATGTATCACAAAAAAGAAACACTGAGTCCTGAATGATTAATACTAATTACTGCCTGCGAAAGTTTTTATAATTTATAATTCCAAAAAAAAATCGTAAATATATCTATCTTTTTGTATATGCATTTATTAACACTCTTTCTACCGTTCCTTATTACGATCACTTTATAAACAATGGGCGTTTTCTCAAAAAGTCTAAATTGCAAGTAATGCGTTTTTGCAAAGTAGGGGAGAATGGGTATCGTGTTAGCCAAAAAAAAGACAAAGTATCTGTACTGCCAATTATCTGACCCAAGCCAACCCATTCAAGACATTTATTTAAATGGAGTGGTGGTTCCCAAGTGTTAAAAGTTCAAATATCTGCAACTGTTGATGACGACATCAATCATCGTGTAAGCGTAGGGTGGATGAAGTGGCAGGAAAACTATGCCATCTTCTGTGACCGAAAAATGTCCCCTAAGCTGAAAGGAAGGCTCTACACCGCAGTTGTGCATCCGGCGCTGACACACGGTTCACAATGCTTGGCAATGTACAAAAAGTATGAGTGCAAATTGACAGCAGCTGAGATGAAGATGCTTCGCATGAAAGCAGGAGTAAATAAGCTTGATCGAATAAGAAGTTCCAAAATCCGATTAATCCTTCACGTCAAACGAGCACGACCGGCTCAGTTGGTATTAGGTCTGTTCAGTGAGAAAAAACGAGATCAGAACAGCACAGACTCGTGCAAAATGTCAAATCAAAGTTAGAACAGAAAAGTTTAGCCCATATGTTTAGTTTTCAAGTATGTTGACATTTCACAATTGTCATTTCTATTTAAAGTGAAATATAAGATGTTTAAGAGTGAAATCTAAGATATTTAAACAAATTACAAATGGTACAGGTTGCCCATAATTTTATTTCAATTTTTTCCATGTTTAATTTTCATAAAACAAATCGGTTGCTAAGAACAAATCAAAATTATAGCCACAGCTGATTTTGACATCTGTACACTATAGTCTGTTCTACCTCAAGAGGAGGTGCAAGATTTCCTGTACTTTTCTGTTCTGACAACCTCACTGAACACAAACGAGATCGGTTTCGGACAGAAATTTTTCTCACTGAACAGAAAACCTTGTACATTTCTGTACTTTTCTGCCCAGAACGGCCTCACAGATCCTACGAACCCCGTCAAAAAGGCAATTTCAATCAACGTTCCCTTACAGTCGCGTAAAAGAGGCAGACCTAATATGATCCCTATAATTCTGATTATAACCTCGTCATTTAAATGGAGAGAAGAAGAAGAAAAATAGATATAACATTTTATCCTCCAACAAGGTTAGATAAATAGCTGTTTCGTGACATAGAACAGTCATGGCTCATTTAGCCCAACGTGTTAATTAATTGTGCCCATAAATCCACCAACAATTCATTTTGTATGACAGAAATGCACATGTTCGAAAAGCCTATTTCTATAACCAAAAAATGTTTAATCGAAACTGTATGGAAATGTAGAGAAACCATTTATAAGCGAAATCCAAATAACTGACTAAAAATACCAAAACATATCAGCACGCGATTTTCTAAATATTTTTTCAATTACACATGTCTGGACTAAGCTTAACATATCTCCTACAGATGTACGTAAATACATAATATGTATGTATGTGTTACATTGCACCAGACTGTATTTGATTTGTGCAAACAATAAACTCATTTGTACGAGTGCTTTTCACCAAACAAAAAAAAAAGTATCTACAAACATTTTTGTCTGTCATCACGTACGGTTTAATCGCAACGCTTGAGTAAATAATCACGCGTAGCGTTCTAATTTTATTTATGTAGTTTAGCGTTTGCACTCGCGTTCAAATTCATAATCAATACGTCCCTGAACGAGAATGAAACAGAAAAAAAACTTTAAAAAATAAAAAAAAGACAGACAATTAAAAAATGGCAAATATTAGAACTTTTCACAGTTTATCATTTATCTCGACGAGAGCATTTCATTTAATTAATAACCAAGGGATTTCGCTAAGAGCTAACAGCTCATGAAAACTAGTCTACTCAAAAGTCAAGACACAAATATCTACATTTGTTTACACGGTGAGCTTAATAAACTTAATTGGGAGGTTTTTTTTTCTTCGTTCTTTGCATTCGTCATTCTCATGTCAGAGACGGAAGTGGGAATTGTAGTGGAATGTGTTTGTCTTCTCAATTAGTAAATGTAGTTTTTTGTTTTATATATTTATTGAGTTGCTTTGATCTTTGATCGTGTTCCTATCTTCGTTGCTATGTTAATGCTCAGACAATTACATAAAAGTAGAAAATTATACTCAGCGCATGAGATAGCAGTGCAGTTATAAGTGGATTTCTGACTGGTCTCTGTCTCTGACGTTGATAGTAAATTTTGATAGCAATACTCGTATCTAAACGATCTTGGCATGATATGATATGTATTTTTGTTAAATCACCGTGAAAAAAGTAAAGTAAGAAATAAATATCGTTGAAGATCACGCCTTAACTACTTAATCAGCATTTCCTTATTTCCAAATTGCTTTACTGCACAAGAATCCCACAGTCAAGTATATTGATCCCAAAAATACACAAGCTGCTATCTGGTATATGAATTTATCTTCTGCGATAAGGTCTTTCTTAGCTTTAGAAATGTCTGCTTTCTAAGTAAAACTGGCGGTATTTTTAACTAGTTTTATCTGCTTTCCACTAAACAAAACGTGTTTGGCAAAGTTACACTGAGTCCAAAAAGTCTCCGTACAGTGGCACCACATGCCCTAAATAAATGATTCAATGAGATCCAAATACAATGATTAAATAAAAAAAGAAGCATTTCTATGAAAGAGAATCTTTTCTTCTTTATTTCTACGAAATTTAATTTACTTTCGCATCATAACTCGAAGTTTATGAACGCAAACGGCCTGTACGGCCGTTTTTGAAGAACAAAAAAGTCTTCGTACAGCTACCGTTCCAAGGATCTTACGATGTTTTCTGTCATGCTGAAAGTTGAGTTAGGCTAGATTTCCACTTGTCGATTTGAAATTGACAAACGACGATATTTTTAGGTCAATTAGAAAATTGGAAATTGGAAATAATGATAAATAAGCAGAAAGCAGTTTTTAATTATTTCCACTTGCCAATTTTCTAATTGACCTAAAAATATCGTCGTTTGTCAATGTCAACAATGTACCATTAGTAGAGACCGAAGCCAAAAGCAATGCAGCAGTGGGTGACGTCATAGTGTGTGTATGTGGCACATTTGCCACCGCATAGAAGATGATATTTTTTGCCGGCAGAAAACCGGTTTTGTTGGCGAAGGGACTGAGGTCTGCGGTAGGAAATGGCTGAAAATCTTCTACTGAATTTGAGCGGTTGAACGAGGTAGTTAACTAATACATTCACAACTTTAAAAATCTCTAAGTTGAAATCCCCTTTAGCCAAAGTAATTTTTGTGGCTTACGGCGATTCGTATTAGGGGATGTTGACTGTATCTTCAAAAAGAAAGCTATGCGCATGTGTAAAAGGGGCAGTAGGACATAATGGGAACTACTAGAGGAGACGTGTTTTCAAATACACTTTTTCTTTTAAATTCATTTAATAACCGTTTAATCTTGCAGGTTTATTAAAAATGTTCGACTAAATAGATCGACATTTTTAATAGTATTTTGTGGAGCAAATGTATCTAACTACGAGCTCAGACATTTTCAATTTCTTCCAAAGTGAAAATAGCAGCTAAGCCATTTTTTTCACCTCCAACTAAAAAAATACTCACATTTACCGTATTAAAACACTTAATTGATCAATATTAGTATTTTATTTTAAATGCATTTTTTTTTGTAAAATCTGTATATTAAATGTGTAAATTTTATTTGCATTTTCAAGCAAATAATACAAGGTGAGATCAGTAATGTTTGAACTGCGGATGAGAAATGTCATATTTTTTATGAATAAATTCCATTCGAACGTTTTCCACTATGCCGTGAAACTCATTCAGCAGGGAATGATTCACTTCAGCGGATTCAACGATACCGTACCGATGTTTAAATTACAGTGAATCTCACAAATTTGAGTTCTAGAATCTCTTTTCTATAAAATAGTCTGAAATCTTTGTTAGATCGTAACTCTTTCCGGCTCAGAAATTTGCAAAAAAAATTAAGCCGTCAGAAAAAAGGAAGACAAATTATTTTATAGAAAAGTACTTTTATTTATTGAACTGGATGAAAGCCGAAAAAAAAAATTACTCAATTTCTTTTTTACATAATGTGGACTTAAATAGACTTTGAAAACAAGTGGGTTTAATTTTGAACCGGTGTACCGGTCAGCTTATTTTTTTTTTCATACATGTTCTCTCAAATGGCTTTCCTGTTTTAATATGCTTTTGCTCAGCATATAAGTTGGTTTGAAAAATCAAATTGTCAAACAGTTCGTCGTCAAACAATAATTGAAAAAGATCGATCGGCGCTGGATTTGTAATATCTCTGACGAAATCAGCAGCCCCAAAAGCATGTGTAAATTAATGTAAATTTGCGACTTGTTCAGTCAGAATGATTTGAGTTCAGTGACTAGTCATATTCGAAGGATTAGGCCTTGGTAATTACTGTTGTTGGATTCCCGAAAGAGGAACATCGTCCTCCGAATCAAAAGAAAAGTGTTCCTGATCCTGTTGTGCATAGGAACTGGCCTTAGATGAAGCCCCTGTTAATAAAATAAACACTTCACAAATTTTATATTTTGATAATAACTTCAGAAAAAAACAATATATTGCAGCACGAAGTTGAAGCATCAGAATTCGCACATCAACTGCACAAAAGCACAGTCACTCACTTTACCGTATCGAACACGTTGAAACGAAAAATTTCTTGCTCAAGCTCATGTTCAAACAAATGTATTGGTTCTATTTGGTACAAATTTCAAACATTGGAAGTAGTTAGAAATTTTTTTTTACATGGTTTAAAATTCGTCCCACTTCGACGCAACGGCTACAAATTATGTGGTTCACCTATGTAAGTAAGGTTCGATGTTAAGTAGGTACTTAGGCACCAAGTTGTACTTCACTTTGAAAACGAACATTACTGCGTTAAATACATATGCGTATACATATATTAAATTTAAATTACATCCCTGTGCCCAACGCATCCCTTACTAAAATCGATTCATTTACAATACACGATTAAGTGTTCTACGAGACCTTAGTATCGATTTTGTCCTTCGGATGTTGTGTTTCCATGAGGATCGACATAATATGTACAAAATGGTCCGACAAAAAAGATCATTGGCAGCCACTGCTACCTAACCTAACCATATAAATAAATAAATATTTTAATTTTATCAGTAAAAAATATTATATCACACTGGTAACTAGGTTGCAGTCTTTTTCAGATATCAATTTAACATTTACTTTAATTTAATTAAACTCATGCTTATTATTAATGAAAAACGTCATACACTTTAATTGGAGTCATATGTACATTTCTGTGAAAGCAGTTGCTTTCGAAAAACATTTTCAGTGTGTCATATGTATGTAAATAAATATTATCGTTGCAATGAATTTCACAAAAGAAAGTAAGAATCGTTAGGAAAAAAGAACACGGTCCTCCACTTGAAGCAAACAATAGACAGGCAATGGCTAATGGTTGACGCATTCTTAAATATTATTGAAAAAATGCAGACTGACTAACAACCACTCAAAAACCCACATCAAATCCATAAAACCACCCAAAATCAATAATATTCAATGTAAGCGAAACCGGGGGTTCCCATACCACCCCCCAACCCCCTTCACCATTCTAAGGTCAAAGGTGAAACTAAGACAATGCAAACACCAACAACAAGTTTTTCATCCCCGTAATTAATAATGAATGCGGGGTAGCTACTCGTATCCTATGTACAACTGAACTACTTTGAACTTAACCTTCAAATATTGAACTCGTAAACTCGTAAAACTGATTACTCTATCAACAAACCCTGCAGTGACTTAAGAAATTACTTTGTTTTTATTTAAGAACAAAGTGCGAGTCTACATAAAAATGTGTACAGCAACACATAGCCTTTGAAATCTATTTTTAACAACAAAAAAAAAATCGGTGAACAAGAATTTTTTGCTCATGGAAGACCAAAACACTTTAAAATAAAGCACTACTGCCAGCGAACCCGCAAACGCTACATAATAAGAAATTCTGTAAATATGTATACGTCCGACTACCTATGTATTTTATAAAAGTACACATAAGATTGAAATTAGAATACGAATTCATTAGGAGCGCACTGGCAAAACGCTTGTTGGCTTTTATTATCACTGTGCTATCCGTGCTATCCGGGATGTAAGGAAAAGTGTTCATCTCACTATCATACTGCGATAATTAATTTCCAAGCATTTTCAACATCTCGAGTAATTAAAAAAAAAATACATATCTACATATTATGTAATTGTTATTTTAGGAGGGAATTTATTTTTTATTATTTTTTTTTAGAGATAAAAGGAAGTTGATTGGCACCGTAAAGTGAGACTATAATATGCTTATGGTTTCTAATTGTCTAATCGTGACGATTATAAGGCGGCGCACACAATATTGTATTATTCAATATTTGAACGAAGAGTTATCTTTTATTAATAAAATGCGTTCCTGTGTATTGGTGTGATAGTGGAAGATGTTGACTGTATTTTCATTTTCAGATTGCAATGGAAGAACTTCCGTGTTCAGTTCACTTGAATGCCATTGAACTTGAACCGTTTACTCAGCGCTTAATGGAGTAAATGTGTTTTTTTGTTAAATCTTTAGCAAATATATATACGTATAAATGTCTGAGCTGATGATATTAATTTTCGATCAATCAGAAAATCTCAATTGGTGTAGTTCAGTTTCTTCTTTCTATTCGCGTGAACCCCTGTGTCCACGCAACTGCACGAACTACGAGTGTGTACATATATACACAAAAATAAAGTAAATTTGAATGATTTACTATTTCCTGTACAAAACAGCATAAAATTGTTACTATTTTGTTTTTTTTTTTTACTTTTTAAAACATTTTTATTATTCCATTTTCAATATAAACTTACATACTAGACAAAAATGCTTAAACCTAATTTAACAACTAACAAATCTGACTAAATCTAGATTACTGGCCCTTAGGGGGCACTCTAGGCCTAACTCTATTTTTACAAACTATTGCCTTTCGGCCTTAAACTAACTATACTACGACTAAGCTAATTAAACACATATTTTATTCCAAGAAAAGTTTGGAAAACTTTGATACTTTATCCGTTTTTTTTATTCTTAAAACTATGAAAACTTAACCTACCTAAAATACCCTAAGCTACTTAACCTAAACTAATTGTAATCAGGGTGGTAAGCGCTCGTTGCGTAGTGCCCCGAGCGGTCACCATCCCGATTGCATCCTCGGGCGCTTGGCCATCGCCATTACGATGCCCCCTCGCGGCACCGGGACCTGAGCGAGGCCGCAGCGTCGGTCAGCTCTCGGAGACGATGCATCGCAATAGCGGGCCCGGCTACTCCTCGAAGACCCCCTAGCTGACCTTAACCTACATAACTAACCTAACTTAAAAACTAGGATGTTACAAAAGTAACGCACCGACCTGAGAGAGCGCGTCAGTGACCCTCTCCTCCTCAATAAGCCACCAAAATTCGGCGTATTGTTTTTCAGTATTCTCTTTATCCCGGTCCGCAATTGCAGTACTAAAACGGAGAAGCTCATGAGCATTGGCGTCGTACCCGCCGTGGATGAGCCGCTTATCTCGCGCACCGCGGTGGCGGTGGCGGTGGCTATTTCCTGTACAAAATAGCATAAAATTGTTACTATTTTGTAGCATGAGAATAATGGTCGCATATTATGGATTATTTGTATGAAGTTGCCCAGCTTTCATTTCTTAACATTCCATTATCAGCACATTGTTCACCCCACCACTAGAGCAAGTTATTTTATGAACGTTTTCATGTCAGGAACTAAGGAAACAGATCTTATGTTCGACTACGGAAAACTTTTATTTTTATTTTATTAAGTTGAACGTTATTCCTTAACGAAGTGAGAGTTGACTATAAAAAAAAACATATATGTAATTTCCCTTTTTTTACTCAGAATCGTTAAAAGTGCGAAGGATAGTTGACTTTTTTTTAAGCGAGTTTAAAAGAACCAGGAAGTACAGTAGACGCTCAATTTGGTAGACATCGATATAAGGGCAATCCAATCTAGTGAACACACAATATTTTAGGTATAGAGGCTTAGGTGCTTTAAAGTGAACAAAAAACTCTCGTTGCAGTGAACTAATTTTTTTTTGTAATCTTTCAGAATGCATACAATTACAGTGGACTTCCAGTTTGATGAATACCCGATTTACACGATTCGAATGATGCAAAATATGTTCGCTCGATTTAACGAATGCTTTCCATTTTTTGGTTAAAAATAAAATAGCTTGTAATTTTTGTGCATTCATCCTTACTTCTGTTATTTTGTCTATGTGAATTGGTTTCTCTTTTCTTATAATATATACATTGGTGAGATTATTAGTTAGATAGAACGACGGTTGATTTAACCAATTTTTCGATTTAACGCCAGGCTGCGCATTATATAATTCGTTATATTAGACGTCCACTGTAATTTCCATCTATAGAAAGCGATCAGAACAATTGGAATAAAGATCAGATATTTAAGAAGTCGAAAACGAAGACAAAGAAGAACAACCTTCAGATACAAATCATCTGATTTCTAATGTGTCTTCTAGAGAAGTTAAATTCAGTTATTTGAGAAAGTACTAGATTGGGCAACTAGCATTATAACGTATTACCTTGATGTTTTGGTTCATAAAAGATTACAGATACGGCGATACTAATTAATTTCAATACTAAGACAAAGCAAATGAGAATTAATAACTATTTTAGCACAGTTTGAATTTGATAATGTATTTTAGTTTCTTTAATATTCCTAATGAATTTTTTAAAGTGCATATTACACGGAATGTATTACTTTTTGTACGTTGCATTTTGGATGAATTGTTTTTGTTTCTAATAAATAATTCTTTTAAATAAATATTGGCTGTTTAAAAAAAAATTTATGGAAATATTATCTTTTAAGAGCACATAGTCATAGTCCATGCAGTCACATAGAATGATATGTTCCGCAGTTTCGTCGTCTTCCAGGCAGAGCCGACCTTCAGTTTCCTGAATGAGATCTGTTTTTTTTTTAGGTGATATCGAAGATGTTAATGCCCTGTTCGGATTTTTGAGTTTATCGCTGAGTTAGGAATATTGCAAAATGGCTCAGTTTGACTCCGTTTCTAGGAGAGTATTGAAGCAGTTCAGGACTATTTTGGAGTCAATCAACATAGTGCTATTATAGCTGCTTGATTATCCGTGAGTAAATGAATGAGGAAACGTTTTATTCCTGATTCGACGATGACGTTGGCGCACACTGGAATGGCATGAATTTCTGCTTGAACTTTTCCCCATTAGTATAGATATTCTAGTGTTTGGTTCGAATATACCCGTACGCCGTACCCACGGTGACAGAAAAATATAGTTAGTACTAGCTGTTCTGCCCGGCTTCGCCCGTGTCTAAAAAATATAGTGTTACTTACAATATGTTACATACATTGTCATTTAGTTCAAAGAATGAAAGACAGTGCGATCGCACCCCAAGGTTTGCAAACTGCCAATACATACAATCCACAAAAGAAGTGTGGATTGTATTTATACATATTTTGAATAAGTGACATTTCGCCAGCAAGTGGCTTTCGTCAGTGTTTTTATTTTTTAATTAATTTAGATAATTGTACTTATTAATTAATTTAAAAATCGGCCTGTAGCGCGCACAGTATGTTAAAGAACCGGAATACGAAGGTTTACTTCATTGTGTGTGTTAGTTTTTGTGTTTATCGGGATAGAAAATTGACATGTAAGGACATGTAATATATATATATATATATATATATATATATAAGAATATATAAGATAAGCTATAAGATATAAGATATAAGATATAAAATATAAGATATAAGATATAAGTTATAAGATCTTATAAGATATAAGATATAAGATATTCCATTTGTATGTAAAGACATTCTCATTTTCTAAAATTTGCTTCAAGAAGATCACGCTCGTTACAATGAAGAATCTAGCTCCAGTGAACTACTGTTTGCATTGTGGGTAGTGGTGTAAAAAATGTATTCATTCGTTACAAAGTAACGAATACATGAATGTACTCGCAGTAACTGATTACCTTCTATGTACTCACTCACTCGTTTGGTCTCAACTGTCTTAAGCAAATGAATAACTCAATTTCACATCGAATACAAATAACCGCGGCAATGCAAAAGAAAGAGACAAATGGAAAGGATAAATTCATCAGTATTTAGCAGAAAGAGATAATTTATGTCCACGGCAGAGTATATCTAATAATTATTAACCCATCCACGGGGTATACGCTATATGGTATACCTATGGACGAGTATGTATGTATATGTATTTCTTATTCGGTTTCTTTATAACATCAAGATATAATATGTTTGGCAAAAGTGTTTACTAAGACGAATAGATGGATATTGAATGCACACTTTTTTTTGTTATTTTTTTATGAGGGAGCGGTGTCCAATAATTTTAAGTACATATGTACCTAGTAGGTACTACCATCGCTAAATGACAATAATGAAATGAAGTTGCAAATATGTATGTGCTTCAAGTTAATTTATTTATTTTTAGTAAGGGCAACAGAAACAATTAAAGTTAGCAATCCATTAATAGCAGTTAAAGAAAAAAAAACAGCATAATTCAAAAAAAATCATAATGTAATTCAGTCTTCTGTTGATAAGAAACATTAACAAAATAAAGGGCACACAAGTGCTAGGACTGTATAGACTATAGAGCATTGCATAGAGTAAAAGAAGAAAAATCATATAATACTCGTACCGAACCGACCTAGTGAAAAATAGAGAGGGGACGACAAGTATCAATGAGTACAAATTATTCGTTATTTTTGAGTGATTACTTGGGCGAAAGTAACGAGTGAGTATGAATACTCAGAAGTAACGACTTTTTACATCACTAATTGTGGGTACTAAAAGACTGACGACAGGCTACCATCTTTCACACACATTTACACATCTTATAAGATGGCTTGGCTCGACAAACCTCAGAAACCACAGACGCTGTATGAAAAGTCGAGTCATCATTGAGCATATCGGTACTAATTTCGAAAAAAATTGAGTGAGAAAGGCGTGAATGGACTGTACAAAAAAAACTGAACTGTAGAACCGAGCCTAGCTTCTCTCAACCATTTGCGTGTGTATGTTATATTTTGGCACGAATGGAAAGGCCCTACAGGTTTTTGGCCGCCTCTGAACGTCGCATTGAGAAGCTCTTCACGACACTATTGAATACTATTGAAGGCTTGTCAGTATATCGGGAGAGGTGGCACCGTGAAAAAACTTCCAATGGCGCCCACTTAACCTACAAATACATATGTGTCGACACTAACCCACTTAAGTACCCGGACGGCACTGGTAGTTAAGAGTGGTTATGTTCAATTAACTGCAAAGTGTAAACAAAACACTCTAGAGTATTTGTTGTCATTGTCATCAGAAACTTCCCGACTCTATCGAATTAATGACTCCAGCGATATGATGTGTCATCCGTTCTACACTTCGCACTTGGTACCTTGTGACTTTTTTTTCTTTTCGGTTCTGGTTCAAACAAGCGTATAGAACATGAAGGTGAATTATATAAGTTTATTTTATAACTAAATTAAAACAAAGAAATGGAAAAATTCAGCATTCTGATTAATTGATAATAATTCCTCAGTCACTGAAAAAGCCGGTCACCAGTCACTGGTTCTTGAAATTCACAAGAATTTCTTGAGCAAAGAAAACCACTCCACTGCCGGTGTTAACTTTGAGATTCACCTAAGAAAGCACAAATTTACCAGAATTTCAAGATAAGCGCAACGGAAGTTTGTGGTAATTTACAGAGCCATTTAGTTAGAATATGACTATTCATCATAAAATTTTAAATATCTTTTGCTTTTTGGGATTTGTCATTTATTTTTTTAAATGCGGAGTCATTTTGCGGTACTTTCTTCGAAAACGAAGCCCGCCAAACTGTTACCGTAAATACGCTCTCGCGCTATGTAGTTGGACAATATGTAGTTCCAACCGCCTTATTTTGAGATTCGTTTTCATTCGACATTCGAAGGAATAGAGAGTTTATTTTAGAAAACGAAAGATTTATTCATCATACCTATTTTCAGATTGAATTCCTTCGAAATAACTGTCATTTTTTTTACGTTTGTAATTTTTAATTTAAGTTTATTTCATGCACAGTACACGTATTTCATGATATCTTTCGTTAATGAACTTTATTCCTTCGAATGTAGAAATACGAAAAAATCATTCGAAGGAAAAGTGAGAATCGAACGAATTGACTATTCATTCGAATCTTAAAATAAGGGATAACTTTTTTGCGGCAAAAGTTCGATAGTGACATTATCTCCCGAAATGGCGATCTAGATTCACACGTTCCATGATGAATCCCTAATGGGACACCCTTTAGATTAAATAAGGTTAAGGGGGTGAGAAGAGATTTGTTTTCCTGATCACTGCATCTGATTAGTGGACCGATAGTTATTTATGTATCTAAAGTAGTTGTTTGTATATGCCGATGCATGTATGGCAGCGTTATCATGCTGGAACGTCCATTCTTCTCCCCACAAATTTGCACCAAAATCAATAAGAATATTGTCCAGCAATTCCACACATTTCCCCGAGCTCTTTTTTCGGGAAACAAAACAAATTGGAGTCTTTCCTCTGTACCCAAAACCAGCCCATACTCCCAGCCATCCTCGGAAGTTCCTCGAGTGCCGAGTTTCACGATCTCGGTGTATCTCTCTCCAATACTTGTGTCCTTCGTCAGGACCATCCATATTAAATTGCTTTTCATCACTGAAGATGACAGATTGCTATTTCATGATGCATAGCATAACTGATGTTTCTTAACAAAACATAGCCTTGCTCCTTATGCCGTAAGAGAAGTTTAGGTGTCAATAAGCGCTATTGATATATAAAGGATATATCCTATTTTAAAAGTCATTGGACTCTTCTTGTTGTTACTAGAAGAGACAACTGGAGCCTTATTTGGGAAAGACTGATTTGTTTATTAATAGCTAAGCGTTTAATTTGCCTTTCAACTCTTTCATCAACTTTTGGTGTGAAACCAAATCTGCTTTGCTTTCCATAATTACCAGGATCCTTTAAGAAGTTTTAGACACTGTTTTTATTCTTGCGTATTTCCTCCGCTATTTGTCTAACGGTTAAGGCATTTCTTTTAAAATTTAGGATTCCCAGCCTCTCGTCCACAGACAGTGCATTTTCCCTATGCATTTTCTGTTGGTTGCAAAAAAAGAAGGTGTATTTGACTAAAACTTAATTAAACACATTAAATGCTTTCAACTACACACCGATTTATTATAATTTGTCGGCTTAAAATTACTTTCACCACCTAAACGTGCGACTAAAATTCGTGTCTGGTATATTTATTTCGCACCGCGAAACTAATAACACACGAAAGAACAACCTGAAACAAGAATATAAGGACATTGAGAGAGTTAAAAGTACCGCTATGTTTTACTTCAAACACTACATTTTTCAATACAATGAAAAAAATTATGTGTTAGTTAAGAAATTTTTATTGTTTTTTGAGAAAATGCAAATGGAAATGCTTGTCCGATATAGTTATTTCGCGCAGTGTATGTAGTTAACTTGGCCAATTACGCTTAGTTCTTTTAAAAATTACCTGCATCATCGGGTAAATAAAAAATTAGTACATTTTCAGCACCACTTAATGACTTCTATGTTATGTTATCGTTATCGATGAGTACTCGTATGACTCAATTGACAAAAATAAAAACTACCGTTAATCACGCAACATGACAATGTTCGATATTTTTAGTAATGATGCATGTTGACTTTTTGATTACCGGTAACAATGTACAAAGCTACAATATCAAGCCGCACCCAAGCAAACATAAACCGCCAAAGGAAACGTCCACCTAATTCTGATAACAGTTTCTGTTCTAATAATCGTAAACTAAATAATTTCTCTCGTTTGTATTACAAGCAATTGCATAAAATTACCGACCATTTTGCACGTCAAATGCAATCAAAAACCGCTCCGATCGCCGGGCACATACTCGTAGCTAAGTAATCAGTGAAATGTCAATAGGTCAACTCGCAAAACGACAAACAAAACGCACAGCATAAAAAGAACAGTCCTACAATGTTGTACACGTCATGTATTGGACGAGTGTGCAGCATCATATGAGTATGAGTATCGCACAACGAGGCCATCACTAGATACCTTAAGTAGACATGCACGAGCTAACCGCACGCAAATCAATGACATGCATTGGATCACAACAAAGCCAACAGGGCAAAAACGTTTTCCATTTTCCAAATGAAAATGAAAATGATTTCGATAGAAAACTCTTAATTGCAATCAATTGAGAATGAAAGTAGTTATCGATTTGATCTACATAGATACATATGTATGTACGTCAAGTGTAGGAGTTACATTTACTTGCATATGTGTCAAGTAAGATTTGAGTTTAACAATTGAACTGAACGTGGCATCGATTACTCAGCAGTCATCGCATTACTCACCTAATAAGTAACGAGTTTCACCTATCATCGAACCATTTCGTTAGTGTTGTACATGAAAAATTAGCGAGCCGTGATACGATCATGCATACGCGTCTACTTAAATGCATGTGAGTAGCTTCAAGCTAAATTATTGTTTATATGTATTGAGGTGATTTCACGGTGGATAAGTGAAGCGAATAAAGTGCACGACTGGGTCGCGCTTACTTGCTCATTTGTAACCTGTTCTGTTGATAGCCATAATGAATTCATTTGCTGGCTGTTATCTAAGAAAAAGATAGAAAAGAAAAACAGGGTTCAAGTTCGAGCCATGCTCATGAAATAAATAATGCAATTGCATTCCTCAAAATAACACCAGGTGACGCTGCAGATTATTGAGTACAAACCGCCTCCGGTCTAACGATAAAATCGTGTAATGTTTCTTAAATTTTGCTCACTTTTGCTTGGAAAACAAACCAACTGTCAAATAAACATGTCAGCCACAGGAATGACATAAATCATGACATCAGAAATACGTTTTTAAAATCGACAATAGCTGAATTCAATAATAATTGAATAAACATATTTTTCGACGCCAATATAAATTCCGATATGTATTTTTTTCCCCACATTTGTTAAGGACTGCAGCGCTTCACAATCGCGTGGCACAATTGTTGTTTTTTAAGTACTTTATCGAATGTTATCAGTTATTTTAAGCATAAAAAAATAGCATGTAATTTTAGGTCGTATACGTGACTAACTGTCCATCAATAGCTTTTTTATTAAAATTAGTGCAAAATGTCGTTGCATGACATGACAGATTAACTCAACATGGACGGCAAAAATATTGACAATTGAAAATATCGAACGCGTTATCGAAAGTGATTCCAGATATAATCGGCGCAACTGAAACGTACGTATGAAAGTCACATCTGCCAGTTAAGTTAATTGGCAATGATGCTCATAACGAGCCACTTTTGCGCTACCTACTAAGAACTTAGTTGATTATAACGAGTAATTTTTTTTCACAGCAAACCATGAGTACTCCTTTTATGTTATCGAAGATTAAAAGTGTCATGGTGACTGAATACTACCAAAAACGTAAAAATTCATGAAATTATTATTTTGAGGTTAAATAAGCGTCACAAAGCGGAAAATATGAAAGACTGAATGACCAACTGGCCAAAATGACAGCAAAGTATTAAAGTATGATCCGAAGAAAAACTGAAAAAAAAGAAAAACTTAATAGACACAAAATAAGATGTTTCAAGGGGATCTGCTAGTCCGAGTTAAAATGTTTGTTTGCACAAAAGAAATATAAAAATTCAGAAAATGTTCAAATGAGCACACGAAATCGTGATTCGATATATTAAGGAAATGACGAAATGAAAATCAATCGTTATCCATGGCATCAGTGACCACTACAACCTTATGTTAATTTTGAGACTATTAAATGGAAATCCCTTTACACTGCTGTGACTGTCGAAGGTAAAATACAAGCAGAGTTGCCATGTCTACTGCTTTAGTTTTGGTATTTTATATGGCGATGCAAGACAAGTAAAAAACCTTACATTTTAAAAATAGGAAGGCTGACGTACAAAATACAAAATTCTGGACAAGCATAAGAGTTAGAATGAGTATGCAAGATGAATGGTCGTTCATTTATTTATTCGCATCTGTGAGTATTTTTCTAGTTAGCGGTATGATGCGAAATGTTACTGCAAAGTTCATTTGAAATTAACATCATAATCTCACAGAATGTCGTTAACATAATTTAAAAAAAAAAAAAAAAACATTTTTCACTGCAAACTATTACTCAACTTTATAATGCAAAGTCTTACCTAACATTGTAGATCTTAAATTCTATGAAGAATAACGACTGAATAAAGTGCCCACGTAAAAAGCGGGTATTCCGAAGAATTGACAATTTAGCTATTTAATTCTAAAGATATTAATAAGGAAAATGCCTGTTATCAATCACAAGGGGCATATCTCTGATGAAAAACACCAACGTAACTCGAAAAGTATGCAACGATATAATAGCAGTCTTCATTTTGTGCTTTAACTCGAAAAGTGCACTTTGTTAGCAATAAAGCCAGAACTACATCGGAACAAGAGTGCTAAAAAGTACAACGAAGTCAAAACGATATGTGTTGTGTACTCCTCCATCGCATGGCACATCTTTTCCTTTCAATTAATAAAAGGCACCCGAGGCAATTAGCGATTTTATTATTCCCGTACATTTTTTTAGAATTTTAGGTTTGAAACCAATTTTCCTTTTCCGAATAAATGTGCATGGTTGCGGAGAAATACATTGCCTGGAGCTTTCAAATGTCAAACAAATAATAATCTCATCCGTTAATATCGCTAGTGGATCAGTTGGAATTTTGTGAGCTTGCAGCGTGTGCACATTTCTACTTCTTGGCACTTTTGTTCCGATGTAGTTCTGGCTTTAATCTTTGGAACTTCATTTATCTTCGAAACATATACTGACTTTAGACAGGGCAATATCATTATATATGTACTTGTACATATTTTCTATAGTAAAGGGTTTTTCAATAGCTATGTCCGTCCGAACTTAGCTTATTGCTCTGACGTTTCAAGTGGAAACGCTGTCATTCTTTGTTTGTGTTCTGTCATATCATTTCACTATTCTACCATGGAGCGCTACACCATTCAATAAACCGTAGAAAAATTTAGCCAAACTTTCAGCAAGCTACGAAATATTTACGGCTTAAATTTTAACTAATTATGGCGAAATTCGGGGAACACGGTTCGGTTGCTGATCGAGCAAACCCTGTACAACGCCGAAATGCGCGGTCCAGCAAGAATATTACTGTTGTTGCTGAATGTGTGGCTGAAGACCCAAACCTCTCGATTTCACGTCGTCCACAAGGAGTTGGACTTTCTTCAACCTCAACTTGGCGAATTTTGCGAAAAAACTTGGGTATGCATCCGTGTAAGATTCAATTGACACAAGAACTGAGGCCTCAAAATCAGAAATCTCGTCGTACGTTCGCTGCTTAGGGTCTGGAGCATTTAGAAACGTATCCAAATTTTGAAGAAAAAATCATCTTCAGTGATGAAGCACATTTTAGGTTGAACGGCGTCGTGAACAAGCAAAATTGCCGCATTTAGGTGGAGATTAATCCACAGCAGTAGCGAGGTCTCCATTGCATCCGTAAAACTTACTGTTTGGTGTGGATTTTGGTTCTCCTCTGAAACGAGAATGGCCAGACGGTGACTGTCAATGGCGTTGTTATAAGAAAATGCCCCAGAACGCGTTATTTCCAGAAGAGGCGATGTAGAATGAATGACCTCCAAGATCATGTAATTGAACGCATGATCTTGACTTTTTTCTCTGGGCTACGTAAATCCCCTGGTTTATGACAGCGAACCAACAACAATTGACAAACTGGAGAACAACATCATTCAAACCATTGGCGAGATCCAGCCCGACTTATGAAACAGATTCATACAAAATTGGACCTTTTGGATCGAGTCATCTAAGCGAAGCCGCGGAGGCCATTTGAATGATATCATTTTTACAACATAATGGTATTAAATGTACTTTAATCCGCAATGAAAGTTTCTGTCATATCTCCACACAACTTTTTTTATTCAATTTAAAATAAAGACACGCTTAATGAAAAACCCTTTATAATGTCCCTTTAGGGCTCTCACACCAACCAATCTTAACAATGAACAACGGGTCAAGAAAGCATGCATAGCTTTCTATGCTTGCAACAAAATTCTTTGGCAAAAAATGTAGACTTTAGCCAAAGATGACACTATGGATATATACAGCTGTAGTGCGTCCAAATCTCACCTACGGGTCCATAGTGTGATGGCCCACCCGAAGCAAAGTATATAATATCAACAAAATCAGAAGAGTCCGAAGAACGACAAGCATAGGCATCAGAGGTGCAATGAGGCCATGCCCCATCTGCCACTCCATATCAAAAGCACAGCGCTTTGCAGTGCCGTTCTACTCAAAGAATCTGTGTGCTGGACTGCTAAGCAATATGGGCACAGTGAAATCCTTGACACACTACTAAATGGTCTGGTTATGTCTCCATCTGAATATCCTCAAGCTTAATTTCATGAAGCTCTTAGCTGCTACCATTCCAAGCAGAGAAGAATTAGGAACGAGGGAGAATGGTGACCGGTTTTCACTAATGGCTCGGAAATAGACTGCGGGGTAGGCGCGGGCATTTTCTCGGAAAAACTCGGCATATCAAAATCAAGCGAGCTGCTATAAAGAACTCGCTTGGACATCGCAAGAGTAGAGTTAGTCAATACCGAACACTGGCCAATAAGGGACCATGCAACCAAGCTAGCGATCCCTCACAACGATTTCTGCCGAAGCTGCAACGATAAAAATGAAAAATATTCGCTTAATGTAGCCCTTCGGACTACCTTTATTCACTTTCTCTTTCTCTTTTCTGTCAGGCAACGCACACTATGCAAACTTTACTTTCACGATGTTAAGGATATATCCAAGCCAACGATAGGAGAACTGATCTTTTTCCTAAACTCCACAAGGTGGATAAAAATATCTCAAAACTACATTCGAGTAAACGGGTCACCTGAGATTGCGGTATCAAAACGGCACGGCGCCCTTTTCGCGCTATTTGGGTTTTCTTCCATCGAAACTACCACTTAACACTACCTAATAATGAACAAGTGATGTGTCAAAAGAAAGAGAATTGCCTGGAGCACTTTCATTTTATAAAAATTAGCGATTTGTTAGAAAAACACGCGTCCTGCTTTTCCAATGACTTCCACTTTACTTTTCCATGACTCCACTTGTGAATTTGAGAAAATAAAACTAACAAAATCGCGCGATTTTTTTAGTTTTATTTTCTCAAATTCTGAAATTCTCAAAAACTAAAATTTTATAAGTTTCTTTTGTCAATTTCTCAAATATTAGAATTTTTTGTTTGTTTTCTTATTAGCTTTATATGTATATATGTATATGTATATATGTAGAGGTACATACATTATGAAAAATTAAAAGAATGCAGCTTGCTGCTTACATGTTTTACATTGGCTATGTGCACAAATATACTTGCCTACACCCACACGATAGGGATAGAGGAACAAATATTGAAAGGTTTGCATTGTTTTTCGCAAATTGCTAGTAACTGTATTTTAGTTGTAATTATAAGTAATGCATAAAAATAAACCAAGATAAAAGAGCAAAAAACATAATTAACTACATAGTTAGACTTACTTGTTGCATACTCTTCTGTGTATTTGAATTCTCTAAGCTAATCTAAAACTAATATGTTAGGTGAGATATAAGACGAGCGAAATTTACACTATGTATTACTTTATCTAATGCTCAAAAAATTATATGAAATCTTTGGGTTTTGAGACTAAAATAGAGTAATAGTGAGAACGCAGCACAGTTCGTTGTTCAAGCGAAATAGGTAAAGTCTGCTCCTAGTAGGTACCATTTGGCTTTATGCTACTTTACGAAAGTGACATAAAGCCAAATATGATTGGCCTTATGTCGCTTTATGAAAGCGAAATTTCGAAATTTGGTCTTATGTCGCTTGGCCTTATGTCACGGCACCGTCACATGCATCTAAGCTACAATATATTATGCATAACAGGGAAAAGGGGCGATGAGGGGGCTATTCAATCGCTTAACCACTTCATGAAAACATTAACTCACTGGATCTCACTTGGCTTACAGGATAAAATGCGATAGTAAGATAGAATATGAGCTTGTTAGATTCGGCAACGCCCAGAAGAGAATTTCTGAAAGAAATTGATTGGTACTGGTAGATTTTCAGTGCTGATCAAAGTCTATTATCACTGAAGGCCAGTAAACACATTAAAACTGTATTCTCTCTACCTAGATCTACCAGTCTTTAAAGCTGTATGTTCCATTTCCACTAAGACAGTACAATTGAGAAATAAAAACGCACCACAGCCAATTATCGAACTGCTGAATAATGTTTAATATTTATTACTGAACTTTACCCCTTACTAATTCATGGTAAGGGCACATTTTATTTATGCAACACGTTACTTTACATTTACGTTATACATGTAAGGTTCGCTTATGTCTACAGCTCGTCGATCATAAACCACCGATAACGCCTGTATACACACAGGAGTTCTTCTTACATAAGAATCGATAACCGCGATCGCTTTTATCGTGACAACCTGCTTGAAAATGTTTATCTACGAGTATCATATCGATAGAGATTGAGTGTAAAAAAAAGACATATACAAATACGGTCTCGAGGTAGATATGCTTAAAAAATGTGGATTACAAGATCTTTTGAATATGTAACCAAAAAGATTTGACCAATAATACAGTTAAGCTGGAAATACACGATACAATCGTTGTACAACCGCGGGTTGAACCAATATCGGTACAACCGTTGTAAGTAACACACACACTATACAATCTGCGTGCGATTTCCATACAACGGTGCATCCAACCGCAGGTTTTCGAATCAAAGCGTACAACCGTGCGATATCGGTACAACCGTCGTAAGCTAGCTAACACGCGATACAATCGTCGCATACAACCGCAAATTGCATACAACGATTGAATCGTGTATTTGCTGCTTTACATATTCATTTCAACGAGTAAAAACGCGCCCCAAGCCTGTCAAAATTGTTTAATCAAATCGTTATTTGCTCTTAATTAGTTCTATATACATGCGAACGGAGCTGGAACTGCTAAAATAGGTGAAGTGAACGAAAACTTAACGAAAGTGAGTAAGGCCATCGTGAACTACGATTCCACCTTAAAGTCTAAAATTATATAATTTTGTAAATTGCCAACGTGTTCCGTTTGTACAACATATGGTATGTATATATGTACATTACACACATATGTTTACTGTATGTAAATAATTGTTTATAGTTATTTTATCTAAAAATACTTTAACCTAAATAGGAGAACTGAAACAACGCTCCTCTATCGCATTACGGAATCCATATACCTAAACTTGTTCGAACGTATAATTACAAATTAGGTACAAAGTACCTCCATCCGACGTACGTGAACGTGTGCAAGCTCTAATTACCCACCGAAGGTCAGAAACAAGTGTGTATAGTTCAGCTCGCTATACGCCCCACTGAGCTGATTATATTTTATCTGAAAACACAATACAAATGCAATAGATGGAGTAGACTGTAGACCACGACAACAATAATAATTCATCAATTGGAAAGGTTTCCTGTGGAGCATCCATAGTACTAAAATGCATTTAAATTGCAGCACGTCCTCCTTGAAAAGCTTCTAGTTGTGATAGTGCCCATGTGCCGGACGGAGTGCGACACACAAAGATTAAATTTGACAAACGATATGACATTCTCAAGCCGTATCGCGCCACCTTTATGTTCCACTTTTTTCTGTGATCCATGTCGCCATATCGTGATTAGTCTACAGAGCCCAGACGGAAGACGGTGTATATGTCTTTAAAATGCTAATGAATTTGCTACTGACGTTTAGAAGACGCAAAGAAGGAAACCTGTGCTGCTGTCCCAGCGGGCGGAATTATTACAATGCACTCGATATGACCGGAAATTAAGTAATTCTATGTGAAGAAAATAATTCAAAGCGAACAGATCGCCAGAGAGGATAGCTGCAGTGCTGTCAGTTGTGTTCCATTTCGGCCATAGTCATATCGAAATCAAGTTCAATATTGAATCACTTGACAGACACGTATGTACAATAAATCTGTGCCTCTAATTACATTTGAATTGGACACGCTGCTGGGTAGGGTGCCCATAAAACGCGACGACTGCGCTGACATCGACATTGTTTTGTTGTCGCTTAACGAACGCTTCAGTTCATTCACTTGGAATTTGTTTTCTTAATGGTGGCTGTTTCTGACGGTATTGTGCACAAAAAAAAACCAAAAAAAAAATACACCTATTGGCGAGCAGTGATATTGTGCACGCGAGTAAATTGAATTTATCATCACATTCTTTGGCGATCGCTGATGCGCGATCACACACTCTTGACAGTGTGTGGACTGTGGTGGAGAGATCGAACTATAAAATTAGTCACATCAAGATGACGTAAGCATTGTGTTTTTGGCGGGCGACATTTTTTTCTGTTTTTCTTAATAAATATTTGGGAATTACGGAATTCGGTATAGAAATAGAAGTTGGTCAACATTGTGAATGTTCAATTATACAAGCGCGCTTTTAAATAAACGTTTTTTTCTTTGACAACGTAAATTGCTGGTTTTACGATCTGTCACTGAGTATATTTAAGCGTTCAATGGAATATGGTGTTAAATTAGTGTTACTCATGGTCTACTGAAAAGTGTTAAATGGCTGGCTATTTCTAAATTACAGTACATACAGTATGTCATCTCCACGAGCCAGCATTCATGGCATACTTTCATGGCAAGCCGAAAAAAAATTACGGGCAAGTTTTACTTTTTGTTTGGTGGGCATTTTATGTCTTGCCATTTCATAGCACTTCTCTTGAATTGAAAAATGTCCACCAAAGTTACAGGTCATGGCAAACCATCGATGGCTAACCAAAAATTGTAACATAGATGGCAGAGTCGAAGATATGTTTTACCGGTTGAGGTCTCCATTAGACATTTTCAAAGCATTACCTGAGCGCTACCATGAATAATGTCTCCTTGAGAGGCCGGAGAATTGAACGAACAGTATACTTAACTGCATCCCGGCAACCAAAGGGGACATTGCCAGATACAATGAATTAAATTCTAGGGGATCCTATCATGTCTACAAAATGTTGCATGGGTTTTTATGGTTTTTATTGTAAAGATAATACCGAAGTGTTGCCAAGTTGTATAAATGTCATAATAAAGTATTACCGTATTTGCTTATTTCCCACAGTTTATGACTAGCAGGCTTGTTGATGAGCAATCGATTGCAATTAGCAATGCCAAAAATTCACATGCATGTTGTAAGAGGAATTAATTAATTAATTGGATGATCAGAATCATTTTGAAAAATGTGAGTATATTAAAATAAGTATTTATATTAAAATAATTAGTATATTAAAATAATTGATTTGTTTAATACGGAAAAATACAAAAATTTGAGGCAAGAAAGTATTCTCTTGAATTACATGTAAGAAAATCAAAATTTTGCAAATGTTTTTGTTACAGGGCACAAGGCGTATACTAAAGATTTGTGCAGCAAGTTAGTACAATGACAACGGTTGAAGAGTGAAGGTCTTCCAACGACTGGGTGGAAAAAGATAAGAAATTGTAGTTAAAAATTTTTATTAACAAAAGAAAACATATTTTTTAAGGGGTGAAGGTGAATGTTTGTATCATCCAAGTAATCTATAGTCCCCGAAATCCCTTTTTTCGAAAAGAGCATATTTTCTTCCTCCATCTGGCGTATTTTTCAGTTTAGTCCACTTTAAACAGAACTTGTATAGCAAAGTGTTTACCATCTCGCCTAGAACTTGGCTGACTATGGATGTACTAAGGCCAAGATCAAAATCCTTTCCCACTGACCTTTGGTAACATCCTTCAGCCTCACGGTTTTCACCAATAATTTAAAATAAAATAGAGTCAATTTTTAATAAAGAAAATGTTTGTAAATTTTTAATTCACTTTCTCAAAACAAAAAAAAAGGAACTGAATTTTGATATGATCATGATTTTGACATGTCAAACAAGTGAATTCGAAGTGGATTCCAAAAATTCGAATTCACTCGGAATGCAAATCACTGAATTCCATTTCGAGTGAAGTCCAAAATCGATTTCAATCCACTTTCACTCGAAATGCAGAACAGGGCGAATAATACATATAATAAAATAATACAATGCAGCCTACTTAAATTTTTTAGATGTGATTTTCTGATGAATCAACATTCCAGGTGCTAATGGACTAGTCATCCTTCGCCAGAAGAAAACTACCATCGTGATTGCGTTGTGAAGACCGCCAACTATCCACCATCTGTAATGATCTGGTCGGTCATTAGTGAACAAGGCATTGGATGTTTGTACAAGACAGACAGTGCTCGAAAAGATTTTATGCAGGATGGTACTCCCTGTCATACCGCCGAGTATCCAGAAATTCTTAAAAGACTTGAACCCTATTGAGATGATTTGGGAACATGTCAAACGCGAAATCGGAAAGGAAGTCGTTACGACAAAGCAAATACTGATAGAAAATTTAATTGAGATTTGGCAGCATAACCAGAAGCTAAAAGATACTATTCAAAAATCGATAGCGAGCATGCCGCGACGCATTGAAGCTGTAATTGCTAATAAAGGTGTTTTCACCAAATATTAAAAACAAAATACGTATATTTCTTGACCGTCTTTGCATGCAAATAAATATGCATATTAATAGGTCTGTTTGGTGTGCGATAATTTTACATAAAATTACTGAATCTGTCAACAATCAAGAGAAAAGAGATTGAAATCGTGCTGCACCTTCATCCATGGAGTCACCGAGGGACATCTATCAAACAGCCATCTGACAATTTGTGAAATGTCAACCACTATTTGTTAGAAAATAAAAGAAAATTAGTTTTTCGTGAAAATATTTAATAGTTAAAAAAGAAGAAAACCGGATTTTCCCCACTTTTCAAATTATAACTATATGACAGATGTCCCATTTTGATCACAAATAACACAACAAACAGACCTAATTATGAATTATATTTTATTTTATTTATAAAATAACTCTAAAGCAACTAAACATCACTTTCGAATATACAGTGGACGTCCAGTTTAACGAATACCCGATTTAACGAATTTCCAATACAACGAATCAGATTTCTTTCCATTGATGACTCTATATTACGAATGATGCAAAAAATGTCCGCTCAGTTTAACGAATGCTTTACAGTTTCTGATTAAAAACAAAATAGTTTGTCATTTTTGTGCATTGATTCTTAATTCTGTTATTTTGTCTACGTGAATTGATTTCTCATTTCTTTTAATAAATAGATTTGTTGGGATTATTAGTTAGATAGAACGACGATCGATTTAACGAATTTTTCGGTTTGGCGAAAGGTTGTGCATTATATAATTCGTTATATTGGACGTCGACTGTATTTATATTTAGAATTGTTCTGAAATCTATAAAAAAAAAACCCTTAACGTGAGATGGCAGCCCACTGTAGACCGATTATGCTTTTCCGCTGACGATTTTTCTACAACTGACAACTTTCAAACGTATTCGAAATTAAGCCCTTCTGTTGCGGAGTTATCAATGTTTTAACTACATACTTACAAGTATTCGTGTTCGTACGTAACCCAACTAAATAAAGATATCAAAATGATTTAGCACAGCGCCGGATCAGTACTACATATTTTCATCACAGATTCGATAACTTGCTAAGCGATCGGAGCTTTATTTCCTTTCAGTGTAAGTTGTTAGTCCAAAAGTCTTTGGAATTTCTCCAGCTGAATAGAGTTCCACAGATGTGAGTCAATTCAATTCATTAGCCATTGCAAGTACCTACACAGCAGCAAGAGCAAAACTGTGTTAAAGTTTGTTAACCTTGGCTAATCAGCAAAAGAAAAAATAAATTAAAAAAAAAAAAAAAATACTCGTTCATCAGTTTGTGCACTCACGTGAGCACAGATAAACCGAAAACCGGTTCCATTCACACTGTAAAACTGCTGAAATTGTTTCCCCCATATGTCGAATCGAATGACGAAAACAACTCAATCGGAAACTTTTGCTTCTCCGAGTCTCTTACTCACCGTGTGAGCGCAGCGCATTGCACTCTCTGTGAACATCGATTCGAGTATGTGGGGTGGCATGCAAGTTTATAAAAAAATCTTTTTTTCTTTTCTAGGTGGGGAATACCCTAGGAAAAGAACTCGAATCCATAACACGTCTACGCACGTATTTCAGCGTCCGAAATGATCTCAATTCAAAGGCAGTAACAGGAATTATTGCCAAATCCCACCAGAAGTGGAAGTGGGGTTAAGCTATGTTTCTGTTGCCATTTTGCCGTTGCCGTTGCTGTGTAGATTTAATTCTTTTGCCTTTCATTTGAATGATGTGAAACTGCGAGTATTAACCCAGTTAAAGAAAATAATACTAACTTTTTTTTTTTGTTATTTTAACGGAGCTTTGAGAAAGATAAAAGAGCCAACGCAACGCAACGATCGAGAAGTTTGTGTGCTTGTCAGCCATATTTAATCATACTAAGAGATAAGTTCCACAAATTGAAATATAAATAAATTTAGTCATTCACTTAGCTGCTGTCTGCAAATAACAAACTGTTATGTAATCTTCGCGGCTTCTGATAACTGGCTTGGGCGTTGCACCGGATTTTGTTAGCGTTTGGGTTGGGTCGCCGCGGCGCGGAGCGTTGCTATAAATAAACACGCGTACGATGTGACAGCTTGGTGGTTAGACGTAAAGTGTGACTTATCTCTTTGATAAGCTTTTTTTGTATTCCTTGTGATATGCTGCGAATTTTTATGTCTGTTTCATTTTTTTTAAAGACAATCTTTGTACGTTTAGCGATAAGCGTTTTGCTACAAAAAAGGAAATAATAGTGAGATTCCATGAAAGATAACATTTATGTATGCCTGAGGAATTTTTTCACGATTTACGCAAATAACGTGTGCTAAAAAAAAATTGCCACGATGTTCAAACAAATTTTAACAAAATTAGGAGCTTCAATAGTGGATACTAATGAGAAAGATTGTATTATCGAGAGCTTAGGAGTTTAGGACTCGATATTGTTACCGCTTGTCAAGGAACGGGTTTGAAGAGATAAACAAAGGGTCATTTGGTAGTTGATTGAAATGCTTAGAATGCTTTAAGTACATTCTCTCTTGAATTCGTACACTGACACTGGATGGGAAATTCGCCCAGTTTGGTATTTTTAGTGAACAACTTTCCATAACATCTCAAGCAGAGAGGAATGGAAGCGAGGGAAATTGGTGACAGATTCTACTCGTAATATGAAAAGCAACAACGTAAAGGTTTATGATATAATTCCAGATAAACTATGCGCAATATATGTATGACGCAAATGATGCTCGAGAAGTCCTTCATTATATCTCCAGGATGGAGAAGACATTTTTTCTGAAGTCTATACAAAGCAAATATTTAATTATTTCCAAGCAAACGTATTGAAGATAAAAATGAAAAAGGACATTGGAGACAGCCTATATGCATGCGAAACATGTAGTAGGTTGATTTATTTTTAGAAGAAAATTACTTTTAGTGGGTGGCCTGTAATTTGCATTCAATGAGCGGAGACATATAGCGAGAGACACAAAACTATTCACACACCTTCAAAAAATCAATAAAAACTGTTATGCAACAACTAAACAAAGTAAATAATTGTAATATTTGTACACACTTTTTAAGCCAGTTGACAGAAAATGAAATCAAGGAAGGTATCAAGTTAGGTTGAATTGTTCAACTCCTACAAACAACTTCACATCCAACATAGCCGAGGAACGAAAACCCGCAGCATATACATATTCACAAACGGATTTTGTATACCTTGTATGGACGAAGACGAAATAGAATCTGTGCTACATCTCCTATGCCATGGCCCATCTGCATACAGTCAGGCCGTTTTCGAAAACGTCATCTACATCAAATTGCTTTTCTCGAAATGTTCTTAAACGCAAGCTGGAAATAACGTAACCCTTAAGTGTTGCAAATGTTGATCGTCATTTGACGATCAAATTACATTTTCGAAAACGGCCTCATACTGTAGGGGTCCTGCACAGGCTCAGGAATTCCTACAAAAAATTAGCTGTGACGTAAATTGCAGCTATCAGAAAAAACTGCGCATAATGAGATGCGAAATCAGGATTCGTAATTAGCTGTGGCCAAGTGATCGCATGACTGTGATATCCATAGCACATCATCTGTAGTTCTCAAATAGGGCTTTCCTGAGATATACCCGAAAGACGTACCTAAAGTACGGCACACTCAAGAACACATCAGGTTAGCAGATGGCTTCGGACTTCTTCGGAAGATGGATCATAGACCAAAGAAAGACAGTGGTTTCTGAAGAGTACACGCAGCGGAGAATATAAAAAACCCTACCGTGCCAAAACATGAGTTCAGAGATATACCTGTGTAAAAATATGTATGCCCGCATGGTCTCCCAGTTGAAGTGCGAAGAGAATTAATAGATTTATTGAACAAACAACCAAACAACTAGATTCCAGTACAGAACCCTCTTCCACTACACTGTCAGACATTACTAAATGATTTTCCAGCTCAGTAAATCTTGCCAGGACTCTAAGAAACCCCATATCCATTTAATGTAACAAGGTTTCGCACTACAAAGCCACCGTTTCTGATTTCTCCAAACTCGGAGTATATCTGCACTAAATCATCACTTTATATTTGTAGTGGGGTCATCCTGACGGACAATAAGCGCACATAAGCATATCGAACCATTGTATATTGGTGTGTGAAAACACTATTAGCTCCTCTAAACCTTCCAGTCGCTTTTGCAAAGTGTAAATGTTCAGCCAGATTGAGCTGCAAAAGAGTTAGTCTTTGTGATCCAAGTTAAGACTGGGGATCCACGAAGGTTAGGTTAGCGGGCTGATAAGAATGGTTACATCTTCATCACACTTAGGTCCATGTAGACCCATTGTGATACCAATAGTGAGTTCCCACCTGTGCAATCCGCCGATACTATTAGCTTTGTCAATGTGGCCAATTGCCAAAATAATACAACGACATTGTTGCATCTTCCTTTCTGATTCAAACTGCCAATCGATTCTTCCACGAATTTATAATTAATTGACGTTATCTGACGCAGGCTTTGATAGCCGCTAAAATCCCTTAGGAGCATTTCCAACGATGCATGCAGTCGATACTGCAAAATGACCCCATTTGTTTAGCACATAACTGCTGAACAGAACACTCTCGACTGACAGTATAAATGTATTTCAGAACAAGACAAAAGACTAGTCACAAAATAATGTAATGCTACCGAAATGAGTGTAAAGGTGTATTTTTCAGTTTATCAATATCCACTCCGTTGCCGTAGAAAAACAGACAAACGTAGAGGGAATATTCTGTTTTGTGCCGTGGCGTAAGAAACAAACGTGACCATATTTTTAATGATTTGTCTTTTGTCATACGTGCCGAATGACTTTACCAGACGCTTAATGTGTTAACCTTCACCCGACTCACTCACACCAAATTCATCGTACTCAGTTACATAAAAAAATCCATTTAAATTAATAGCCCTGCAAACACACATACATACGCATGAACGTATTTGCATATCGTAATGTTTAAACCTTGCCTCTCCTGGGCTAGACATTCGCCGAAAGTCTAACACATTTCAGAATTCCCATGTCACACTTTTTATAGAAATGACAGTGCGCAGGGATGACAGCGACAGGTACCCTAAGACCGTAACAAAGCAAATATATGAAACTACAAACTCACCCTTTACGGTAGACTCGGACACCAACTGCTGTTCCTCGTGTGGAATCATCTCCATTAGTCGAGCAATGTCCTTGGCCAGCATATTATCCACAATATCCAACAGGTGTGGTTTCAGTGAATGGAACTTTGTGAAATCCTGGTGCTGCAGAATGTCTTGCATTTTCTTGATGTCTGGGAAGTCGCCGGGCGAAATTTGGTGTTCCCTCTGAAGTCGGTCGTAGATTTGTCCCAAGTTCTTGATGAGTTCCTTCTTTTTGCTGTCCTTGCCGAACATCGATGGCATTTCCTTGCGCAATTCGGCGATTATATAAGCGTGCACCTTAGCCAGACGCGCTCGCTTAATAAGATCGTTGAGCTTTCGCAGAGCGGCATTCCTCGGCAATGATTGTAAGTCTCTGAAGAGATCCTGCTCTTCATCCTCGAAGAGACGACGGTTGGCATCGAATCTCAGTGGCTGATCCCAGAACGAACCGATATACACTCGGGCAACTTCAGGTGTCTGCAATACCTTACCCAGAGACCACATAAGCGCTCCGTACACCCGCATTAACTGCTGATGATCAATCATATCGGCTTTGTTGAGGATTATCCTTATCTTATCATCATGCCCGCGCAGCGCCTCAATCGCTCTGCGGAATTCATCGGAAATATCCAATTTGTGAGCGTCGAAGAGGAGAATAATCCGATCCACGCGCTCAGCAAACCACTCGAGAACACCCGTAAAGTCATAGCCACGATCTATGCGCTGTTTCTCACCTGAGAGAATTCCGGGCGTGTCGACAATCGAAATTGCCTGCAGTACAGGGGAAGCCACTGTCGAGCACTGGAAACGGTTCAAAAACGCATTGCCGTACTTGCTGAGTGGACGGAATTGTCTCTTTGGATCGACGACCAGTGCGTTGCCGGGAATAACGCCCTCCTTATCGTCATGCATAACAGCGATAAAGCGATCCGTTGTTGGCTCCGGTCCAATACGAATGCCAGGGAAATCCCTTTCGAGGAGATAACGAATGAAAGTGGTCTTACCAGTCGAATACTGACCGACAAGCAGAATCATTGGCTTCGCATCGAAGTCGGGATCTTCCAACTTGGGGGAATGGAAATCATGGAACTGATAGTGCTCCTCAAGTGGAAGCAGCTTGCTACGATAGATTTTCTTTAGCTCGCCGATGACATTCTCCACCACTTCTTGGTTGTTTTTCTCGCGCTTTAGGAAGCTAAACATTTCGCGTGTTTTCGTCGTGGTTTTTCCGGGGGGTTTTAACTACTTTTAAGGACAAAAATAAAACAACGATCACACACACACACTTTTTCCACGTCTCACGAGAGTCTGACTAATTCGCGCACGCACCAGCACGGCACAGAAATTATGGTGATAAAAATAAGAATGAGCCAAGTGGTGAGAGAAACTCCCTCAAATGCAAACGAATCGAATAACGAAAGGCGAACTGGGAAAAAGATGATTCTTCTTTCTATGGAACTGTCATTTTTATTACGTCATTGAGCTGCGACATAAATATGGATTCGGAATTGCTGACGTTGTCAGAAATGTTCCGATCCATTTGGAGGTTAGAAAGCAGGGTTGTTTAATTCTTAAATTTAGTGGTAGGTAAGGTAGTTCATCGTTGATTTCCGGTACTTTTATTGGAAATTGTTTGTTTTGGATGCAGAATATATATGTCAAAATGCACCAAAGAAAAAATTAAGGTTATAAAATTGGGGTATGAACTTAAGACAATAGACCGTTTTCGTTTTCCAAAACAACAGTGAGCAACTATTCATAAGATAGCGAAACGTGTTTGACCATCGTGTAGAGATGAGTCTTTGCGGATTTGAAAGCCGGTCTTCACAGGCTCCCTAAGATGTAGTGATCTCAGCGAAATGTTATTGCACTTTATATTAGCGACTGTGTACCATGATAACAATCTTTCATTTGCGGATGCAGGCATATACATCGAAGTTTGAAAATATACATAAATCTCTTCATACCGGACCCGTCTTTCCACAAATTGACAGATTTGCACAAAATTCCAAATATGATGATTTCATTGAGAAAGGCCACAAAGGCTTTATAGATGTAATATTTTTGGCGTTGTTAGATTATATGAAATAGTGCACAGCAATCGATATGTAACTTCAGAAAAGGTTTTGAGATTTTCACTCTGTCATGATATTTAGCTTGTAGTTGAAACAACGATTGAACTTATCGACAAGCTTGACAACACAGAAATATTGGCTCATGTACCATATCTCTAGTTTGCCGCTTTTTAAGTATTTATTTTTCCTTGTTTAGAAATAAGAGTATTTGCTAACACACTCTTGAATCTAAACTACGAGACAGACGACAGAGTTTTGACATTTGATGTAATATCTGAGCTGTCACAAAGCAGACAGTTCCCTGCTGATTTATTTGTTTACAATAAAATATACCTGATTCTGTGATGTAACTCCCAATCCCAATTAAAACAATATTATGAAACTGACGCATTTATTGCTTAAACCGAAAGCTTCAGCAGTCCTAACAGCTTACTTAAAACAATGTAACGAACCACCTTGGACATCTTATTTCGTTAAGGTAAGCCTCGGCGACTTCCAACCAACGTGCATGCGATTATCTCATTCTAGTTTTCCAGCTAAAAGATGTAGAAAACGATCAGTATGGCCAATCCCATTTTAATTGGACCCTAGACACTGGAACTAACTACCACATTTTACGAACTGGTTGCTATCCTTACCTTAAATACCACTGCAGCAAACGAGAGTACCAAGATCTATCGTTGGAGGATAAATTCTTTCGATTTCTTAAGATTATCAATTTTGGTGAGTTGAAATCTCACCACCTGTTGCCTACAGATGAGTTCATTTATTTACACTATAGGTCTTCCAATGCTTTTTTATGGTCTCGCCGCAATACGTCTGATAAGCCACACGGAGTTAGTGGATTTAGGTGACAAAGTGAGCGTTCCTATATATTTCCTCTACGAAGAGGATAAAGGTTCGAGGTTTTAGTTTACAATTAAACTAGAATTTATTCAAAACAGAAATTTGTACAGTAAAAGAAATACAATAAATAAAATTAACAGATTCAACAATTCTTTGGGTTCTCGCATATTTCGTTGTAATCATCGAATAGCAAAAGGTTGGTTGCCGCTCTGAAGTTATCTAATTCGCATGGCGGTGGACAGTTTGGTATCATAATAAACTTGGGAGATTTCACTTCACTGCTGCTAAAGTAGATGACCTGAAAGGGGAAACCATTATCAAATAAGAAGTTGTTTCCCTTAGAAAAAGAAACTTGGAACTTACTCTAACTTCGTAGTTTTCAGGAAATTCTGGATGAACATGCAATTCAAATGCCAAAGCTGACGCATAATCTGGTAGTTTCGATGTCTGATCCAAGATGCCCATGGAATTCATGACATTTACCAACGTAACATCATGACCTGAGTAGAGAAACAGCTTCCGATCCGGTTGGAGTGTTCTTTGTGCTTTGCCAATCATGTTCTTCTGGACTTCAGCAAGAAATGCTCCACCTTTAATGCGTTTCATAAACATGTTGTCCGTGAATACGGTGTAGCTGCGTTCGGCTAATGGCAACAGTTGTTCGGGATAAATACCCTTCGTCCAGCTAGGTAGAGTCAGGCCGGAATCTGATTCGGCTTTTAGAGTATTGTACAGAAATTCCACGTCTGGGACGTTGCTGATGTTCTGAAAAAGAAAACTACCTTAAGCTGAGATGAGGTAATTAATATTCTTCATACCTTCCCTGTGTATACAGTCAATCTTCGGTAAAGTTCAGCATTCTCAGCATTCAGCTGTGCAAGATCCGGTGGAGGGTTTGAATACATCTCAGCCAACATTGCCTCGTATTTAGCACATGGCTTCTTTTGAGCAATAATCTATAATGCAACAAAATGGTAAGACATACTTATACCTGAAATACAGAGCGACGACAACTTACAGTATCTTCCAAACGCGGTAATGTTGTCACTGGAACCGGTTGCCAAAGTATAGGGAGCATCGAATTATGTTTAGTTGTCGGCATTAGACCAGCTAATAACGCCTGCGCACTCATAATACAACGTTCTGCGTAACTGCTGACGACTTTCATATCTTTCTGTGAGTAAATACCGTCGATCGGCAACAGATGGTAGTAGCGCATTCGAAATTGGATACCCAAATTGTAGGCCTGAAGACTGCCTTTCTGAGAAAGGAAGAAGAGATTCAATTATAATTAATTTTTATTCTATCGAATGGTAAGCTAAAGATTTTCTTTGTATCAAATTACTTTCATAGAAGCGTTTTAAAGCTAAGTAACTATAGTTCTTAAAATAATAAGCTTAGTCTGAAGCGGTGTATTAAAGAAAACAGGCAATCTTTTGCCCGAAGACTATACATTCATATTAAGCCTAGTCGTACGATTTGTAACTTTAAATAAAACGCTTGTCATAAATACATGTTCCAGGTTTCCTAAATTATTGCAGAAATATCCCAACTGAAACTTTCTTTTGCGGGAGAGATCTGGTCTGGACAAGACAAATGAAGAGACAGAACGCTCTCCACTTCTAAAGCTTCTTCAGAAACCATGGGAAAATATGCCAAACCTTGTTGCCTCTATGTCAATAAGGCAGTATCCTGTGCTGAAGAATTCTTCCTTGTTTATCGGTTTCATGGAATGTGTCTTTGCCTGGCACCCAACTATCAAACTGTTCTGCTATTAAACACACAAGAAGTTTTGTCAAAGTTAAGTCTACGTAGTTTTCATAGAAGTAGTAATTCTAGATTAGTGAACTCAACTCGCTTGCAAGATGCTGCATAGTGAGCCTGCTCTGGTTACCTGGCCACAACAACATACCAGGGACCGAGAGGGCGGATGAAATTGCAAGAGCAGGGGCGGAAGACGCCGAAAATTGCACAGTTAATACTATAGGTACGTCGGTACAAACAGTGAAAATTGCTTATAACCAGTCTTTTACAAAACGCCACTCGCAAATGTAGAGTCAAATCCAAACAAACAAGGCTGCCAAAGAAATGATAGAAAATCCAAACCCACAGCGTGCAAGGAAAGTTCTGAACTTGGGCAGAGCACAAATATGCTCAGACTATGACTAGTGCAGTACAGCACCTGCCCGAGTTGCGAAGAACAGCACGAAAGTTTGGAACACTCGAACAATAAGGCACAAACACCTAGGAAGCAACATCCTACCTGGGCTGACATCGCCCAGATCCATCGGTTTCTCGAAAACACTGGAGTTTACACGACACACAGAGCGCTTTTCTTGAATTTGAAAACAATCCTACGCGTCCTTAAAGTGGGACATTGACAGTGATATAGGAAGTTCAACGGTGTACATTAGAACATACCTTCTAAAAGATCATCGCATGTAATACGAAATTATTTACTCTAATTGCTAACGCTGTTAACAATGGCAAATATGTAGCTGATTAAAAGCTCCATTTATCAATTTCATCATTCAAAAGATGCCTGTCATACACACAGACTCCATAAAATAAAAATTTTTAAATTTGTTAGATAAGACAAGTAAAGTGAAACTCTATTAACATGCCATAGTAAGTGCTCCGGGCCCACCAGCCCATTCGTGATTTGCGTGCAAATCATTTGGATAGAAGCTCGTTGGATTCTTCTCACCATGTCTAAATAACTGTAAACAAAGAATACATTGTTAATTATCAACTGATATGAATTATGCAAAACTGTATTACTTACAATTGCTGCCATACGAATGGTACTTGCATTGCGCCTCTCTCCAAATGCAAAAAATGACAAGATCACTACAAACATAAAAACAGTTAAAACTATCACAGTCATTTTTGTTCCACGAAGCGATGTTAAAGTTTTTTTAGTCCTCGACATTTCGATTGTTGTAATTGTAATCTGAAGAGGAACAATTGTATGTCTTGATACAAAAATTAAAACAATTAAATACTGATTGCTTTATTTCAGAATTTAATTGTCATTTTCGCACAGTATATTGACACTTTCAATTGTTTACGTCTGCATCGTCGAATAGGGTGCAATAAAACCATACAAATAGGCACAATAAACAAAAGAAAAGAAAATAAACAAAACCGAGAGCATCCAACGAAGAAAAAAGTTGACACGTTTTCTCTACTGTCACTGCAGAACTTAACTGCTGACTTTTTCCGGCTTTCAGCAGAAGTATCTGTAGCAGCGGCAGTGCTGTGGAAGCTTTTTTTTTCCATTTTAATTTAAGAGATCTTTAGCTTTTTTTAACATCCACATCCACATACGGATACGATCGACAGATGAGAAATCAGCTGAGTGCTTTAAAAAACCACACTGCGCGCGCAGCTACTGTATTTTAGTTTCTCTTTTATAAACAAAGCTAATTATTACGTAAAAGGAAAACTTTTTTCAGAAGAGAAATAATCTAGGTAACCCCGAATAAACAATTAAACGAGATTGTTTCATTGAATTCATTATAATTTTTTTAGGGGTACAGTTGCATAGTTTTGCATACAGAACAGTGGAAAAAAATGTAAGGCGTATACGTACTTTTTTGGATAAAAAAAAAAATTGGCATTTCATAGAATCCGCATGTTCGAACGTGAAACTGTTTGGACGCATATTGACTAATATTGCTCTATAAAGGACAGGTCATAACATATTTATTTTTAATGTGTTATTATAATTAAGTTAATATGTAATTGAATATAATTGAATATATGGAATACAGTGAAAACTCTCTTGGGCGGACAGCGACCGGCAGGCAAATGTTGTCCACTCAAGAGGAATGTTCGCCTAAACGCGGGAAGTGGCTTGATTTATACATTTTTGTTTTATTAGCTTTGATGCATAGTCATGTAAGGAAGATCCACTTCGTAAATGAATATCATCTTTACATACCCATATGTATTAGGTAAGTTCTTATATTCACTAAACGCAAATAATTGTTATGTTCTAGCTACACCGTCCGGTTTCGCCCGTATTCTAAAACAGTCGCGCTACTTATTAGACAAAACTCTGATCTAGCAATGTGGTTCTGGGTAGAACAAAGAGCCGCCTAATCCGACAAACCTTGTTGAATCACACCAAATGTTCAGAGTGTGAATTAACAACAGCATACTTTTCTGCTACTTAGCAGCAAACATTTAAAAGCCAATAATACTTTTTTATACATTTACCTTTAGTCAAAATATAAGGTGTTGGCATCTACCAACGCTATCTACTATCTGCGTCAAACCTCGTTATTTTTCTTAAGAATTTCTGAATTTTTAACGCAATGATATCTTCAAAGGATTTTATGTCCTTCTGCTTTGGGAAGACTTTCTGATAGCTAAAACCATGGATGGGGAAGAATTTCCAATCCTAAATATAAGAGTTTTTGTACATTTACACGTGAGGTATGGGGTTTAGCATTGGCCATGTAATAGTATCATACCATACCATTGCATGCACTACTTATGTCGATTTCCTCAGAAAATGTTATGGCGTTTATCATTTCTCATGGTTAATGAAATAAAAAGTCCACTGTTATCATAAACTTTTCTAGGTGAAGAGTGGAATTGGGGATGTGTTTTAGTTTTGCATAAAAAGTACATCCAACTACTGCCTAGGTCCATACATACTCCACTTTACGATAGGTGATTATATGGTGTAAAAATTCTTTATTTAGAGCCTACCTTTTCCGTCTTGCAGTTGAGATGATGAGTCTTTACCATTCAACATGAATGAAACATGTTGATCCGGTTTTTCTTTTGTTTGTTTGTTTGTTTGTTATATAGAAGTTAATAACTTAACTCGAGCGCTATCTAGCGGGCAGTTTTTTCGCCTATGTTCTTCTTCAGGTCCCAGATTATCTCTTTGCCGTATTAAATTATGATTGGTTCAGCGGTTTAGTCGTTTAAAGGTAACAAACAGACAGACAGAGTTACTTTGGCATTTATAATAAATATTAGTGTGAATATATGGTGTGACCAAATCGGTCCATAAATAAGAGTTTTCGAAAAGGCGACCTCAGCGCCACCTAGGGGGGTATAACACAAACTAAAACAATCCGGAGCACCACGCGAACATATGGTGTGAATATATGTAGGTGAATAACTTCAGTGGTTCAGCCGTGATGGCCAGACATACATACGCACCAACGTTTTTATATATTAAGATATAAACCAATAAATTTGCATTCCTTTTGGTCACGTACTGAACAAGCACATCTATGCTTACCAAGAACACAAAATAAAGTTGAGTCTTGGCATAAACGCTAAAAGTTGTGAGGGGAAGTTCACACATTTGTCTGTATAATATCCAAAAGAAAAACATACTTTAAAAATCCAATTATATCCAATTAAAAAAAAAGTTGTATGGGATATAATTTTTTTGTTGCAAAAAGATTGTTAAAAATCTTATTATTTACAAAAAAGTTACAGAATTTACATTTTGGACCCGTTTTAATTACTTTTGCAATAAAATGAAGAGATTTCAAAAAAATTCCCATTAATAACTCCAGCGCCACCTATCGGGTTCAGATTTTGTAATTTTCTCTTTTGGCTCTAAACCAACATAATATTGTGAATATGAGTAATTTTGGTCATTTAATATAGAATTTGTTAATAACTTGACTCTAACTTGGCGCAATCCTTTCCCATTCTGCCTCATCGATTGGGTCCTTGTTGGGACTCTGATGTTCTGTAGTATTCGGAGCAGATCCTAAGACACTGGCTCTCAAACATCCGAACCGTTTTCATATTAATAAGGAAGGCGCTACATTGCACCACATAGGAGAGCCATATGCTATGATTGGTCTGATTAGAACAACTTAACAAATGGCATTTATTCTAGAGTCAAGTTGGCTGCAGTGAAACAGTCTTCTTGTCAGAGTAAATGCTTTCTTTGCCTTAGTGAAACCAGCATCTATATATTTGTCCAAATGAACTTTCAGCATTGGCCAGATCCAACATTTACATAAGATCTTGCCTCAAATTTCAGCTTGGCAATATACTTACCCCAGCTGTGAGCTAGATTCCAATATTTATTTAGATCCAGCCATGGACGTCAGCCTTGACTCTAATGAATCTCTAAATTCTTACTCTAGATTCTAGAGATTTTTCTAGCCTTAAGTGCTATCCTTAATGCAAATGGATATGAACGAACACATGATCGATCATTTTTGCTAATGTTCTGTTTACACATCTGTGGTCCGCATATATTGCCTGTGCACTTTTGAATCTGCGATTGCTAGGCTGTGTATCTCTGAACATTTGTAAACAATACATCAAAAGCCGAGTCACTCATTTACATTCAGCCAATTCCTAGAGAGGACAATCAAACCCGCAGACGAACCTGCTAGAGCTGAATCAGCCATGAACAAGAGTAATGCTGACACTTCCATACTGCCACCAATTAAAACACTGTTCAGCATAATCGACCATATAACCGAAAAAGAGACCAACGCTCTGTGGCTCACATGAGCCGACTGCGTCACATCTCGTTTTTTATGGCCGAAACTTGATCTTAATACGATTGTTCACCAGAATAATCACAGGACAATCCCAGTTCAACGATATCTGTAGAAGCTACGGAGATGCAGAAAAAAGCGTATCGATCCAACATCTACTCTGCTACTGCCCCGTCCTCCAAGAACGACACACGCCTCCGTTCTTCAGGTCATAGATTTTTGGAAGACATAGCAGAGCTCGGAAATTTAAAGATATCGGATCTTCTAAGATTCACCAAGGGCACAAAATGGTTTACGAGTTGGTAAAAAAGAGGATTTACCCCCAAACTATGAGGGGTCTCCGAGTGGAAATGATTGATCGAACAACCACACGCCCTTCCTAACATTACCTAACCTAACCAAACTTCCAATTTAATTAAACAACTTTCATGACAATGCTTCTAAGATCACGAATACTAGTCTATAGTTTCCCAAACAACGATTTCTGCCGGGGCATTCACTTGACGATCAACTTTACAAAAATTGAAAACAAATAAACATGTTTTTTTTTTCAATTGCTTATATTGATAAGTTGTGGATAGCAGTTACTTTAAACCGTTATAAAATAAAAGTATCATCTAACAAAACGGCATTTACTTCGGTTGCTTTTTGCCATCCTCTTCATCGTCAGGTGGCTCTTCAACAATATAACCGGGAAGTTCTTTTGTCGGCGAATCGCTTGGTACATCTTCACTACTCGAAGTATTGCTGCGTGTCCTTTTATATTCGCACTCCGACCCCAGATCACTGAAATCATCGCTTTCCATTCGTGCGTCCGCACAACTGACAATCTCTTCATACACCACATAGCCGACGTCACTGTTATAAAATATATTCCCACATGCATCCGCAATGTACAGTCCGTCACCAGGAAATCCGTCTAAATGTTGACGTTCTTCGATTATCAGTGTTTCCGTATCACTCGAACATTCTTCGCACATCATACACTCCAACTGCGGATTGTGATAGCATCCTGGCAGCAGATAAACGCCATTTTCTAAATTATCTGTCATTGAAAACGCTTTCGTGTGCGATCGCTTGCGTGACATCTATAGTCTAGTGCAATCGATTGAGGACGCTTATACAAATGCGTAAACAAAATATGTGCACTTCCAGGTTACGCATCAAATAGAAATTTAGGCAAATCTCAAAAATCATAAATTGCCGCAAAAACGCTTTAAGAAAGAAATATTTATTTTTAAAAAATAAACCTAAAATACAAATATACACAGTCCAGGTGCTTGTAGACTTTTGAATTTCGAAAAAAATTTGACACTATACTCAAGCTTAGATAATTTAAATTTAGTGCGGACGAGAGCTCCAAAACGGAAGCACAGTATCGAATGTGTAAGCGGATATTGAAAAGTGCTTGTTGCATGTGTTTATTTGAAGGTTTTAAGGCTAAGACGCAAATCTGTCAGACTAAGCAAAGGGGTTGAAAATGCGTACAAAGAATAAGTCATTCAAATTTCCCACGCGCGACAGACGACAGGAATGGTACAGCCTATTTGTAGGTTAGGTTAGGTTGAGTGAGATTGAGAGGCTGAGCTATCTCAAAACACTAGGCACCAGGGTGGACCCATCGCGGCTCCTAAGAATCCATTCAACGAAGGCAACTAAGCCGCCAGAATGTTCTCAAAGTATTTTATTATCCTACAAAATTTTAGAACGAGTCCATGGTCGATTCGCCCTACCTTCTCCAAGCTACTGAAGAAGTATGAGCCTAAAATGTTCGTGTTTGCCAAGGAGGCAATGCCGGATAATATTCCTATAGTTATTCTCATTTATGCCCTGCTAAGCCTATGGATTTCACTAGTCCTTTTACGGTCCAGCGATGGCCAAAGTGCCTTGGAAACCCTGTGTCCTACAATGTTAGACCAATCTCGCAATCTTATCTTTTACCTTTGATTTGATGCAGCATAGCGGTGGAGCAACTTCCACCACGTCGGGTAGTGGCGGCTCAATATCCTTACCGAATACTCATTTCATGTTAAAAAGCTCTGCAGTTCTAAGTACGACTAGAACTTCTGCCTGAAAAACGATGTAGGTATCCGGGAGTCTAAATGACACTTTTAGATCTGGTTCCACACAGTAGATATCAGACCCAGTGCCGCTTGCAGTTTAAGACCCGTCCGTGAAGACTGCAGTGTCTATATGCCTTGCGATAGGTTATCCCGAGTTTCTCATATCTTCTAGAATTGATAAAGTCGTGTCAGCTCTACTCATAGGTTAGGTTAGGTAAGGTAGCTTTCCCGTACTCGGTAGGATTCACTTAGACCAAAAAAGGTCTAGTGTGTTGGCACATGAGCCGATTCTTATCGGTACTCTTGGAACCATATTCCGTCAAATATCTTAAATTTCTATAAGGAAGTATTCTCCCAGAATCTTTTTTCTTAAGGAAGAAAGTGCTGGGCAGATCCACAAGAAGTGACAGGGAGATTCTTCCTCTTCCTAACCCATGCAGCTGTGACAAAAGTATATGTGCTCTGCTAATTTTTAGAAGGCTGTAGAGATTTTGTGTTTTATTGTTTCTATTGGTACATGGGGTTCACTTTCTGTGATAAAACTCCCCAATTTTGTGTCTTTCTAGCTAGTTCGTCTGCTCCACAGTTACCTGGTATATCACTATGACCCAGGAACCCACCACAACGTGAGCATGCAACTGCGCGCTATCTCGTTTAGAGGTGCGCGGGAGTGCCTCAACAATTTTGATTGCTGATTCGAGTGCTTTTATAGCTGCTTGGCTATCGGTGTAAATGAAAATGTCACGATTGTACATCGATTTCATCGACAGCCACTCAGCGGCTTCACGAATAGCCATCACCTCCACTAGGGAGAAACTATAGTGATCTGAAAGTGTCAAGGACAACTTCATGCTGAGCTGGCCCACCACCAGTCTTGGAACCATCCGTATAGATCTCCAGTACAGATTTGTCATTTAGACAAATATTTCCTACCCATTCCTGTCGGCCGGGAATATTAGTCCTACATTTTATATTGCAGTCTAGGAGCGGAGTCATATAGTCCGTACTTCCTGTATTTAGATTATTATGGATTGAGCGTATTCAGGTGTGCCCTAAGTTAGAAGAATCCCACTGTGAGGTTTCTTTAAGTCGCAACGCCTTTTTTGCTGCTATGTCGCTACCATAAAAAATCGATCGCTCACAACAATTTCTACCGAAGCTGTAAAGATGAAAATGAAAGATAGTCGCTTATTCACTTTCTGTGCAGATGTCCGGCTCTAGGGGGAGCCCGGCAACGCACACGAGACAAACTTTTCTTCGATGATCTTAAAGAGATATCCAAGAAAAGGATTGGAGAACGGATTCTCTTCCTAATCTCCACAGGGTGAATATAAATATCTCAAACTACATTTGAATAAACGTTGTTGTGGTTGTGGTGGTATCAAAACGACAGGCGTCGTCTTTGCGCTATTTGGGTTTTCTTTCCACCGAGACCATCACTTCTACCTACCTATCAATCTGCATAGGTTAATTGGCATCACATGGATAAGCTTCCTTTATTAATGAACCAACGTACCAACCATAATAATATCTGGAAAAATAATATGGCCATTTCAAAAATATTTTAGATGGGACTAAGCACACAATGACTTGGCAGAGACTAACACAACTATAAACTAAAAAAAACTGTAATATGGAAACCGAAATAAACCTCGCTCCATGTACTGCAAAACCTGAATGTCGAAATGAAGTCTACGTAGAAAGGAATCCGTCTAAACCATTGGTTCTCAACCAGTGGTCCGCGAAGTCATAAGAACATGTCCATCAAGTCAGCATATCTCGAGATTAAATCTGATTTCACGCCAAAACCGTGAATTTAGACTGACATTCCATAACTTCTTACAAAAGTAAATAAATAATTTAATTTCTAATAAGCGTAAACATTTTATGACATCATATTTCTCGTAATAATTCACTGCAACGAGCGCTCCTCATCTTGGGAAACGTTTTTGTCCTTAGAACATCTCTTATTTACTACATAACACAGCCAGAATGAAATCGGAAGCATTGCCAGACCCACGGGCATCAAGAACAACAACCAAAACTCCTTGGGATCTGTTTGTTCATCGGCCACATCGTAATCGTCCCAATAGTTGCCATTATCATCATCATCATCCGTCTCATTCGAATCGTCCTCCACTCCCAGGAATGCTTCTCGAATTCTGTGACCGCGATAACTAATCGCAACACACGCATACAGCCCCTCGTCCTGCATCCGAACTCCATTCAAAATCAATTTACTCAAATAAATCTCATCGTCGACGTTTTTCTCTCGTGCAGTATGCAGCAGCTCGTACGTTCCTCCATTGTACTGGACTATGTGCGAATTGAAGTTCTCCTGTCCCAGACTGTGCTCCATGCCAGCACCCATATTGGGAATTCGCTTGAACCACTTGATCGTCGGATGCACCTGGCTCTGTACTCGACACTGAAATACCACTTGTGAACCAATCGAAGCTGTTTTATTTTCAGGAAATGCATCGAGGAATTCTGGCACCAATATCGTTGAATCTATAAAAAAAAAATTAATTAGTAATTAATTAACTCAACCAGACTCGAGTGGCTAACATACTCTTGACATCTAATTGATATGTCCGAACCAATTGAATATCTAGGGTCGTTACATCGTCCAGCTTGTACGGGTAGATTGTGCACTTATAGAGCCCGGAATATTTTTCGGTAACATTCCTCAAGTGGAGTAGTGACTTGCAGAAGCTCTCTTCACAGGGCAGATGCGCCCAGTCTTCGGATCGGATGCCATGGCAAGATTTCTGATGGGCACTGTCACCACATGGCTGAAAAATATGAATTATTTGAACTCTCCTTTAAGGCGAGAATCATTCGTTTGTACCTTAAAATACCAATGGATTTTCATGCCACTAATGGGTTCATCACTGAAAAGACCCTTGAGTCCACAGTTTAGTTTAATATCGTTTCCGGCCCGTTGTTGAATTAGTTCTGTGTTTTCTGGAAAAAAAAGTAAAGGTGAGCCTAATTCTCATTTCAAATAAAAACGAAAAAAATGAATAATCTTCGCCAACGCAACGATCCAAAGGGAACCTAGCCTAGCTTCTCGCAGCCATTTTGTATTTTATATTTTTTGCATGGCTCCGAACGGCGAATTCAGAAACTCATTACGGCAAATAATACTCTTGAATGCTTGTCAAACATGGGAAAAAGGTGTCAGCTTCCAACGCACTGACCACTGACCCATGGCAGCTAGTTCCCAATATCATAGCAAAACTGAGCTTCAACTCATTGCCACACGAGCTCCTTTTTCCGCCATGAGTATATATAGAAAACCAATAGAACTGCACACAAGAACGCCCGCGACCAAAATATACTCATGGAAAAAGGAGCTCGTGTGGCTTTGGCCTTAGAGTCGGAAAAAGAAACACAGCCTGACTATGAGTTTGTTACTTATGTTTTCCTTTTTAAAAATCTATAGAAGCGCCATAAACGTTACCAAAAATATGTATAGGAAACATCTGCTGCGGATAAAATTAACGCTGGTACAGAGAACTTTTCAGTGGTACCAAAGGATACACAATTCTGATGTACTGTTTTACCGCTTGAGAGCGGAAGGATAGACGAAACCCTTTGACAAGGATAGAATCTGCCTATCTGTCCTTCTTTGGTCGCTTGGAGGACCTGGCTTAAAAACCAGAAAGTATACTCGTATTAAGAGAAAAAACTCAACGTGAAGAAAAACGAATAAACCTGCGTCGTAAGCACTAGGCAGCAATAGGATTGGGTATCTTTAAAATTTAAACAAAACTTGACTGACATATTTCGAAGATTCCTTACAAAGGGGTTAGGGTATTCCTTGGATAAGTGCTTCATGAAAATAGAGCTAGCTGTGTTGATAGTTTTATCAATACAAGTATAGGAACAAAAAGTTAAATTCCCTATCGCAGATTGAATTGTCGGGCGGACGATTTGGAGAATAGGTGAAAACGACATTTTTGAAGTGTTTAAAAAAAAAAAAAAAAAAAAAAAAAAAAACTTCTTGTGGGTAGTCCCGGTACGGTAGTGTTGTGTAAGTTCGCATTCATTCTCTCTCTCTCTGCCTCTCTCTCTCTCTGCCGCTCTCTTTCTCTCTCTCCCTCTCCCTCGTTCTCTCTCTCTCACTTTCAGGCAAGTCTTTCATTCATACAAATTAATTTGTATATTAAGCGTGTTTTTTTTTTAAATAGTGTCTTAAGTCCTAAGTCTGGATAGAAAAATGTGCTACCCAGACAATTTTTTGTTACCTATCGAAAATGTCATTGAAATGTCAAATATGACATGTAAGTGGGACATTTTTAAATAATTGCGGCGACGAAAATATGAATTCCAAAGAGAAAATGTAAAAAATTAACAAAATGGAAGCTAATACTAATGATTAGTCCCAGTGCCGGTTTAGCACTACCAGCACCCTGGGCGAGATTTCTACGGCACCCCCTATCTGCTATACAAAACCATGTGGAAAGTTCCCTGTTAATTTCTTTCCCTGTTAAAATGGCACTTTTAAAGCCTGTCTATCTATACTCTTCCAATAAAGCGCAGTATTTTTTCAACACTTCTGTGCATTTATCGAGATCCATGTCCATTGATGGACTGCTTTAACAATGCTTATTCTTGCTCCCCAACGTATTTCACTGCGTTTTTTTATAGTATATAATCGTAAGTGATTGGTGATAGGTACACAATAAGTTCTGTCTATTGACGGGGATTCCCAATAAATGTATATCAGTACTCGCGTTCCAGTGTTGCAACCGATGATTTTGTCGCCAGATTTAGAGAATTTAAGACTCTTTCAGGTGGCCTGGCCGCTGTCGAAAATGCAACAAGTCACAATATGCAACTGGATCAGCGACTCTTCATGGAGGGCAAGTTTAAATTTTTGTGGGAAATCAAAAAAAAACTCTTTGAAAAATTAATTACTTACTACACGAATGTTTTAAAATGATATGCTATTAAAATATTGCATATTTTCACATTGTTTTAATCAAATTTTAGGTTAAATAAACATTATTAGTAATTGCTGCGATTTTTTAGAGTTTGGATCTTCCCCGCATTTGTACCAAAAAGTAATAAATTTGCTCCCAGATTTTGATTTATAAATAACTAGTTGGTCCGGGGGCAGACCTTGTCCTACCCTTTCCTGTGTATTGTGCGATCAGTTATCAGCTTATCGCAACAACTTGTGTGTGCGTGTTATATTTCTGCACAATGGAATATTTCTGCACAAATTTTGCCGACTCCGAACAGCGAGTTGAGAAGCCCACTGTGACAAATGATACTCTTTGAATGCTTGTCAGAAATTCGAAATAGGTGGTATCGTGAAAAACTTTATGTGTTGGATCTACAGTGTATGATACACAGCACCATAAAAATAAAATCGAAACACAAAAAAGATGAACAAATAAAGTTTTTCTCTCCACAAATCAAAAAAGTTTTAGCTCAATACGTAGTTTTGGAGTTAAGAATTTGTTATTAACTTGACTGACTCCAGCGCCATATATATCAGGTCCGAAGTTTGTAATTTTTGCCATTGTCACTTAAACAGCAGATATTGTGAATATGAGTCATTTTTTAAAAAAAAAATTTAAAAATTGTTAATAACTTGACTACAACGCCACCTGTCGGGTCCAGATTTTGTAAAATTCTCTTTTGACATGAAACCAACATATGTTATGAATATGAGTCATTTTGGTCGATAAATATAGAATTTTTTAATAATAACTTGACTCCAGCGCCACCTATCGGGTCCAGAACCATCCTATCTTTTAAGTTGGAGCCAACCGCACGTATTTATTTCATCGAAATCGGTTAGGCGACTTCGGAGATTAGCGTGTACGTACACAGTGACACGTGATTTTTATATATAAAGAAGAAGATAAAACACATAAATGTTATTTATTTAGTATATTTCGAACAATCAAACAATACTTGGATATTTAAACAATAAATAAAAAAAAGAAAAACAGATCATGCATTGAGAAAATTAAAGGGAATTTCGGGACCTGCCGCCTTTTTGCACCAAACGCACTAGAGTGGCAGATACATATTTTGCTATAATGCGCTTATTTTTAGTCGCAACTACCTCGGTTATGTACCAAAAGATTGCTTTTATTTATTCAAACTGCTAGTGAAAAAACCGTTAGGCTAAAAATATGGACTTGCCCACCTTTCGATGCAAGGTCTTCAATTTGAAATAACGATTGTTTAAAATTCTTAATTTAATAAATTTGAAAACTTTAAAAGGTGTTCTTTAATTATTTTTAAACCCACCGCCAACAGACATACATACATAATGTACATACGTGTATACATATACTCATATATTTTCTCTAATTAAATTCATAATATAAATATCCTAAAGTGTATATTTCTTCTTACCAGTATAATCGATGTATGAATTGTTCACTTTCCAAACAGCGTTCATCCATAATATAATTCGCAGCAATAACTGTCGATCAATGTTCATTATAGTTTCACATTTATCATAGAATCTTGCGCATTTTCCGAAATTTCCATAAATTTACCACATCCACGGCGTGCACCAATTAATAATATTCAAAATGTAATGATTATTTTATCAAATGTTTTTTTTTTATTTCCACGAGTGTTTACACAAAATATCAGCCACTTCTTCCCACAACCAATTTATTGGGAATGGCTCAGCGCAGCTGGTTTGCCACTCCAGTGTAAATCTGTTCAAGAATTTCCATAATTATTGCCCCAGAAATCGGTGCTCTCACTCGTAATCGTTATCCGGCGAATTCAAATTGACCGGTGGTGCTCGGATAGTTTATTTATTTTGGAAACAAATTTTTCCCAATTTATTTCAAATGCCACAAGATGTGTTTATTTAAAAAAAAAAAAAACGCGTTTCACCTCCTTGTTCTCTGCTCTCTGTTTACGGGTAGTTTCGTTTTCACTTGCTGTGGCTTCTGCTGAAATAATAGATAGATATTTGTTTGTTTTCATTAATGCCATATTATTAAAACATTTTATTGATTATTTGAGAAATCTGCACACACACATTCGTATTTATCATTCATTGAGTATATTTTCCCATTCGAAGTAATAAATTAGGTCTGTCGATTGGTTTAACGGTAAGCAAGAAAATGGCAAATGGCCGCATGCTTGCTCTGTTTAAAATGAATTAAGACGAAGATATTATAACAAATTATTGTCGGATTTTAAATGCAGTCATAACAGACAAATGCCCATCGATTGAAAGACAAACCGACAGGGTGGGGGGACCATTCATCATGTCCTTCGCCTAAGTATAAACAATTTCTAGGTTAATTATGGAAACATAGCAAAACATGGAGGAAAAAAAATCAAAATAAATAAAAAATCTGTCGAAATATTTCGACTACTAGCGCTATGCGCCCCCGGTCGGTCGGTGAAAACATGAAAATTTTATCTATGGCCTAAGGATTGGAAATAAAATAAACACATCCGATATACTTTGGCGATTGATTGATTTGTTTGAGCGTTTTTTGTTGTGTTCTCTGTTTTTTTTATTCACACGTCGTCAGGGGCTAATATTATTTGATTTGGGTTACTTTTGCTACTTTTCGGGCTATGGGAAGTGGCAATTTAAACCGAGAGATAAGGGGGATTGCTGTGAGCTTTCCGACACGCCAATGGCTGTCATCATAAAATGACTGTTAAATGAAACTGATAGCTGATAGCACTCCTTATACAGGTATAACAATTCAAGGTGGTTCTGGCTGTTCTGTGGAATTAAGGGTAGCTACTGTTGTACTTGTTCTTTATTGACTTTTAATAGAATCGGAGGAATTGTATGGTAAGAGATTACAATCCTCATTAGATTACATTCCTGCCTTTAAAAAAAGTGATAGTAACTGATATGCATACGTACACATGTATGTACATATGTTTATATATATGAATACGTCACATCGGTCGCCAAGAAACGACCACATATCATGTACAATGTTTTAGACAATAAGACAATAAGTGAGACACTGTTAAGTTACATATTGCAATTATTGTTTTAATTTGTATAACGGGGAAGTCCCTTTTAATGTTTCAGTAGGAATAAAGCATACTAGAGAGCCCGTGCGAGAACTCTCGTAAGAGAAAATCCAACCCCCAAAATCCAAACTTCCCATATGATTTCCACATGTCAACTCATGGAAATCCCATGGGAACCATATAGGAAGTGTTGGTTTTTTAAAATTTCATTTCGGTTGATATACATAATATGTACATATCTATTTATCCCTACTACTTGCATCAATAGCAAATATATATATTTCCATATAGCAAATGTATCAACCAAAATGAATTCATTTCCGTCAGTAGACAGATGGAAATCATACGGGAAGTATTTATTCTTTTGGGAGTTCATTTTGGGTAGAATATTAATTTTGATTGGGTTTTTAATTTGTTAAATATTATAAAGTGAAAATGCAATTCGTCAGTGCTCCAGGAAAATCTCTATCTTTTGACACCTCATTTGGTAAAGTGTGAGAGCCGGAAATGGTTCCTTTACTACAGAAATAATATATAATGATGATTTACATATATATGTATTTCATTTACTTATTTGCAAAGTGATAATCGTAATCATTGGTCATCGGCATAAATAAACAACAAAAGAAGAAAGAAAAAAAGTGCGTGAGACTCTCACGCGTCAGAAGTGACACTTGTTTTAAATCTCAGCAACAAACTCTTCGTTCTTCTCGCGGCTATCAAATATTTGAATTTTAGCTAAATAAACAATGCACTTTCCACTGGTATTCCATACCACATAGTGCATATTAATCCTTATTTCAATTAACTTTTTCTATACTTATTGCTCAATTCATGGCTATAAATTTGAATGTATTATGATGAAATTGGTAAATAATTAAGAAATTTATATTTATAATTAAGTTATAATTATATTTAACAAATATTAATCAGTTGTAAACAAGTTGAAAAAAGTTAAAAGTTGAAATAAATAAATAAAAAAAAAATAAAAAATTCAATAAGCCATCGTTGAGTTAGGGCTGTGTAATGACAGAAAATTTGATTTTCTGCCACTTCGATCTCGAATTCTCAGCTCCTTAAAGTAATAGAGTAATCAGAATATACCTACAAAGTTCGCCAGGAAATGCAGATCATAAAAGTGAAAACCGCATCTAAATCCGTTTAGTGGTTCTCGAGATTAGCCACATTTTGGGGACTTCCTTTTATACTATGTATAGATTTTACTGCTTGTTGAAGTTGGAGAAGGGGAAGCGTTTCACTTTTCGTCTGTTTCAGGCAAATTTGCCCTGCCGCGGCTAAAGAAGTTTCACTTCAAAAAAAAATTGCACAGCTACACAAACAAGTTTAATCATATTCTGATATCGGCGAAATAGTAGGAAGAAGTCGGTTCATTATAAAACGATTCAAAAATCCGATGGAAGGATTCTCGTGTGGAGAGAAGAACGCAACACAGAATTGGATTAAAAAAAAATCTGCTGGCACTGTAAAACATGGCGGTGGGGGACTTATGGTTTGGGGCTGCATGTCTGCGTCGTGTGTTGGTTAGCTTGTTTTTATTGAGCAAACCATGGACCAGAACATTTACCACAACATCCTTAAGAAAAAATTAAAAAAGGAGCGCTGAAAATCTGGGGTTAGACAGAATCTTCTATTTTCAACAGGATAACGATCCTAAACATACTCGTCACAATTTACGAATGTGGAGTGGATTGTTTATAACCTGGCCCACAATCTACCAACTCCATCACAATCTCCGGACCCCAATACCATTGAGCACGTATGGAAAGAACTGGAAAATTGTATCAGAAAACGTCATAGGTAGGGTAGATCGGGGACAATAGTAACACTTTGACTTTCAGCTAATATAGTCTCTATGCTATAATATTTGTCAAAGAGTAATTTACACCAAAGGATTGCTTGTTTTCTTCCCAGTATTAGAATATCTTTTTCAATTTTAATCCACAAGGAGTGATAGAAAAAAAGATATAATAATAATAATAATAATAATAATAATAATAAAAATAATTCGGTAAAAAACCTACCATTAATTCAAAGAAAGGTAGGTCTCCAAAAAGAGTACCTTAACTCAAAATTGTGCCAGATATATAAAATGTTGTGTTTAGTAGCCTCTTGATGTTACCAGTGTTGGCTTGAATCAATGACTGCAGCCTCTTTAAATTTAATTCGTATAGCCTCCTTCTCAGAAGTATCTTTATAGATGTTACAGTTGTAATGTGTTACAATTGTCCCCAAACCGAGATGTTACAACTGTCCCCATGCGCCTTTTATACATAAAATACGTCTTATCTACTTTGTCACAAATGGCTGGAGTCAAAGCACTACACAAAAAGATAGACTGATAAACACTGAATATACTATAGAAAATAAACTTTATAAATTTTGTAGCAAAAAAAAGTTATGCAAAAATGTTTACCAACGGAAAGTTTACGTTAGATGATAAAAACTGTCTTTTCTTCTAGTGATGTCTTTTTTTGTATAGAAGCAGAAAAGAAACTCGCAAATAAATGATAATATGCAGACGCGTTGTGTGTGCCTGTTAGAGAGGATTTGCAGTTACAGTCTGCGAATTATCGCGAGTGTTACAACTGTACACTGTTACTATTGTCCCCGGTCTACACTACATTTATCAAATGAACAGCAATTGAAATGAATCCTTCAACGCGAGTGGCTAAACAATAAGGCTTATTACACGAAACAAACTTGTGGAGTCCATGCTTGAAAGATTAAGAGCGGTCATCAAGCAAAATGGTTTTTCAAGAAAATATTGGCGCAAATTCATAGTCAGATAGAGCCGACGATAAAAGAATTAATTCACCTACATAACCTAAAATATACTTTTTGCTATTCATAGTCACCTTATAGTGGACTTTCAACTTATATCCGGCTCGAAATTTAAAATGACCCAAACGTCATTTAAATAATTAGAGATTTATAGCCGTGGACATGACCATTCAAAAACAGAAAACAGATGCCTACTCGTAATTTCCCTAATTTTATAGACCTTAGCAGCCTTGGGCACAGTTGGTCGATCTATTAAGTCCCAATAAAAATATATGTGTTGTTTTTTTAATTTAATATAGTCACTAACAAATTTGGTCATAATAAAGTATTTTACGTTAGGTTTAAAGTAAATGTTATAAATTCTGTAAAACAAAAAATCTTAATGAGTTCCAGTCTATTTATTTTTAAAGATAAGACTTCTAATATTGGACTTTCCCCTATTTCTCAAAGATACTCTCTTATGCTCTATCATAATCTATCATAAGGTTTATTGATAAACTGAATTGGATCGCAACTTAAAAAGACGTGTTTTTTGTGATTTATTATCGCGATAAGAGTAGAATAATAGAAAATGCGAAATATTATACTGTCATTAGCCATGGCACTGCTTCTTATTTTTGAATTAATATTCTAGCCACTTAATGAGATAAGATAAAATCCTTAAATGAATTACACGCAAGCCAATCTTGAATGATAGATTATAATTGAATTTAATAAAATCGCATTAAACGAAAAAAAATAAAGGTAATTGATCGATTGTTTTGTAGCCGTAGTTTAAATTTTATTTGTTTTTATGTTTATGTAAGTTTATGTAGGTAGGCTTCTTTTATGAGTACCTACTTTGTTTTTAGGAATAGAGACTTGACTGACGATAAGGCTTTAATATAACACAACCATATATATACATTTGGGTGCATCCTAGTATTTACTTACGAGTAAGTAAAGATAAAAAGAAGCAAACTCGCTTTCCACGCATAATAATTAGGACAGCATTTTCTATTTTCTTTAAATATTTCATGACTCACTAGCCTTGATCAAATTATTGTGGAGACCAGACCGCAACTGCTGCCATATCTACATACACTGCAGTTCACTAGATTATAAGCACATAACTTTGGGAGAGAAAATTGATATTTCTCCTTTTATACGTCGGCGAAGCAAAATAGAAATAATGGTGAAAGTAAGAGTAGTTTGTATTTAATTCACAATCAAGTTTCAAAAAAATTTCTGAACAGCATAGCGGTATCTTGCAGGCCTTTTTGCCCAATGAGTTAGAATGGCTTGCATTTAAATCGGTTCATAAGATTAGAAGCACCTTACTGAATGTAAAAAATAAGGTTTTTTGTGGTCTTTAGGTGAAAATTTAATTTTTACTTTGAATTCATACTCCAGGTACCATTTTTTATAATGAATACCAACATTCTTCAAAATAACCTCAAAAATTCGATCTTTGAGTGAGTTATACCATACAATTCCAGGCAAGTTTAACGGCTTCGATCAGCACTTCTTTATCATCATATTGCTTTCCAGACATTTTCTATGATGCTAAGGTCTGGCGAATATGGTGGCTATGGCAGAAGTCCAACATTTTCACTGGTAACAAAGGATCTAACAATGAGAGCTGTGTGTATAGGACTTTGTCGTGTTGATATACCAATGAAAGTGATCCGTAGAGATCGTGAACCGCGTTGTAGCTATACTCTGTTCTGCCTATCAGCACAGACGTTATGGGGGAGCTTTTTTTCAAACACTGGTGCCTGTACATGTCTTCACGGCACTCAATTAGAGAAATCGCCAATGAAATAAAATCCAAAGCACTGTTTTTGTAATTTACCAAAAATTCGCATACATCCCACCACAGCATGTCAGGCCATCTCCACAGTCGGTGGCTGAATGATTTATTTGTGGCTGCGATTGCGAATCGCTGTGTATATAGAAACTATCAACATCAAACAGTGTTACCATTATTAAGTTAATGCTAATCGTTAATGCTTTTTCTGTGGTTTTTGTGAAAGAGCTTTGGGATTTTTTGCTTTGAGAACCAATCAAATTAATTTGAGTATGTGAGGGTATTGCCACATAGCTTTTGTTTTTTCAACTTTCTTGTTTTTTTGGTGAAACCGTTAAAATGAATTTTAATGCTTTTTCGATTTTTGTGATTTATAATGAAGGTTATTTGCGCGAGATGAGTTTTGGGTGCGGAAAAGAATAGTGACTTTTTTTTTTGTATTTAGCCTATATCTCGTAAGCAAATCGTTTCCGATATATTACATTGATACACCAAAATACTCGAAAACATGCCCTTAACAACATACCAAAATTTCATCAAAATCGAGGTGGTGTCCACTTTGTACACAATTATCTTTTTTCCGTTCAACAAATTGTTTTTTTCAAATCAGCAGATGGTGGGCACCGTAGCGCAAGTGGTTAGTACGTCGGACTACTGAGCCAGCGGTCTTGGGTTCGAATCCCGCCGCAAACACCTAAAAAAGTTTTTCACAGTGCCCACCTCTTTCGAATGTCTGACAAGCATCAAATAGTATCATTTGTCACGATTGAGCTTCTCAGGTAGGTAGGTCCCTTCCATTCATGCAAAAAATATAACACGCACACACAAATGGTTGCGAGAAGCAGGCCCAGGTTCACCTCGAGCTGTAGCGCCAACTAAGTAAGTAAGTAAGATGGTAGCCCTATGGGTATTGCTCTCCGATTTGCGGTGATTTTTCGTGCATACTATGGTAACCCAGTGAGAGCTTAAAAGAGGGAGATTTATGAAAGCAGCCAAAGTCCAGAATGAGAGGCAAACGTCCTATCTTCCCTGTACTGACAATTTTTGTGGAACAGAGTATAGTTCCTGTCATTCTAGAGCTTTGAACCAATAGTGACTAGTCGATAGTGCTATAATAAGATACTGCAGCCATAACGTCCCCTTATATGCTATGATGGTGATTTAAAATAGCTCTTCTTTCCTTAGATCGTGGAAATAATTGTTATAGCCATCCGGTCCAACGAAATTAATTTTGGTTTCGTCAAAAAATACCTCTTCTTCCAGCTATTCGAACTTGCTCCTTGTTGCACATCCCAGGTCACATGTGGTCATTCGCGAATATTAGGCTTTGGATTTTTCTAATCGTCTATAGTCGTTTTATAATCATCTATTTTCGCCCTCTTTGACATTGTCAAACAATTTTTATTTATCATTTTTTAAGAAAAAATAAAGCAAACCCTTTCTTATTGACAAAATTTACTTTTTATACAAAAAATAAATAAATCTCTTCACAAACAACGATAGTTATTTGACTGCTTCTAATCTTATGGAGCAGCACAAGCCACATCGAAAGCTGAACTGCATCAAAAGAAGCTTATGTTTTCAATTTGGTGGGATGATTATAAAGGTGCTTCCAAGGAACCAAACGATCAATTCAGATGTTTGCTGTCAACAACTAATAAAACTGTTGGAAGCAATCAAAGCAAAACGACCAGAATTGGCAAATCGTATGGGAATCGTGTTCCACCATAACAACGCTAGATCACACACATTTTTGGTAACTCGTGAAAAGTTATTGAACCTTGGTTGAGAAGTGATGTCACAACCACCCCACAGCCCAGATCTTACACCATTCGATTTTCATTTGTTTTGAAGTTTGCAAAACTCTTTGAATGGTAAAACTGTCACCAATGATGATGACCTGCAATCGCATTTGGTCCAGTTTTGTGCTAATAAGGGTCCGAAGTTCTATGAGCACGGAATCATTGATGAAGCTATACAGTGCAAATGAATAGTGATTGGAAAAGTTATTATAAAGTGAAATAAAAGGGTGAACTTTTTAGAAAAGGGATTGTGTTTAAATATTTCGATACAGAAAAAGGTTTTATACAAACGATCCCTATATGTTTACCCATAGGAGGTAGAAAACCGACGCCAGTAGATTCCAATGCACGAGAAATGTCATTGGAAGAACTCAATCAAACTATGAAAGATCTGCGCAATGACTAAACATGTTTTGGAGGCGCTATGATTCTACTGTCTGGCCATTTCCACCAAAGACTACCAATCATTCCAAGATCGACCGCTGCCGATGAAATAAACGCTTGCCTAAGATCATCAACTTTGTGGCGCTATGTGAAGAAACTTCAGCTGACGACAAACATGCGAGTTGCATTGCTGAAAGATCCTTCTGTCGAAGATTTCTCCAAGCAATTGCTGATGAGCGATTCTTTCGGCAAAGAACAAAGGTGTGATCACTTAAACTTCACAATTCCAAATCAAATCGTTGTTGGTCCACTGCATATCCAACTGAATTTTTAAACTCATTGGATCTGCCTGGCTTGCCACCGTACAATTTACAACTGAAGGTTGGCTCGGTAGTCATCATTCTTCGAAATCCGAACTCAAAGGAAATAGTTTTACAAAAAGTAGTGCAACAATGCTACGCAAATAATTTCGGTTCATTTTCAAAAAGCAAATGCAAACATTAATAGATTATAAAAAAGAAAGTTTCATTTCACACTAGAAAACCGAAATTACTTTCTTGCCAACCCTTCTTCTATTTGAAATTTTTCATCAAATGGTCTCTCTAAAGTTGAATCTCACTGCCAACATACTTTTACTGTCAAACTCTCAATATCACAATACTCAATAGAATATATATACCACGAAACCAATAACAAACCACTTATTCTATAAAACTGTATTCCAACTTACCAAATTAACAAAATGCAATATAATTATTTTTTTTTATTATAATCCAATTTTAGTGTGTACAAAACAAAACTCCCGAATATCTTCTTGACACCATAAAAACTTGTTCACGTCTAAATCTAATCACAAACAAAACCCAAGAGCTCACCACCATATACCGAACGAGTATTAATCAATATAACAACTGATATAAAGATATAATAAAAAAAAAAACAACCGGGCCTGAGTTCAAATATTCGAATAATGGAAAACAGTAGTCTGTATTCGCGATATGCGTATACAAGGTGTTTATTTTTTCTAATATATGTATATACGCAGTATATGAATGTTTATATTAATATTTATTTTTTTTATCAATATTTCTTATCGTGTTTTCTGTGTCGAGTCTAGGTAACGCGCAAGCAAAAGCAATATTTCCGTTTTCAACGATAACAATATTTGTATTAATCAAAACTGAGAAATCTCTATTTTTGTATTTAGTGGTGCGGGCGCATTTATTAATCCATATTCTCCACGAGTGTCAAAATGTAATATACAATAACAAAGACCGCGCGCGCAACAATAAATTCCGAAATTCAAAAATTCAAATTGAAATATCGTGTCCCGCAAGTGTGTGCTTCTGAATATGCTTCTGGTACAACTACTGTGGCTGCTGCTAATACTCGGACTCGTATATTTACATGACGATACTTGCGGCTATTTTCTACAACATTCGTATATTATCGTCAAGATCGGATATTGATAAATATTTACACACTGGTTTCGAATTCGAATTTCAATAGAGAATCGAGTACACTACAACTGCATGGGATACGAGTGTATCTATCGAGTGTGAAGTCGGTTATTGTTAAATCTTATCACAGAATTTATTATTACAATCATATTATTATTATTTTTTCTAATATTTACAAAAGCTCATCTATTTCACACGCAAGATCACAAACAGACTCGTGGATCGCATTCGTAATTCAAAAAAAAAAAACAAAAAAAAAATTGATCACTGATCGATACGTTTTTATCGAAACGTTTATCCAGAGCGAATGCTTAATCAAATCTGAATAAGAACGGCGACGCGACGGTAGAATGCCTGCCTAGTTTTCCACTAGCAGCGACTAGCTACGGCTGCGGCTGGGGCTGTGGTGTGGCGCGTCGGCTGCCCGTTAACGTCGCGATTTGACGTTTTTTTTTTGTTCGATTTTGGGTGGGAAACCAAACGGAATAATCGCACGAAGTTCTTCTTCGATCAACGTCAATGTCAGCGAATATGGAGTACCTATACTCGTACGACGGAAAGACCCCTAAAGTAGAAACATTTGGATATTGGGGAAATTTTTTTTTATATTTGTATATGTAGGTTATGTAGGTACAAGCTACTGGCGCATTTGAAATTGAAACACCAGCTAATAGGTATTGACTGAAAATCAGGGGGCCGATACCCCGACATAAGTTGCTCACCTTAAGATTGCGATTGTTTTACTGCGGTTTTTGCATTTAATAATTTTTTTTTTTTTTTTATATTTACTCTTAATCGAATGGGGGCGAAACTTGTATTGTTTATTTATGGCAATGTTCTTGTAATGGTTAAGGAAATACATTATAATAGTGTAGATAATAATAATAAATTATTCTTCAGGTTAAGGTGGATTTTTTTTTTTTGTATTGTATTTTTTTATGAAAGTCGTTTTTAATCTTTATGCCATATTTGATGAGGCAACTTTATTGAATTAGCATTTGTGATTTTGCACTTAAAGACTTAGGCTATGCGGTAATCCATACAGTGGTGGCTAAAATTATTTTTGTTTTCAATATGACTTGCTCAGCATCTGCAAAAAAAATATAAAAATATGTTTGGATTCGAACAATACGCATGATTGGTGAGCAAGGAACCATCAAGACCATAAAAGAAATGATTTGAGGAACGCGGTGGTCCCACTACCAAAATTGATGGAACTATGGATTGGGACCTTGAACCATACCACGGAGCCATAATGCCTTCGAAAGTTTACTCGTTTCCTACATTTTTACATAAATATGCCTTGTGAGACATTCTATAAAATGTAATCTTACCGAAATAGGATGATACAGTTTGGCTGATTATACCACTGGATAGCCAAAAAAACCAAAGAATCTATAGCGTCTAGTTAGCACCGTGGCGAATGGTGGGTAATGTAATTTTACGTAAGCTTCTGACTTAGTAAATCCACGACACTGGACTAAGGCTTAATTGATTGTCCTAGTTGTAATCTATAGATTCTGTTGTCACATTCAATATTTTCTGATTGCGATCCAACAGAAGGCTAAGATCAGGTTAGGTGGCTATCCTCGTATTCGGTGGGATTCACTTAGACCAAAGCAGTAGAGGTGGAGAACTATCGATTGCACTATCGATTATAATCGATAGTTTCCACTATCAAAAACAATTGATACTTTTTGACCACTATCGATAGCCATTCAAATATAGAACTTCAAAAATTTCTTTAAATGATCGATACCTAACGAATGGAGTTTATTTAAAGATTCACAGAGGAACCCGATCTAATAAACAAACTGTAGAAATGGCTTTAACTTAAAAAGGGGATTCCCCGTTTTATGAGTCAGTAGCGTAGGAATAGGGGCCTTATCATTTGGCTTTTTCTTAACTTAAAAAGAGGATTCCCCGTTGTATGAGTCAGCAACGTAGAAATAGGAGTTGGTCTCTCAATTCTTTCTGTCAATACACAGGTGGGTATGCATTTTATGATGTCTGAACCTAAAGAGCTGGACCGGGTTTCTTTAAAACGTGGAATCATAATCTCTCTCGGTGAGAGAAGTTTATTTAATATGCACCATATTTAACTTTTTTTATTGTTACCCTTAAGAGGAAAAAACTATCGATATATATCGATAACTATGGATAGTCTAAAGCCAACTATCGAGAACTATCGATGGCACTGACCATCGATATTTCTCCACCTCTACAAAGCAGCTCCATTATGTTGCCACATGAGCCGATTCTGATCGGTACCCCTGGAACCAGTTAAAGAATTGGATAAATTCCTATATTTCATTGATAATAATCGTTGAGGAAATCCTGAAGGTCTATAAAGAAGTATTCTCCCGGAACTTTTTTTCTTAAGGAGGAGAGTGCTGGGCAGCCGCACAGCAGATAATAGGGGAATTGCTCCTACTCCTCATCCATGCAGCTATGACAGAAGTCATTGGCGAGGATTCCCAGCCTGCCTATTGCACAATAACCTGTCAATACGCCAACTAGAATGCCGATATGTGCTCTGCTAATTTTTAGCAGGCTGGAAGTTTTATCTCGATTTAGCTGTGGCCAAGTCTGCTGGGCGTGGCTACACGTATCAAGATTACGCCATCTTTCATTAGCCTGTTGCAGTGCTTGCGTAGAGATTTTTGTGTTTTATTGTTTCTATTGATACATAGGGTTCACTTTCTGTGGTAAAATTCCCCAGTTTTGTACATTTTCTGGCTAGTTCGTCTGCTTCACAGTTACCTTATCTGGTATATCACTATGACCAGTAACCCAGCACAGCGTTACCATGCATCTGCTCGATATCTCGATTCGAGATGCGCGGCAGTGAATAACCTCAGTGCTAAATGTGTCCAAGTCCGTTAGTTTTCGCAACGTAAAGCGATATAGAGCAACCGTTTCTTTGAAAAGAAATCGGTGACAAGGTAGAAAAATGGCCACGACTCAAAGAGACCACCGATTTCTGGTAAGTTATTCCCTCAGAAAAAGGACCTCAACGCCAACTTAAATTAAGAGTAGATTTCTGGAAATGCGCAATGTTCAGGTATCTTATCCAAAACTGTAAGTAGAGGACTCAAAGATTCTTGATTGAGACCATACAGACCAGCAAAGGCCCCTTTTCTCACCAGATGCTATAGAGTAGAGCGTGTTAGCTTCGCCCGACACTACGAAAACTGGTCTGAGGACGACTGGAAGTGAGTGCTTTTCACTGCTGAGTCCGAAGTTTGTCTCAAGCCAGACGACAAACGGGGAAAGTGTATAAACGATCATGTGAGCGATATGCACAATGCAAAATCATACTAAGAGTGGCTTATGGTGGAGGTTCCATAATGGCCTGGGCGGTATATGTTTGGGAGCACGCACACAGTTGCACGTGGTAGAAAATGGGTCCTTAACAGCAGAGCGGTATTAAGAAACATTTTAGAAAAAATTGCTGTGCCGTTTGCCCAAAGTATCGGCTACAATTTCCTTTTAATGCAACATAATGCTCATCCCCACACTGCAAATAGGGTTTCGGAGTATCATCGAGATGCACAACTGACCTAAATCCCATTAAGCATGTTTGGGACATTCTTGGTAGATGTTCACCGTTTCAAAGGAATGTTTCCTATGTTTGCTTAATATTTCGGAACAAGTATGCCGAGAAACTTACTTTTTTCGGACACTCTAAATACCAGCTGGAATCTTCTCGACAGAATTGAACTCCAGACTGTAAAGTGGACAATACAGAACATCAATATGTACTTGGATCTGTCTGTAAGCCAAAACCTTTCAAGTCGTGACTAGTCGTGACTAGAGGTATGTTTAAGATCATGGCCTTGATAAAAAAAAAATGGGTGCATGTGCATCAGGAGCATAAACGGATGACGTAAATTCGCCCACTTTACTGTGTCGACTTTGTTAAGTTCCCAACACCGCTGAGCTCACTCGTGTGGGGTTTCATGTGAGTATATATTGCTCTTTTCAGTCCCACATGATTTTTGTCTTTCGATTTGGGTTCATAAAGAACCAGTGAGCTGCTTAAAGAGCTGTTGGTGACACACCCAGCATTAACAAACTTATGTAACCGTTAAGACGGCAAAATCACACAATCTCAAAAGCATTTAAAAAAGTGGGACAGTTAGGAATTGCAGCATCAAACCATTAGTGGCTTGAGCTAGCGACATTACTAAGGTAGGTAAGATATTTTTAAAAGTGAAATTAACTCAATACGTCTATCTCTTTTGGCGAGCTGCATGTGCAGTCCTTCTCTAATTCTTTAAATAACCATTTGAGTAGAAGGGATTTCCCTGTTCAATTAAGCTAAGAAAAAGAATTGGTTCACATCTGTACTTAAACAGGATTTTGGGTCAAATCCTGGTTAACAACAAATATTTAAACTAGGATCCGCTAGCTTTTCTAGACGATATTTGAGTTATTCATTAAGAAGCACAGTATCCTCCAAATCACCCCTCCCCTAAAATGTAATGGTACCCAGCTCAGCTTCTCAGATCACGCCAAATATCTTGGTTTGATTCTAGATAGGAAACTGCACTGGAAGTTCGCACTCGAACGAGTGCCGCTTGGTATTCGTGCAAGAAAGCCTTATGCTGTAAATGGAAAATCCGATTATGGACTGGCTCTACACTGCGGTGGTCAGATCCATACTTATGTATGGAATTGTAGTCTGGTGGACAACACTAGACAAAGTTAGCTACGTAAATAAAATCCAAAGAACGGTCTACATCTGCATTACTGGAAATCTCTCCCCCCTCTCACTGATATTTAAACATAAATATGCTTCCGTTGGACATTTATGGTAGGGACTTACTTACTTTACTTATTTAGTTGGCGCTACAGCTCGAGGTTAACCTGGGCCTGCTTCTCGCAACTATTTGTGTGTGCGTGTTATATTTTTGCACGAATGGAAGGGACCTACAGTTTTTGCCGACTCCGAACGGCGAGTTGAGAAGCTCAATCGTGACAAATGATACTCTTTGATGCTTGTCAGACATTCGAAAGAGGTGGCACCGTGAAAAAACTCTTTTAGGTGTTAGACCCGGCCAGGAGTTGAACCCAGACAGCATTGCGTAGCAGTCCAACGCACTAACCACCACGGCCACGGCGACCACATGGTAGGGACATAGCAGCAGAAACGATTTAAAGAAATGAATAATCTAAACACAGGATACAGGAAGTACGAAATATAAGACTCCGCTCCTATAGTTCAATATAAAATATAGGACTAATTATCCCAGCCAACAGAAATGGGTAATGGGTCTAAATGACAAATCTACACGGATGGATCAAAGACTGATGATGGTATAGGAGCGGGTATCTTTTCGGGCTAGTGACTTCCAGGCGGAGGTGATGGCTATTCGTGAAGCCTCTTAGTGCCTGCGATGAAATCAAGGTACAATCGGGACATTTTCATTTAGGTACACTGATAGCCAAGCAGCTATAAAAAGCACTCGAATAACCAAGATCAAAACTGGTTATGAACTGCCGGGCATCTCTAAACGAGATATCGAGCAGATGCATCCTCACGATGTGCTGGGTTCCTGGTCATAGTGATATACCAGGTAACTGTGAAGCAGACGAACTAGCCAGAATATATACAAAACTGGGGAATTTTACCACAGAAAGTGAACCCTATGTACCGGTAGAAACAATAGAAAACAAAATCTCTTCGCAAGCACTGCAACAGGCCTAATGAAAGATAGCAGATCACATATCGGCATTCTAGTTGGCGTATTGACAGATCATTGTGCAACAGGCAGACCTGCCAGCAGGTTGGGAATCCTCGCCAATGAGTTCTGGAACAGCTGCATTAATGAGGAGGAGGAGGAGGAATTTCTCTACCACCTTCTATGCAGCTGCCCAGCACTCTCCTCCTTAAGAAAAAAGATTTTGGGAGAATACCTCTTTATAGACCTTCCAGATATTTCCTCAACGGATATCAATAAAATATGGAACTGGTTCCAAGTTTACCGATAAGAATCGGCTCATGTGGCAACACAATGGACATTCTTTGGTCTAAGTGGATCCTACCGAATACGAGGGTAGCCACCTAACCTAACCTATACACTCTATCTACATGGCGTACTATTAATTTGCTCCCATTTGTTTTAAGTCGACTCTAGTAGGTCCCTTGATAAGTAGATGTATCCAACGTCTCCTTCCAAAACATCATCTACTTTTATATTTTATTAATACATCTTTATTTATAATGTATGAATGATTATGGAAAAACAACCGTATAAGATGGGCGTTTATTCTGATAAATATTTTATCACCATCCATTGCCATTTAGAGAACCCGTTTCTATAATACCAAATAAATTGATGTTGTAATTTAATACCCTCCACATGCTCGTATCTATCTATCCATTAAGGGGCGTACCTATCGCGGGATTCGAAAAATGTTTGCCAACACCTGCCACTCGAAATTCGCATAATATCGAGTGGGTACATGTGCTTAAAAGCGTACCTACTCGTATACCCGTACTCATACTCGTATCTGTTGCTAAATATAATGATATTCTTTAGCAGCTACCTACTACAATAGCCTAGCGATAAGGATTGCTTACTTAACTCTTATTAGTCATTATTTATTATTATTGCTGATAGCACAAATCGATAGATTTGTACTGTCGTATACCGTTATTATTGTGGTGGTTGTTGTTGCTTCTGTTGCTGTCGCGATTGTGTACTCACATTGCAATCGTAATCGTCTGTTAGTTTCAGTTTCAGGTGTATTGTTTGTTGGCTACCATATCATGTTATTATTATTATTATTTTTTTCTATTTTCCCTAAGTACATTATCTTTGAAGTCGAATGGAAAAAAGCTTTATACAGTAGACACGTTTAATAAATACCAAGGTTTTACCCAACACCGCGAACGATATTAGAAAACTTTAATCTTTATTAGGTACGAGTATTTATATCTTAAATATTGGCAATATAGGTATAACCTTAGAGTGGCCAATCAAACTGATAACCAGGGGCCAGTGTAAGTCGTAATTGGGCCCTGTTAAGAAGGTATATTTATATTTTTATAACTGCTTTTACATTTTTACAACTCTACGAAGTTGGTAACGTCCGACATTAACCGTAGTTTCCTGTTTACTTAATATACAGCTTAGTATGTAACACAAAAACAACAATTTGCTGTAGTCAGCACTTTATTTATATGGATCTTAACCTCAGTTGCCTTTTTTTTGGTTACCCATGTTGCAACTAAGTAAGCAATTTTCAAAGGGTTTGGAAAAACTAGTTTATTTTAAAATGGCAGAGTAAATGTAATCCCATCAAAAACATAACTGTAAGCAAGGCCAAGCTCCTATTAAAAATGTAGGCCATAAAAAGTGGTGAGATAACAGCGGCCGAGTTCTTACTTTACTTTAGGTGGCGCTACAGCTCCGGGAGTCGGGGTGTACCTGGGCCTGCTTTTCGCAAATATTTGTGTGTGTGTTATATTTTTGCACGAATGGAAGGGGCATACATACAGTTTTTTGACGACTCCGAACGGCGAGTTGAAAAGCTCATTGACAAATAAAACTCTTTGATTGCTTGTCGCAGACATTCGAAAGTGGTGGCACCGTGAAGAAACTTTTAGGTGTTGAACCCGGGCAGCATTGAGTAGTAATCCAACGCACTTACCACTACACCACGGTGCTCGCCAAGTTCTGGCCGAACTTTATTATAGAAGTAAAATAGGTGAGTAAGTTGAGCCTTGGCTAGAACTGATTAAAGGTAGCTATAGAAACCTCAAACGTTCGTCAGTTTTAGAAATGGTTAACACCACTTGAAACTTGGCCTTTTTTACAATAATGTCTTTGATGGGATCTCACTTCTTTTTGTTGAGTTTTTAAAAGACTAGCTAGATTTTTTAAAGTCTGTTTTAGGCAAATTATTTTTGAGCCTTGATATTATTAGGATCGAAATTTATTAAATGGAACCCATCAAGAGTCTTCACGCTAGAGAGTGCAACATAGGCTTGCCCACACAAACAGTAGACTCGTTGGCTCTTATGGATAGTTTTAAACCGTGCTCGTCACAGGTATAAGCCTTGAGGCCCCGACCCATAGAATCCGTCGACGTCGTTGCGTTGAACGACGAATAAAAGTAATCCGCCATTTTGCTTGGTGCATCCGCCATATTGATTTTTTTTCTGTCACGTCACATAACCTTTGTTGAAATCGGTTTCATAGTTCAGGCTGTACGAGGTGACATCCTTACATATAAACAAAGTCGGGTAAAAAGTGGTGAACTGCTACTGTGTTGACTGAAGCAAACAGGAAAATTGTTTAAACAATTTCTTCTGCTTAAGTGTAGAATGGATCGGTAGATGATAAACTATACCTACTTATTCCTGTTTGATTTCCGACGAGATGTAATATTTTGATGTTATGGCAGAGCCGAGGTAGACAAAGTCGTTTACTACCTCGAAGCTGTAACTCTCTATTGTGACGTTCTGTCCAATTCGTCGATGTTGAGTGTTCCTTTTCGTTGACAGCATATACTTTATTTTGCTCTCGTTTATCGCTAAACCCATTTTACCCTATACTCGAAAACGCACCGGTGACAGCTCGCTGTAGTCTACCAATGATGCAAATGTCTTATGTAAGTAGTTGAACGGACTTTTGAAAAATCGTTCCTTGTGTAATGGCTTGTAAGTTTCGACCGATGCTTTAATTAGGGCATGCTCTGGATTTATTGCTAGTGGCTAGTGGAGACCGCATGTTAGGCTAATTTTCAGAATGAGAGATTTTGCTACTTTTGCTACTTTTCCCAGTTTTTGGGCTTATTTATCCATAGTCAAGCGGCAACGCTGCTCCAAACGGCCCGCGATTTGAGAAGCTCCGTGACAAATGGTACTCTTTCACAGTACACATAATACAGGTAATATATTGCGCAGGAAAAATGGCCGCAATTCGTGCCCTTTCTATAATTGTACTGAGTTTGGCGTTTAAAAGTCAAATTCATTTCTGAGTTTGGCGTTTAATTCAGTCATCTGTTTTTGTTTTTGAATGTAAACAAATACTCGCAGGGCACGTATGGCGGCCAATATTTTGAATTTTTGACAGGTGCGCGAACTTGATCGAAAATAAACACTCTGAGTATACTACCTATCTTATATATGTGTACTGTGGTACTCTTTGATGTCTTGTCAGACATTCGAAAGAGGTGGTACGGAGAAAAAACTGTTTCCTGGGATTGAACCCGGGCAGCATTGCATAGTAGTTCAATGCATTTACCACTACACCGCGGTGCTTAGTTATATTACATAAATGTAGGAATGATAATACATTTTATTTATTTATATTTTATATATTCATACAATACACATCACATTATATTCTTCTGGAATTCATTTTTTCCCCTCATCTTGGATCGCATTCAACTGCAGGACCTTCTCAGTCAGCATATCCAATAGAATTTCCATTTTAATTTGATTAAAATTATTCTCGCCTTCCAGTGTTTTAAGTTTTCGATTTATTCGAGTGACATCATCGATATCGCCTGTTTTATTCGAATGGATCCATATTCCATCGGTGAACTTCAACTCTTTGCTACCCAAAAGTAGAGAAACGTTTTTGTATTCATCCAAATCTTCTGTGACGGGCGGACAGCCTATGTTGCATCGACCGGTTCTTATCGGAATCGGTTTCGATTCGAACCTCTTATTAAAAAGAGGCATTCTGAAATAGAATTTGATTTTTATAAATTAGATAAAAATGAACACATTTTCACTTACACTCTGAGCAATAGTAAAAACAAAGCCTTGTTTACCGGAAACAACCCCTTTTGTGTTGTTGCTGGTGGAAGTGGAACTGGAAATGTTGTCAGAAAACCTTGGTTACATCGGTAGTCGGAGACGGAGTCGGTGTGGCACCATAGAAACGCTTGCTGCCAATACACAAAATCCTAGAACATGTCAGTAGTTATTCGAAAGTATACTCGTATGTTATTAATTAAATTAAAAATTACTTTTTCGTTATAAATTCAATCAAAAGTCAAACATTTAAATCATGTATGAAATTTTGTCAACTTTATGGATTTACTATGACAGATTTATTGTTGGAATCTGAAAAGTAAGTAGTAATATGGCTCTCTGTTTGTTTAAATATCCCAGAGTTGGTCTTTTTGTTTATAGAAATTTTGCAGAAATAAAAAACAATTACGAAGTTTTAATTGGAAAAATTCTTCACGAACTGGAGTCACAAAAGGTAAGCCAAACACAATAATTTGTACAAAAATAATTTAAAAAGTTTGAAAAGAAACTCGATTAGGAGGAACAAACGAAGTTTAAGGAGCAACTTATAAAGGCTATTGAAGACAATAAGTGTCTTAGTTCGAACATCAGTCAAATTCATTCGGCGCAGAGTTCAGAAATCGCTCTCGAACATGAGCAGATGACCAACGATGCGATAGCGAATCTAAAGCAACAGGTTCATCATTTAAACGAGGTAAGAATCTGGGGTACGTTAGAAATGTCTGCTAGCACTGCGACCAGAGTTAATCTGCTGTGCCCTCTTTTTTGTCTAGAAATCAGACAAAATCTTTAGAAATTTGTAAATCCCTTTGACTGGAATGCTTTTGTAGTCTTCTTCCATTAGTTTGTGTTTGCCTAGTGTCTTGTCTCTTCTTTTTTTTTAGAGAAAGGCACTCTGAGATCAAGTGCTCCGTAGTTTCTTTTGTTTGTTGACAGAATCTGCAGGTGTCTGTGTTGCTGATTCTCATTTTGTAGAGGTGGCTGTTGCAGATTGAATGACCCGTCAGACCTACGGAAACATTTTTTAAATATACTCTGTTTTATGGTTTCAATTATTCTTTTATTGTTGTTTTAAGGACACTATCCCCGATAGGTCCTGCTGGGATGACTTAGGTGCTATTATAGACAAGTCGATTCACTTCTACACTGATGGCTCTGAAACCAATGATGGTGTAGGTGGAGGTGTTTTCTCAGACAGATTAAAACTAAATCTCTCCTTCCGCCTCCCTAATAACTGTAGAGTGTTTCAAGCGGATATTATGACGATTTCAGAAGCACTGTCCTGGATCAAGAGGAATTTAATATCCACTACCGATATTAGCATATTCTCGAATAGTTAGGCGGCCTTGAAATTTCTGGAATTATTATCATACACTTCTAAGACCACCTCCAACTGCCGTTCATCTCTTATAGAGATGGCTAAGCAGTTCAATATTCACCTTTGCTGGGTGCCGTACCGGGGCACAGAGATATTCCAGGGAATTGTAAAGCTGACGAGCTCGCTAAACTAGGAACAACAATACCTATTCTACCCGATAAGGAAAATATAGGTATGCCTCTCGCTACTTACAATTTAGTACTCAAACTTGACACAGTCAATAAAACCATTGCTAGATGGAAAGGTGGAACTACCAGTCTTGCCACCAAACAGATCTGTCCTAGACTAGATCTAAACCGCTCCAAATACCTTCTGTCCCTAAAAAGACCATATAAGCACGACTATCGGTGTCATTACATGACAATGCCTAATAGGCAAACATGCAACTAGGCTTGGCATCATATCAAATGACGTCTGTATAAGTTGCAGAGACGTAGAAGAAGAATAGACACATTTCGCAGCTCTTTCCCGTAGTAGGAAACTACACCTAGGAGAACTCTTCTTCGACGATCTGGGTGATCTAGCACAAAAAGATGTGGGAAGCCTTTTTCGCTTTATATAAAGCTCCAAATGGTGCCCATGAGTAGTAGGGTTAAATATCCCCAAGATCCTTGGTATCACAATGGGCCTCTTTAGGCCTACGTGCGCTGGTAATCGTTACTGGCAGCCACTGCTACCTAACCTAACCTAAGGTCCGCTCCTCCTCAGTAGCATTTAAAAGTAGCTTTGTAATTTTTCTTTTCTAGACGTTGAAACTGCCTTTGAGAGGATATACTAATTGCTAAAACATTAAAACATTTTCTCATAAATTTTAAGGAACGCACTACCATCAAACTCCTATGGAAAACATCAGAAGAAACCATCGCCAATCTCGAGACTGAAATTCAAAATTATCGTTATCAACTTTTCAAGCCGAGTGCATTCACCGAGGTAGCCTAACCAAATGAAGTTACTAATCTTATGTCACACAAATTTTTATTTCCATTTCCAATAGATAAAGGAAAAGTACTGCCGCACAATCAAAGCCTTGGAAGACGTCATAAGGAATCAGAAAAACCAAATTGCCACACATGCTGCTACAATCTCCAACCTTGCGGATGATAAGAACCGAGCCAATGAACGCATCAAAGAACTGCAAGCTGTGATTCTTGGTACAAAAGAAAATACTGGTTTTACAATTTCCCATTGTTTCTCCCAATCTTTTTTTAAGAACAAGAAAAGAAATTGGCCGACACCCAGCAATTGGAGCAAACCAATTTGAACTTAAAGCAAAAACTTAAAATGGTCCTGCAAACCAATTCGGAGCTTGAAATATCATCGACTCTGGCCAAGAGCATGATTGACGAGCGCTTCCTTCGTGAGAAAAACGCTCTGGAAAAGCTACAAGAGGCTTTGCTCATTGCCGAGACTGCCGTGGCTGAAAAAGAGGAAGCCCTCAAGCGCGAGATTGTCATTAAAGAAGAATGCACGTCTTTGGCCTCAACGATAGGACAAGTTATGGAGGAAGCCGCTCGTAAGGTGGAAGTCAATATAGATGCTCTAAAAATGCAGTATGAAGATAATCAAACAGTTTTGGTACAAAAGCGACAGGAGGTGAGTAGAAATAAAAGGAAACGAATCATTTAATTACCTTTCTTCCTTTGAAGGCGATGATGGAATTAGAGAAACAGATGCAAGCAACTCGTGCAGCTGAGGCTAGAAGTGATTTTCTTGAACAAAAATTAAAAGAAGTCCTAAAAGAAAACAGTAAACTAGACAATGACTTGCAGATTGCTTCAGAAGCTATTGTAAGCGATAGTCAACCTCTTTCTATGTATAATAGTTTTATGTGTATTCCAGATTGAAATGGAGCTTAAGTTGGAAGCCACTGAAAATCTCCTCAAGGAGGATAAGAAGTCGGATAGATTCTCCGATGAGCGTGAGCAGGAGATAAAGCAATACATTGAAAACAACCGTCAGTTAAAGGAAAGGTAACGTCCATCAAATAATTGCTGCTTTCACTCCTCATCATTACCAAACCGAGTTCCACGAAGATACTTTTTTAAATTAGAAAATAGTCACCAATTGCCAGGTCGTGACCAGTAATCCATGCACTGTGAATGGGAAATTTCTTTTGGGTGGTCGAAGATGGGTTTGCTGAGTGACAGCGCACACCCAAACTCCTATGAGGAATCGTGGTCCCTAATTGTTCTAGTACCCTGTACTTATTGCCACAATTTTGACGATATCTACGCGAGTTAGTTGTAGAAGCTCATTTTTTCTAGACCTGCTATAGTTTGACCATATCTTTCTGGGAATAACGAAGTTTGTTAGACTGGTCTACCTGACCTGAGATCTGCTAGTTTTTAGAAGTGTAAAAGTGTATTGCACTTAATAATACGTGCTATAGGAATGTCAAAACGTTGTTAATAGCTGACTTTTTTGTATCTTGGTGACTACATATCTCTGTTTGCCGGAGCACTCAGACTCAGTGCTGATCCATTGCACAGCCAAACAGGAACCTCTAAGTAATCAATACCTGGGTGAGAATCTAACCCATCACCTCTGCTTCTCCACGAGCCATTATTTAGTGGGCATTTCATGTCTTGCCTTTTCATATCACTTCTCTTGAAAACTTCAACGAAATTGGAAAATTTCCACACAAGTGACAATTCATGACCAGACAATAGATGTCGGGCCAAGAATCCAGACATAGATGGCAGGGTAGAAAATATGTCTTACCGGTTGCGGTCAACACTAGACATTTTGCAATCCCTACATGAGCGCAGACATGTAACATGTCTCATAGAGACGCCGTGTAGCGAGATATGCACTTGACCAGCGAGGCGGGTTGAATCTTGAATGTATACTGTTCTACCGAAATCAGTCACCACCATACCTCGCTTCCATTTCTCTCTGGGTGAAAACTAACACCAAAATTCTAATTGAAATTTAAGGGGCTTTACCTTAGAATCGATCAACAATGCTCCTTGATAGTCTAAGAGCACCGTAGCTATGGCCTTTCCGGTCACAATGGTTATCCCAGGTCTTCATTAACAATTATCTGCATTTTGTTATCAGAATCTACGCTACAAAGTGCATTCCTTTCTGCAACCACGCCGTGTGTGTATTCTAGGTCATGTAAAATGGTGTCTATAGTAGCGACAGAGTAATTAGCTAGGATTGTTTCCCTCCTATAACTTTTGGGACATCGGTTCTATTTTTCTTTTGCTTTATCTTGTAAAGAATTTAATGACAGCTCGGTGCAATAGTTTCGTCAACATCGTAGAATCGCTCATGGTCATAGCCTCAGGTTCTCTGGTAATTGTAGAAAGACTCTAAGAAATCGATTCATATGATTTTTAGTATTTATACTCTTGTGAAATCCATAGCCACAGATTCGCTGTGAATGGTTCTAAGATTTTAATACTGAAAATATTTTGAACAACCCTCGTATGTCATTTTTCGTTATCTCTCTTTTAGATGGAAGTGTACCATTGAAGACGTCACAAAGAAGTTTGGCAGCGAAATTCAACGACTTCAAAATGAGAATTCAAATCTCAAAGCAGAAATTCAATCCCAACGACTGAAAGTATATAAGCATTGTTTGTAACAGTGTTTTTGTGAAATCGTTTTTTTTTTATTGTGTTCTTATTTAATATCGAAAAATTAAAAATGAAATTTTACATCAGGTAGAAGTTGTGCGCCCCGGGAATAAACTGGGAAACCAATAACTTGTTTCATTGTCCTGTTCATCGATCCAACATAAGCCATCGCTTATAATTTTTTCAATTGCCTGCTTAGCACGATACTCTGTCCAACTAAAAGAGAAAACAAAGTGAAGAATATGAAATAAAAGCTTGTTTGAAATTATGAAACAAGTTTTACCGTAGCTGAGTAACAAGCAGTGTGATTGTAATAAATCCTTGCTCGGTGTTAGATGCGGCAGTGAGTATAGCGGCTTCGTCTAAGCTCAATTCAGCTGGTATCGATTGGACCATGTACTTTCCCTTGGCAACTTTGTAAACTTTAAACCTGAAAAAAAAACATTTGTCACGATTGAGCTTCTCAACTCGCCGTTCGGAGTCGGCCATTCGTGCAAAAATATAACACGCACACACAAATGATTGCAAGAAGCAGGCCCAGGTTCACCCCGAGCTGTAGCGCCACCTTAGTTAGATAGGCATTCATTTGTGTCAATATGCTTCTCAGCTCTCCGTTCAGAGACAGCATATCGCTTCAAAAATGCTACAATCGTTTTTATTTCTAAAGGGGCAGTTTACTTCCAGTTTTTCACTGCTAAGCAAAAAATGAGTTCGCCTATTTTGAAAAACTATCTGCATGCTTTTACCACTGAAATAGAAGTTATTCAGCTGCAAACATGTTCTAGTTCCAGTGCATATTGCACTGAATATGATGTGCGTGTGCATTGACATGCGAGAATACAGTAATAAAATTGCAGTTTACCATAAACGGTTTTGTATTTAATTCGTATGTCGAACGATTGGGCCAATCTCTGGGTTGGCGTCTTGCACACATACATTTTGGTGATTTGCGTGAAATTATAAGATATTTGGAGCTTTTAAATCTATATCTATATATAGTGGGCATTTCATGTCTTGCCTTTTCATATCACTTCTCTTGAAAACTTCAACGAAATTGGAAAATTTCCACACAAGTGACAATTCATGACCAGACAATAGATGTCGGGCCAAGAATCCAGACATAGATGGCAGGGTAGAAAATATGTCTTACCGGTTGCGGTCAACACTAGACATTTTGCAATCCCTACATGAGCGCAGACATGTAACATGTCTCATAGAGACGCCGTGTAGCGAGATATGCACTTGACCAGCGAGGCGGGTTGAATCTTGAATGTATACTGTTCTACCGAAATCAGTCACCACCATACCTCGCTTCCATTTCTCTCTGGGTGAAAACTAACACCAAAATTCTAATTGAAATTTAAGGGGCTTTACCTTAGAATCGATCAACAATGCTCCTTGATAGTCTAAGAGCACCGTAGCTATGGCCTTTCCGGTCACAATGGTTATCCCAGGTCTTCATTAACAATTATCTGCATTTTGTTATCAGAATCTACGCTACAAAGTGCATTCCTTTCTGCAACCACGCCGTGTGTGTATTCTAGGTCATGTAAAATGGTGTCTATAGTAGCGACAGAGTAATTAGCTAGGATTGTTTCCCTCCTATAACTTTTGGGACATCGGTTCTATTTTTCTTTTGCTTTATCTTGTAAAGAATTTAATGACAGCTCGGTGCAATAGTTTCGTCAACATCGTAGAATCGCTCATGGTCATAGCCTCAGGTTCTCTGGTAATTGTAGAAAGACTCTAAGAAATCGATTCATATGATTTTTAGTATTTATACTCTTGTGAAATCCATAGCCACAGATTCGCTGTGAATGGTTCTAAGATTTTAATACTGAAAATATTTTGAACAACCCTCGTATGTCATTTTTCGTTATCTCTCTTTTAGATGGAAGTGTACCATTGAAGACGTCACAAAGAAGTTTGGCAGCGAAATTCAACGACTTCAAAATGAGAATTCAAATCTCAAAGCAGAAATTCAATCCCAACGACTGAAAGTATATAAGCATTGTTTGTAACAGTGTTTTTGTGAAATCGTTTTTTTTTTTTATTGTGTTCTTATTTAATATCGAAAAATTAAAAATGAAATTTTACATCAGGTAGAAGTTGTGCGCCCCGGGAATAAACTGGGAAACCAATAACTTGTTTCATTGTCCTGTTCATCGATCCAACATAAGCCATCGCTTATAATTTTTTCAATTGCCTGCTTAGCACGATACTCTGTCCAACTAAAAGAGAAAACAAAGTGAAGAATATGAAATAAAAGCTTGTTTGAAATTATGAAACAAGTTTTACCGTAGCTGAGTAACAAGCAGTGTGATTGTAATAAATCCTTGCTCGGTGTTAGATGCGGCAGTGAGTATAGCGGCTTCGTCTAAGCTCAATTCAGCTGGTATCGATTGGACCATGTACTTTCCCTTGGCAACTTTGTAAACTTTAAACCTGAAAAAAAAACATTTGTCACGATTGAGCTTCTCAACTCGCCGTTCGGAGTCGGCCATTCGTGCAAAAATATAACACGCACACACAAATGATTGCAAGAAGCAGGCCCAGGTTCACCCCGAGCTGTAGCGCCACCTTAGTTAGATAGGCATTCATTTGTGTCAATATGCTTCTCAGCTCTCCGTTCAGAGACAGCATATCGCTTCAAAAATGCTACAATCGTTTTTATTTCTAAAGGGGCAGTTTACTTCCAGTTTTTCACTGCTAAGCAAAAAATGAGTTCGCCTATTTTGAAAAACTATCTGCATGCTTTTACCACTGAAATAGAAGTTATTCAGCTGCAAACATGTTCTAGTTCCAGTGCATATTGCACTGAATATGATGTGCGTGTGCATTGACATGCGAGAATACAGTAATAAAATTGCAGTTTACCATAAACGGTTTTGTATTTAATTCGTATGTCGAACGATTGGGCCAATCTCTGGGTTGGCGTCTTGCACACATACATTTTGGTGATTTGCGTGAAATTATAAGATATTTGGAGCTTTTAAATCTATATCGCGAACGCCATTCCCGGGTATCAAAAATCACACGAGCGAGTTACTCGCATTAGGAATAATCGCGGAGGTCAACTTAGTTGAAGTGCAATGGCCAAGCCTCGCCCCTGGGGAACCGCCTTCATAATCATGGTAGCCCCTAGTGTAGGTAAGTATTCCTCTTCATCTCCATACTTTTTGGAGAAAGAATAAAATTACAGGAACCTGGAGCCAAAAAATACTCACCCATTTCCAAATATACTGAGTTTGTTTGTCGCCATAAGTATGTCTTCTTTTGTGATTTCCTGATGTACCGAACTTTGTCCACGAGAGGCCACCAATCGATTTCGCAATTCTTCCAATTCCATTAGCCCACCTATTAAATATGGAAATCAGTTTTCTTTGTTTTCCTTTTTTTTTCTTTAATAGTCTACCAGTCTTTTCATTAAGTGCAAGGCAAACTTCAACAACTTGTACGCCTAGCTCATAGTAAAAGTCACCCATGCCCAGGACGCTCCAGAATCCCTTGCCAGTGGCCAATGGATCGACACCAATTGCTGCGCACATTTCTTGAAATTGTCGACGAAACTGTGCATTTTTGCGAATATCATTTTTATGATTCATTGCGAATTCTTCGAGTTTAACACGAAACACTTCCAATTGTTTGGTCATTTGCTCCAGTTGGGACTCCTGCATGACATTACCTTTATCCTTGTATTTTTCCGCTTCATATTGTTGCTGTTGTATAGCTCCTAGACCGGCACGACGTCTCATAGCGAATATACTGCGTAAATGAACAATCAAATAATTGTATTGTACCTTATAAATGTTCGGGATGGATTTAGAAAACAAGACCAAGTGAAATGAATTAAACGAAGTGTCAATTCTCAGCAGACAACAACAAACAGCTGGTGCTGACTTTTAAGACGTCTTTTTTAACACAGGCATATGAAAGTATGCAGCTGTTCCACTTTTGCGTGGAGTAGCCGTGAAAACATTGAAAACATGTTGCGGAAACATGTTTAGCCTATATAGGTTTGAAAAAAACACGCCTTATGTACATGAAGTGGTATAATTATCCAGGCTTACTTACTTACTTAAGGCGTGTTTTTTTTCAAACTTATATAGGCTAAACATGTTTCCGCAACATGTTTTCAATGTAAAATACAACAAAACCTTAGCCTGGATAATTATCCAGTCTTATTTTTGTATGGAAAGCTTTTTCGAAATCTATATAGATTTGAAAAAAAACGCGCCTTTAGTTGGCGCTACAGTTCGAGGTGAACCTGGGCCTGCTTCTCGCAACCATTTGTGTGTGCGTGTTATATTTTTGCACGAATGGAGGGGACCTACAGTTTTTTGCCGACTCCGAACGGCGAGTTGAGAAGCTCAATCGTGACAAATGATACTCTTTGATGCTTGTCAGACATTCGAAAGAGGTGGGCACTGTGAAAAACTTTTAGGTGTTTGCGGCGGGATTCGAACCCAAGACCGCTGGCTCAGTAGTCCGACGCACTAACCACTTGCGCTACGGTGCCCACAATTATCCAGGCTAAGGTTTTGTTGTATTTTACATTAGGCGTGTTTTTTTTTGTAACCTATATAATCTTCGAAAAAGCTTTCCATACAAAAATAAGACTGGACAATTATCCAGGCTAAGGTTTTGTTGTATTTTACATTGAAAACATGTTGCGGAAACATGTTTATCCTATATAGGTTTGAAAAAAAATACGGCTTTACTTTTTTGCATTTTTCAATATTTTCGAATTCGAAATGTAATAGATTTTCTTGTAGTTCCTCCTTGTAGCTCTTCGCAACTTGTTGCCATAACAGTAAATTGAATCGCTGCCATCTTTAACTCAACTGACTTCTGGCTCTGACAGTAAACGTCAAAATAAATCAGCTGTGTTGATGGAAAAGTGGAAATCGTCAACAGTACACGCTACGCTACACGTATCTGTGGCAATCGTCAATCTTCAAGCAAATAGAATACCCGGTTGTGCATGACGAGTTGTAAATAGAGGCGAATAATAAAAACAAATTGAATGCATAGCAAAGTTCAATTATAATCTTTTGCTTTATTTTATGTTTTAATTTTTCTTTTCTCACCTATACGATCCATAATTTGACCCACCATGGCTGTAAGTCTCCACTTATTGGTACCCGAACCAGCAGTGTCCCAGAAATCGCGTATTCCCTTTGACAGCGTGTGGTGAAAGTTTTCTCAAATTCTTTTTCAAAATTCAGGAAATGTTTGCACGTGCATCTTTTTATCCAACGCTGTTGTACAATGTGCTCATGGAAAAAGCAACCACAAGGAACTGGTACGATCGCGTCGATGAGAATGTGATTCTGGGAGCGTTGCCATTTCGTTCGATGGCTACTGATGTAAGTTAAGTAGACTCTTTAAATATACATGACCTGATTTGCATTTTCTACATCTAGCTAATCAAAAATGAAAACATGAAAGCAGTCGTGTCAATGAACGAGGACTATGAACTGACGGTTTTCTCCAATGATGCACCAAAGTGGAATGCTTTAGGCGTTGACTTCCTTCAACTGGCCACTGTTGATATTTTTGAATCTCCGTGTCCGGAAAAACTCTATAAGGGCGTAGAGTTTATAAATAAATTCTTAGCAGTCAAGGACAGGATACCAAATCTGAGTACAACAACCGCAATAGAAAACTTTGGTACTGTGTACGTGCACTGCAAAGCTGGACGGACACGTAGCGCCACACTTGTAGGATGTTATCTGATGATGGTATAGGCCATTTGACAAGTTTTGTGCTATGAATGTTTCTTTTTTTCTAATTTCATTTTCACTTTAGAGAAACGGTTGGACTCCAGATCAAGCTGTTTATTATATGCGTGAACGTCGACCTCATGTGCTGCTCCACACAAAACAATGGGATGCCCTCAGACTTTTCTATACGAAACACGTCGAAAAACAGTCGAAAGATTTGTCCTAGGATCTTATTTCTGTTTTTTTTTTTTATTTTGCTTGCCAACTTTTTTATTCGAATATTTTCTATGTTGAGTAAAATTTATTTTTACACTAAAAACTGATAAGACTTTTGTGCCACAAAGCAAAAGAACAATGCTATCCGCGGGTTTTTCGGTGGGTATTTCAGAATTGATTATCAAAATGATACCACTTTCGGCAGCACTGCCTGTTGGTCTGTTGATTGCTGCCACTTCGCCGTTGAATGTCGTTTTTCTTGCTAGCGAGATGTGGCTTAATAGTTTGATGTACACGAATGACTACTTAATTTGAAGCCCTCTATATAAATACATAACCATTCGTCTTGCCAAATTTCTAAGTAACCTATTGCTAGATTTGGTGTACATCACCTATTATGACCGGTGGTCATTGAACCCAGTGAGCGAAACACTATCGATTAACAAATAATCATCACAACCACCCAAAAAAGACTAGAACGTACATATTCGAACGTTACGCTGACTACGAGATTGAACAAACCAACCTAACGAAAGAGAAATGGACGTTAAAATCGATTTGCACTGGAATTGTCTTGATTACTTTAAATGTCTATCTTCTGCCGCTATCTGCACTCTCGAGTTCCTCGTCGTCAGCTCTGTAAAATTGGTGTTATATTATGGGAGAAATAAACTAAGCATATTTCTTTGCTCCTTTATTGCATAAAGCATGTTTTTAGCCAGTTAGTCTGAAACTTTCTGGAGGACAAGTAAAGCTACATAAGTCGGTTTCCGTTGGAGTGATGGGGAATTTATACGTTACCCCAATGTTCAATCATGTCCCAATCGTTATCGATGACCAACACTTTGAACAAAAGACATGAATTCAAATTTACTTATTCCAAATCCAATCAAGCATGATTTCGGCCGCAAGGGGACTAATAAATTAGCATCAATTAAAACTACTGGACTTCACAATCGTCAAGTTGTTATAGTTTATTTTTAATTACATAAATGAAAAATGATAATCAATTATTTTTACTCGGGAGCTGGTTTTTCTGCCTCTGCACCTTTAATCGCCCACAATTGTTTAATAGCCTTGGCAATGCCAATATCATTGTGAATGAAATAGAATAAGCCACCAAGAGTAGCAGCGGAGATCAAGAAGAGAGCAGCATGCGCAATTTTTGGTATAACATTACCAAATACGACTGGGCGAATGTAATCGAGGACCATAGCTTCTAATCCCCTGAAAGAATGTTAAGCCCGGTAAACGTAATCAGAAGAATGTTATCGTCGGTATAGATAACTCACCAATGCTGATGCATAACAACAGACGTAGCCAACAACGCATCCAATGGCTGAGAAGGGAAGAGCAACGCAGCTGGAATGATTCCCAGGAAAGCAAGAGCAACACCCTTTTCAGCTACCCATATTGCAGAATGTGATCCTGTAGCTAGCTTGGGTGCGGTCAAGGAGATATTCCTCTGCAAAAAAGAAATGCTTTAGCTATGAGCTATTTGGTTTTATAAGGTAGGTACTAACCTGAACAGATTTGACCAAAGTTAGCTGAGCTTCTTTCTTTGGAGCCAACAGTGCCGACGATGTGAATGTCTTTAGTGGAGTCGATGTGGCAGTTTTTATCAGATTTACGCCTTAAAATATTTTTACAGAAAATATGTTTTAATATTTCATAACATATACAAATGCAAATTGTTATATAATACTATTAGAAATATTTTTTGCAACATTTACCATTTAATCTGCCAGCATTGCGGAGAACTAGGGACATGGCCATTTTATTTCTTTTTTAAACTGGGTTATGTCTTCGAGGTAGAAAAGGTTTCAAATGTATTCGCTTTCAAAGATTTCCGACCGGGCTCAGGAAACAAAATATTTGCGACTTGTATTTTTTTCGTTTCTGATTCTTTTTTTACAGGCGATAAATGTCAGCTTTGACGTTTGCTGCTTTGTTTCGAATATTTAGTGATGTGCTGTTGGTTGGTGGTTGGTCAGCTAGTACAAATTATTGTGACGAATTTAAAAAAAAACGAAATCCGTTTTCTTTTTTCTCGGAATCTTGGTATAATATAAACAAAATAAAAACACTAGGTAGGTATGTAGTTATTTTTGTTTAAAATAAGATGGGTGGGCTATCTAGTGGTTTCTTTTTAAATCATAGATTATTTAGACACTGACAGCTGTACGTTGGGAAATATTAAAAACTTATTTCCAAAGTGAGTGCTGTGTAGCCCAAACTGTGCGTTTTTCGAAAATAAGTTTTGGACGAAATGAAGCACCCACCGCGCCTGCTGTAAGCAAGTTTGTGTAAAAAGTTCGTGAGACTAGAGTGTGAGACTATTCACTAACATCAACTCGCCATCGATCTCAACATTTTAACATTTCACGTACTAGCCTGGGAAGAATTCTGCACAAAGATCTGGGATTATTCGCTTACAAGGTCCAATTGACTCAGCAATTGAATGCCCACGACCATCCGCTTCGTTATCGCTTCGCAGCTTGGGCCTTAGAGCAGCTTGAATTGGACAACGATTTTGGGCGAAAAATCATCTTTACTGGCGAGGCGCATTTTCATCTCAGCGGCTACGTTAACAAACTAAATTTGCTGCATCTGAGGCTTGGAAAACCCGCATGTTATTGTCGAGAAGCCAATGCATCCACAGAGAGTGACCGTTTGGTGCGGATTGTGTAGTGGTGGCATCATTGGACCATTTTTCTTCGAAAATGAGGCTGGGAGCAACGTTTCGGTCAACGGTGGGCGTTACAGAGCCATGTTAACCGATTTTTTTTAACTGAAATTTAAGACTGAAAGCAATAAACATGGAAGGCTGATACATACATATAAATACATATAAATACATAGACACTCACATACTACGTACATAAATACAAATCATAATAAGATATAAGACTAGAAGTATAGAGAACAGAACTGAGACGACCGGCAACGAGTGGAGACCTGGAGAAGACCTAAGACCTAAAGAAGACATAATAGAGAAGACCTAATAAAGAAGACATAATAGAGAAGACCTAATTGAAAATACCTTTTATATAACGATTGTACCAATAACTTTAATAATAACTAATAATAATAAATAAATAGCTAACAGAAATCAGAAGTGGGATTTGAACCTGGCCGAAACAAACCCTAATTAAAAGGAAGAAGAAAATAAAAAGAACAAAAAAGATGAAATTAAGAAAAAATAAGAAAAAAAAAGAAGAAAAAAATAGAAGCAATTAGAAGAACATAGAATAATAAAAAAAAAAAAAAAAAGAAGTCGAAGTGAGCTTTAAGCCAAATTATAACAATGGGGCTAGGAACATATTTTCCTGATGCTGTCGAGAAATTCTCGAAAGTCGATGAGTGTATTAATCCGCACCGCTCAAGGGTGGACAAAGTTGAAGTAGGTAATTTCACTGCGGATATAACCGACCAACAAGACGCCCTCTTCATAGAACGAGATTTCATTCGCCTTTCACAGGAGTTGCGCGATAGTTTAGGCCTCAAGCGGGTTGACATCGATCGAAGCCTTCAACTATTGGATCAGTACAAGCACCTGGATCTCAGTGCCCTGATGCTGAAACGCAACGCTGACTGTGTGGATACGATTCGACGACTACGCAAATACATTGGTAACCTCAAACAATGGAATCTAACTCCCGATCAGGAAGCCGAATTCATTAAGAAAGCAGAGATTCTCCGCGAAAATGCTTCGAAGATCTATCAAAATTTCCAGAAAATGTTCGTTTTGCATGGGGACAAGTATTTCTGGGAGCATTTTTGCGATACGGTAATGGAGTTCCGCAGGGTTACTTATTAGAGCAAACGCACTCTTCAACGGATAGAATCAGAATGATAAGTTTATTCAATTTAATTAGTACATAATATAAAAGTAATAGATAACTATGTTTTGTAATTTAAAGTGTATGTGTTGAGTAATACATCTTAGTACATATAGTTTAGTATTACCATGTATATATGTTTATAGTAATTAATATATAATATATTTGGAATTGATATTTCCAACACTTCCCCTCAATTACAAATCTTTAATCCAAGCCTCTCCATATGATTGTAATGTTTGGTTGCTGTTAGACCTTTGGTTAGCACGTCCGCAGTCATGTTATCAGTATCGATGTATTGCAATGTAATCTCTCCTTTCTGTACAGCTTCACGAACAAAGTGGTGTCTGATGTCGATGTGCTTAGTACGTGAATGTTGAACGGGATTCTTGGCAATAGATTGAGCGCTTTTGTTATCGTTGTATATGACAATGCCTTTTTTTTCGCTAAAGTTGATTTCTCGCAGGAACTTCTGAAGAAACATTGCTTCTTTGACTGAATCTGATATAGCCATATATTCCGCCTCCGCGCTGGATAAAGCAACTGTTCTCTGTTTCCTCGATTCCCACGACACGGCTGCACCTCCTAGTTTAAAAACGTACCCCGTGTATGACCTTCTGTCATCCGTGTTTCCACCCCAATCTGCATCTGTATAACCAAGTACATACTTTCCGGTTTTTCTAAATTCGAGTCCATAATCAATGGTTCGTTTGAGATACCTTAACACCCTTTTTGCAGCAGTCCAATGTGGTGCCCCATAATTTTGATTAAACTGGCTTAGCATACTAACAACATAAGATATGTCCGGCCTCGTGGTAACTGCTAAGTAAAGAAGAGAGCCAATTAATTGTTGATAAGGCAACTTACTCAAATTTCCTTTTTCAATGTCAGTAGTAGGACTCATTTTTGTTGTTAGTTGGCTGTTCGTATCTAGTGGCGTATTAACAGGGTTTGCGTCTTCCATATTGAAACGCTTTAAAAGATCGAGTATGTATTTTCTTTGACACATGGTGATCTCCCCACTAGTCTTTTGTTGGAACTCAATGCCGAGAAAATAATTGAGCTTTCCCATATCTTTCATCTGAAATTTGGATTTCAAATTTTCTTTAAATAATTCAATCTGCTTTAAGTTATTTGATCCTACAATTATATCATCAACATATATTGCGATAATTATTATGTCACCATTTTTTCTAGACATGTAAATGCAAGGATCAGCAGCTAATGGTTTCATTCCCATTTTTAATAGTTCTTCGTTCAGTCGAATATACCATTGCCTACCGGATTGCTTTAATCCATAAATTGCTTTTTGTATCTTACACACCATATTTTTTTCAACGCGCTCACCGGTAAGTGTAGAGTACATTTCAGGTATTTTCATGTAAATACTTTCCTCAATTTCACCATTTAAATATGCGGTAACAACATCCAACTGATGTAGCGTAAGATCCAATTCGGCGGCAAGAGCTATTAATAGACGAATTGAACACTGTCGTGCTACTGGCGAAAAAGTTTCCTTAAAATCAACCCCTTCTCGTTGAGAGCACCCTTTTGCGACCAAACGCGCCTTTCTTCTATATATTTCTCCTTTGGAATCCGTTTTTGTTTGAAAAACCCATCTGCATCCTATGACATTTTTTTCTTTGGGCCAATCAACGATATTCCATGTATTATTTATTTTATGCGCTGTTAGCTCCTCTCTCATAGCTTCTTTCCACTCAATAGCATTCGCATTTTTTTCAATATCGCTAACACTTCTAGGATCTAAAGATAGCATGCAAGCAGCGTCAATAAAAACATCTGATTCGCCAGAATCACTACATTCTTCAACGTTCACTTGCTGATTTAGAATTTTATCTAGTTTGATGTTTTTTGTTTTTGACCGCGTCCTCATTCCTATTGCTTCTACTTCTCTCAAGCTTTCACTATCCTCATTCTCAATAGTTATTTCTTCTTCATTTAAATTGTCCTGACATTTATTTTGTTTATGATTTTCTAAATTTTCATGCACATCCTTAACAAAATTTGGCTCAAACAATACTTCAAGTTCATTTTTAATTTCTAACTCATTTGATAAATCTCTATCGTCTCGCAAATCTTCTTTTATAAACACAACGTCTCTACTTTTTATGATTTTCCTGGTTGAATTACAATACAATCTATATGCTTTAGCATCTTCGCAGTATCCCACAAATATATATGGTTTCGATTTGGCATCAAATTTACTATTGCTCCTACTTTTATCTAAACAATATGCCTTACTACCGAATACCTTGAAATGATTGACCGTTGGAGACTTTCCTGTCCACATCTTATAGGGGATCTGTCCATTAATACTGTTTGAAGAACACCGATTTCGAATATATTTTGCACATGCAATTGCCTCCGCCCAGAATGATAATGGCAATTTTGATTGTAACATCATACAGCGACCCATCTCCACCAAAGTCCTGTTCATCCTTTCCGATACACCATTTTGCTGCGGTGTGTATGCAACAGTCGTTTGATGTTTAATGCCATTCTCAGCTAATAAGTCTTCGAATTGTTTGCTGCAGTACTCTCCTCCATTGTCCGATCGTAAGGTTTTGATTTTTCTACCTGTGAAATTTTCAGCGTAAGATTTATATTGTTTAAAAGCAGATATAACTTCATTTTTATGCTTAAGGAAATAAACCTCACACCACCTGGTAGCGTCATCAATAAATGTGGCAAAGTAACTGCAACCACCATTTGACATTATCCTCATTGGTCCACATATATCACTATGTACCAACTCCAATGGATAAACACTTCTCGAAGCACTAGCTTTTGGAAATGGACGGCTGGTCAATTTTCCTTTCATGCAAATTTCACATTGAAGCTCACCATTTTCGATGCCTCCTTGTTTGTTTCTTTTAAAACCAAGAACTGAACTACTATTTAACATTTGACGTAATGATTTCGCGTTTAAATGACCAAATTTCTCATGCCATTTTTGTAAAACTGAATTGGAAGAAGTTATGTTAGCTACTTCAGATAATTTTTCCGTGATGTAATAAAGACCATCCCTTTTATTGGCAACCGCGACGACTTCATTTCTACTATTTTTTATCAGAGCTTTATTTGTGCCAAAAGTTACGTTATATCCTTTTTCGGTCACTTTTGATATGGAAATTAAATTTGTTCTTAAATCTGGCACATAAAGAGTGTTTTCAAGTCTTGTATTTTTGCCATATTCCGTCGAAATTTTTACTATACCGTGACCTTTGATTTCCGTAGTTTCTTTATTTGCCAATAACAAAGAGCGTGGCTCCGTAAAGTTCAAATCAAAGAATTTGTCTTTAACGCCACACATATGAGATGTTGCTCCACTATCCAAACACCAGTAACGATTCTTTAATCCGACCTCTACTGATAAAGCTTCGTTCCTCACATGTTGAATTGAAAATGATTCCTCTGTTATGGCTGATTTGTCAGAAAAATGTTGTCTTACATTGCACACTGCTGCTTTGTGGCCAACTTGACCACAGCGATAACATTTTAAACTAAATGCGGCATTTCTCTTACCTTCGTATACATATTTCTTGCTTTCAAACCGTTTGTCGTCGACCTGTGAGAATTTTCTGTACATATTACCTTTCGGTTTGTATTTTCCTAATCTTGTCTTTGCGAATAATGCTCCGCTTTGGTCACTTTCTTTATGCTTCCTCGCTTCGTATTCTTCAATTATTTTAGTTTTCAAAATTTCAGGATTTGGCAGCTCATCCCTAGACTCTATTGCGATTCTAAAATTTTCAAAAGATGAAGGTAAACTGTATAATAAAAGGATTGAAAGTAAATCTTCATTTATTTCTAATTGCATATCTGCCAACTTATCTACTGCGGACCAGAACCTCGATAGATGGTTATAAATATCTTCATCATCATTCATTTTAGTTAAAACGATTTGCTTCAACAACGTTGCCTTTCTTGCAGGCCCTTTTGACTGGTATACTGCATGCAACTTCCGCCATATGTCATTCGAAGTTACGCATCCCCTTATCTCTTTTAATTCCGATGAACTTATTGATAAGATAAGATCAGATCTTGCTTTTCTGTCCTCTTTATCCCATTTCTCATAATTTTCTTGAGGTATCTGCTTTTCTCCGCTCACATATTCCCAGGTTTCGCTCCTGATTAAGAGTGCTTCCACATGGAGTCTCCATGTATCGAAATTATTCCTTGTTAACGGTTCGATTTTAACCAATTGGTGACTTCCCATTGCTCGCAGTATTTGTTTTTATTTTTTTCAAAACAATTCAAATTAATATGCGATGATTCTGATTCTAAATTATTTTTTCTCAAATAATTTTTTTTCTCGAACTATTTTTTTTTCGTTCCTGGGCCCATAACCTATTAGAGCAAACGCACTCTTCAACGGATAGAATCAGAATGATAAGTTTATTCAATTTAATTAGTACATAATATAAAAGTAATAGATAACTATGTTTTGTAATTTAAAGTGTATGTGTTGAGTAATACATCTTAGTACATATAGTTTAGTATTACCATGTATATATGTTTATAGTAATTAATATATAATATATTTGGAATTGATATTTCCAACATTACTAACTACATATCCGAACGAAATCGTTTTTTAATCACTGAGAAGTCCTACAATAACATGCTCAGCGATAAGGAGGCTAGCTGCGAGAAGGATTCCAAAATGTACGAAGCCAAATCGAATAGTGAACAGTTTAACAAAATAACTGAAGCAGAGTTAATGCGGATTGAAGCTGACCCGAGTGTCACGGAGATTAAAACCAATCCCAATGTTGGACCAGATCTACTAAATAAAATGCAGAAGGTTGTACGAAACACCACAGCTGAAGTCGCTACAGAGTTTCCCCGAGAGATCACCGATATGATTGGACCACCAGCTCGAGAAATCACAGATAGAGGAACATTTTACACTAGTGAGCTAATCAAAAATGCAACCGGCACTCTGCATGCCAATGTACAAGTCGAGAGGGAACACAGGATGCTTACACCGTCGATTGCTATGATGTCAACTGCTCCGGATGGTACAGATTGGGATTTACATTTGGGACGAATCCAATATGGATATGATAATGACATCTTGAACAATGAGACCCGTATGAAGTTGATGACAGAATCTAATGCCGAAAACCAACGTACAACAGCATTCGAGAACATCAGCAGCGATCAGGGGAACCAACGACGGCGGTACAACTCAAAGAGATTCGTCAAAAAGTTTCATGTCGATGACCTAGTGCACCTAATCCGCGAAGTTCCTGCGATGGGGCAATGCAGAAAGTTGGAAGCAAAACATCGAGTATCCCAAAAATCGTTGGAAGTAGTTGTAGTAGATAAGATGAAGAAATATACCTCTATGAACTTTGAAGAAACAATTTTATCTGACGACGAAGAGGTTGAGACGGAGTTCCCAGGATTCAATGATGAAGATGATCGACAAAGAGACAAGACTAATTGGCGTATCCAGTTGTTTGAGGACTAACAACAGTCAGGAGAGGCCGAATGAAAGCAATAAACATGGAAGGCTGATACATACATATAAATATATATACATAGACACTCACATACTACGTACATAAATACAAATCATAATAAGATATAAGACTAGAAGTATAGAGAACAGAACTGAGACGACCGGCAACGAGTGGAGACCTGGAGAAGACCTAAGACCTAAAGAAGACATAATAGAGAAGACCTAATAAAGAAGACATAATAGAGAAGACCTAATTGAAAAGACCTTTTATATAACGATTGTACCAATAACTTTAATAATAACTAATAATAATGAATAAATAGCTAACAAGACAAAATTTTTAAAAAGAAACTTGTAGTTGGCCCACCCGCCTTTTTTTTGTGTAGATACAGAACAAATATTTTAGCCATCGGCATATTTTACTATTTACACTTCCACCGACCCATAAAATCAGCTCCAGCTTCGAAAGGCTCTTCTGGTAGCCCATCTGCCGGGTCTGTTGTTTTTCATGCCGAATGTTGTACGTTGCTATTAAGAGCTATTTATGAAAAGCAAACCTGGCCGCTGTCTTTCATTCCATTACATTCGAGCGTTCCTTTAATTGATCATTATATTCGTTAAGTCAAACTACAATATCGATCTAAATTTGTGGTTTATTTATGTTTATAAACAAAAATGAGATTTCAGCATGTATGGGGGAATGTTAAGGTTTCTCGTAAATTTCTAATTTTAATTGTACAATATTCCAATGTATGTAAAACATTTGACTTAGCTTACAGTTTATATGGACGGAAAAATTAACTAGTATTCATTCTTCACTTAAAAACATTCCTCCTAGCCATCGTTTACAGTATGTATTTAAATAAAACTACGTTACTTAGTTAAGAATCGAATTACCCGAGTTCCAACGAATAACATGAAAATCGCCATGAAAACGGCAAAATTAATGTTCCTCACTAAACGATCAGCGCCAGCTTTGTAAAAGTCCCAATCGAAGATTTTAATGAAATTCTCAGACTCCAGCCATGGATTGGCTCCATCGTCGAAATGCATTGGACACTGATCACGTTCACGTTCGTATTCTGTCATATCTATGGCAACAGCTGCTCCTTCAGTGTAGTTCCACGATGTTACGTCCTGTTTTAAGTTGCAGAAAGCTCCAACGGCTAAAAATATAACTAAGATATTAAAAAACCAAAATTGAATTCTTAAACTTACCCTGCGACATGAGTACGCGATTCAAATCGGCTCTCTGATAAACCCAGCAGCGATATTTCGATAGTGGATCCAACGCATCATGAGTGATTAAGTAGGACCGCAGATTCTCCTTCCAGAAGCCAATGCATTTCATTCTATAATCGGGATCACCTAAATAGAAAGCACAATCATTTATGTGTACCGCTACATTTTCACATCTTACTGTAAATATCAACAGGACGTCCCAAATGATCCACAGAGAGGCAGTAGTTCTCATCCACGGCCATTTCCTTTTGATCCGTATCACAGACCGATAAGTCCGAAATGTTTTGCTTGCAGCGAATATCTGGCCTTGGACTCAGAGTAACACCACCAAGGATCCTGTGAAATTTAAAATTATCAAAACCGCAACAAACAAACACATGTTCGCCTTCGCACTCACCTCGTTTTAAATGGATGCTCTCCACGTTGTGTAAAATTAAATTTACCTGCTACTGGACAACGCACCGGTACCGGGTTTCTGGCCAAAAACAAGTCATACTTCCATGCCTCCTTATTAGGAAACTGAACCCATGAGCAAACCGTACTGAAGTCATCTTTAATCACGGCCAATCCCTTGCGATACCGAATAATGTTGTGATGGCGTGGCATAAAGTCAAAGCAAACGTAATCCTTCTGACAACCGTCCACCGTGAGACGTGCCATCATGATGCGGTTTCCTCGTCTCTCACGACAGGTATAAATCGTCCGGCGATACCGAGACTTGTCCGGGTAATAGGTTTCGTTTATATGCGTATCACTTATTGTGACATCAGCGTCGATGTTTGCAGTATTCACCCATTCGCCGCTAAAGTTCTGGGGCAAGGTGCAACCAGGCTCAACCACTTCCGCCTTCACTGGAGTTAGTTTCAAACGTTCGGGGGAGTTCTCGGGTGTCTTCAGTGTGTTACACTGTGCGGTAATTGAGACACCAATATACAGATCATCATCACGATTCTTTAAAAAGCAGCGATACTTCTCATCCTTACGACTTTCTTTGGTATTGGCCACAGCAAAATAGTGATTCTTGCCAATAAACCAATCTCCAAGGCAACTGTATTCAACAATACCGGTAAAAGTACCGTCCATGCCCTCACACTGCTGATAGGAGATATTAAATTTTTGATTCGTGATAAGAAACTGCGTTCCTGCTGTTTGGCAGGACTGGATACGAGCGTCGGGTTTGTTGCACACACCAGTGAAACGGAACCGATTCTAGGAAGGGAATAATTAATTTAATCATCTTTACTTCAGAGATTGGATTAATGGGAAAATGTAGTGAAGCTTGAGATCCAGATCCAGATCCATGATCCAGTTTGTCTGAGGCGAATTTGGGATTTCAAAGAGCACTGGCAAACCCAGTGGTAGAATGAAGAGTACCTTAATAGACAGTCAAACCATCGCAGCAACAGAAACCTGATTCCGCATTAAGGGCAGAGTGTAAAAAATTAAGAGCCTGGCGAGCTCCCAGCTAAAATAAGTTGTGTCCGAACTAGGCTTTTAAGTTGTGCAAGCTTCCACGAGACTATGATGTAGTAAGTGCTTTTAAGATTGTTGTCAAGAAATCAGTTGCGAAGTTTACGGAGTCGGTGTGCAGACAATCAATTCAAGTAATACAATACAATACACCTAAAAAAAATTATGTACTTAATACACTCACCTGATATGTAAAATGCCAAACACCTTCCAGTGACGAGCGGCAATTGATGGGAATGAAATTTTCATTAAACAGCGTAATCAACTGTGAGTCTTCTTTCACACCCTTGCATACATTCTGTACAGTGGGTTCAACTTGGCTCGGTAACGACACACAAGGTCCTAATTGAATTTTCAAAACAAAAAATTAAGGTCCTACGATTATCCCTTTTTAGTTTATAACAACCTTCATATTTCTCGAATACATTCAATGTCCTAGGAAAAGTCTTGACACAATGGTAACAATCAGCTTTTCCCTTAAATACGAATGAGTAATCAGCACCATGATGCTCGATGTCTATGCAATAACCTCGACTTGACATCGAATTTGCGTCTATCACTGTTTGGGTGGGTAAACCATCTTCCCAGGAGAACCAAGATCCGCGCAAAATTTGCGGCATAGTACATCGTTTCCCATCACTCAAGCAGTTGACTAGAAAATATTTGAAAATTTAATTAAATTAGCTTTAAACTTTGGAAATATAAAATCTAATGTTTGGGGTGTGGCAGAGTTGGTACCTTGACTCAGAACGCCAAAAAGGCATATTAATACGAGATTCTTCATTGTAAACAGCACTGTTTATTGATAACTTAATAACTATTTACTCGCTTATCATATTTTAGTACAAACAATTTAATACAAAAAGAAATTAACACAATTTTTGTCAGCTAAACAATGAAGAAAATGCACAAATGGAAATCACAAATGACAAACGATTCAGAAAAAGGAAAATGACAAAACTGAAAAAATGTCAAAGTTCTTTTGCGAACAGGGATGTTAAATGCAGCCTGTTGGTATAACCTGTAGGAGTGTTTTTACGCTAGCACTAGATGGGCAAAAAAATTCGATAATCTAGTGTTTTAGGAAATGTGCCTGGCTACACGATCAATTCCATACCGATTCTTTTCAGTGAGACAGGTATATTTTATGTGAGTTGAAACGAGAAGGGTTGATTTCACCAAAAGCACACCAAAAATCCAATTTGATAATAATTCTCGGTGGAAAATGCATGTTCTTTTCTCAAAGCGTTTCATTTCTCATACATTTTTTCATTTTTTTCCGACCGTCGGAGGGTTCACATCACGGAAAACTCAAAAAAATAATTCTCTGTGCAGGACGGAGCACGGAGATTGTGTGTTCTGTTTTCAAAGTGTTTCCCTCAACACATTTTGTGTGTAGCCACGGGGATATTTTCAATACCTAGTATGCCATTGACCGTGTAGCCAGGGCCTATTTTTATTACATATATGTATTTGCCTTCGTTTTCTGGTGTGCCAAACGTAATACATTTATTAAATGCTATTCAAATTATTTTTTTTCTGAATAAATATTGCAAAATTAGATCTTAGGCGATGTTATGCAATTGATTCTATAGCAACTGTTTCACTCGCGTAGTATGTTTGTTACTGACACACCGGAGCGGTACGCGGTAGCGGTAGAGACGCGGTAGTGGTATACCGCCTGTCCGTGCACACAAAAGCGATATTCGCAGAACTTGAACTGTTTCATTTTTAGCACTAAGAACACTCACTATCTTTTTTATCACCTCTGCTATGTATATTTTTCCATATTTTATTATTTTCCCTCATATTTTTTAAACTCCGAATGGGTCAGATAAAATAAAATAGATTTATTTTCAACACCACAAATAATTTTTCACAAAACGTTTTGGTACACGGTCAACGCAGCATGCTGCGGTACAAAAATGTACCGCCGCAATACCACCAAAAGTGGAATTGGGTGTTCTGCATTCCGAACGAAACTATGAATTGTGGATTGTATGTTTGAAAGTGAATATTTTGGTGTTATGCATTCCACTCAAGATGACAGCTGTAAATTCGTGTTCTGCATTCCGAAAATCCTGTGATTTTAGTGAATTGAATTCACTTGAGATTCTTGACGTGAATTGAATTCACATGCCGTTGTAAAGTGAAATAATTAATTAATTTGTTGATCAGAATCATTTTGAAAAATATGAGTAGAATAATAAGACTTTCCAATCATGTATTTAAATAATTCCTTTGTTTAATATAGTACAACGCAAAAATTAGAGGCAAGAGAATATTCTCTTGAATTACATGAAAGAAAATCAAGATTTTCCAAGATCAAGATTTCTCTGACTTCACAACTCGCAGGATATCAACAAATATTTTCTTACTCACCCTAAAACTGTTTTCAAAAATGCAAAAATCATTAAATAAATTATTTTTCTTCAGTTGTCTTACTTCTGCTTACATACAATGCTTCGGGAAGATCCAGAATGTTAGATTTATCTCGGAAAATCTTCCTGCGAACTCTCTCTATTCGGTTTTCTTCGCGGTTTTCACCAATCATTTAAAAATTTTGTTTTCCATTTTTTTTCTTTTTTTTAATAAAATATATGTTTTCTTAGATGTTAAATTCACTTGCACAAAACAAAAACCAAGAACTGAAAATCTCCAATGATTTTGAAATAATTTGACAGCTGTGTTTGACATTTCAAACAAATGAATTCGAAGTGGATTCCAAAAATTCGAAATCACTCGGAATGCAGAACACTGAATTCCATTCCGAGTGAATTTCAATTTCGGTTTCAATCCACTTTCACTCGAAATGCAGAACAGGGGGGTAGGTATGAAAAAAATTAAAAAGTCCGGCTGTGTTGAGAAATCGGCCAGATTTTACATGTTCTCATTGCACGGCTTGATTCATTCTTATATGCTCATTGACAAAGGCCTTTCATGTTTTGGACAGTTTGTCAAACGTCTTTGGTTATCGCAATTAATGAAATTTGGACCTAATACGGTATTCACACACCAGGGCAAAAAAGCTAATTTCGTTGCGAATTTCCAAATTATGCTCGAAATGAGATAATTTCCCATACGAATTGACATATCGAAATTATCTCATTTCAACATAATTTCGTTGAAATTCGTTCAAAATTATGTGAACATAAAATCGAACAAACTTAATTTGAATGCAGTTGAATGATTCTGAATGACAATGACAGGACAAATCAATAAGGGAATATTAACGATATCCGTTGCGCAAAAATTAAACAACGGATTCTTATTGATCTCGGTGATCTAAACACAAGATAAAAATTATTCAGTACTAAAAAAAAAAATATATCGCTAATTTAGGAGATATTTAGTGTTTAGTAATTATTTCCGTAAATAAACTATGTTGTTGAGATTACAATTGTCAAAGCTACTGGCCCCGTTCAGCACAAGCAAAGTAATATAAAAACGACAAAATATAATGGAATAACATGCAAAACACAAATATCTCATGGAATGATTTAATAAATATGGGATGTTATCTGAAAAAAAGAAATTGAAGTTGTACGCCAGTAGAGGCACTCTGATCAACTGCATGTGGAGCCAAAGAGCGTCGACCATAGGATTCGTACATACACAATATCTGTCCATTTATTTGAGCTCCGCGCCCATTGGGGTACTTTTCTACAGTTGGCTCTATAGTCGACTTGATATCCACGCGAGTGCCTGACAATTGTTGATATACCCGGACTGGCAAAACCTACCCGAAAAGTGATATTTTAACATATTAACCCGAGGCAGCGCCGCATCTATCCAATGTTAGCTATACAATAGTCGACTTTATCTTCCCAACTGTTTAACAATAACATCCAACTATTATTATTACTATACGTTATACCTATACTTATGTATGTAAAAAAATAATTTAATATTAAACAATTTTATAACATGGCACCGTCATTGATTTACTATCGGAACTGAATGCATCCATTCACGAAATTAGCAAGCGTAGGTATGAACACTTTTTATTTGAAACTCGAAATTATCTCATTTCGACGCTAGTGTGAAGCCCATATAATACGGTATTCACACGAGGGCAAAACAGTTTATGTCGTTGCGAATTTCCAAATAAGGCTCGAAATGAGATAATTTCCCATACGAATTGACGTATCGAAATTATCTCATTTCAACCTAATTTCGTTGAAATTCGTTCAAAATTATGTGAAAATAAAATCGAACAAACTTAGTTTGAATGCAGTTGAATGATTCTGAATGAAATGACAGAACAAATTAATGAGGGAATACATATAACGATATCCGTTGCGCAAAGATTAAACAACGGATTCTTATTGATCTCGGTGATCTTAACACAAAAGAAAAATTACCCAGTATTCAAAAAAAATACCGCTAATTTAGGAGAAATTAAGTGTTTAGTAGTTATTTCCGTAAATAAACTACGTGGTTGAGATTACAACTGTCAAAGCTACTGGCCGCTTTCAGCACATTACTTGTGATATAAAAATTCCATAAAATAATGGAATATCATACAAAACACAAATATCTCATGGAATGGTTTAATAAATATGGGATGTTATCTGAAAAAAAAGAAGCTGAAGTTGTACGCCGCGTAGAGGCACTCTGATAAACTGTATGTGGAGCCATAGAGCGTCGGCCATAGGATTCATACATATACATATATGTCCATTTATCTTAGCTCCGCGCCCCTTGGGGTACTTTTCTACAGTTGGCTCTATAGTCGACTTGATATTCACGCGCGTGCCTGGCAATTATTGATATAGCCGAAGTGGCAAAACCCACCCGAAAAGTGATATTTTACATATTAACCCGAGGCAGCGCCGCATCTATCCAATGTTAGCTATATGTATAATAGTCGACTTTATCTACCCAACTATTTAACAATAACATCCAATTATTATTATTATACGTTATACCTATACTTATGTATATAAAAAATAACTAGATACCTACATCGAAGCGTGAATACCCCCGTTTTGTATCTGCAATATACTGTGAATATTTGAAACAAATATAAACTGTAGATTGCGTTTAGGTCACATTCGTACAAGGTTATTATGGGAAACACGTATTTCCCAAAATTCAAAATCAAACATACCTCAACAACGAAACGTAGGTATAAAAAGAAATTGACGTTTAATATGTCATCATCAAATGTATATTTTTTTAAGGTTTCGTTTTCAATTTGAAAAATGTTTTCAAATAATCCTCTGCACATTTCCGAAGATGATTTCTTTTCTAACATAACTTATATGAAAAACATAGAATGCATTATTCCCAACAGCGAACTAACAATAAACGTTCGAACGGCTGGAATATCTACAAAGAAACAATACTTCGTTTATGCCGAAAAACTCGACTTCAAGGGCCTAATTGTAGACGAGCAGAACGCATTTTGTTTTTCAAATTTAAATAACTATTTCTTTCAGCAACTGAGGATAACCGAGAAGTCTGATCATCGAAAAATGTACATTTCCACGGTGGACACGAATTCATTTAATGAACTCAAACAGGATCAATCGCTTCATGTTACATTTTCTGGTTTTGTGGAGAATTTGATGAAAATCCTGCAGGATTGCCAAAGAAGTCTGCTAGAGGTTGATCTAATTCAGAAAAGAGACAGTCAATTTGTCCTACAGTTCTACGAAATGCGTTCATTCAAAAATCTTGTACATCTCTGTTTGCCTACTAAACCGGCGCCGTTGAACGTTATATTGTTCTATATGAATAATGCTTTACACAATTTACAGGTGACTACAATGTCTACACCTCCGTAGAGAGTAATTAAACATAACTCTGGTGTGTTTTTAGAAAGATAATGCCTCCCATGAGAGTGCATTACAGTGCATGCAACACGAACTGAACTCGCACCTTGGCCGCGTATCACAGTTGGAAGTCGAGAACGCAAATCTTCGAGAATCTTTGTTGGAAAATAGTAAAGCCATGACAAATCGACATCAGGAGGAAATTCACCGAATGCAAGATGCTCTTAAGAAGGCCTCCGACCAGAGAAACGCGGAAAACGAACGTAATATGAAGGCAATCTCAGCTCTGCAAGCACAACTAGATAAGGCTGCCCACGAAAAGGCGAATTTGTACGCTGACAAGTGGTAAGAAAGATCTCTCTAATTGGAAGAATTACTAAACCTTAATTTCAGTCAAGAATCAAAGAAATGTGACCACCTCCGTGAAGAAATTGCCTCCCTGAAGTCAACGATTATCTCTCTCAAGGAACAACATGAAAAACAAGTATCCGAGATGGCGGCTCTTAAAAACATCGAACGTAAACACGAAATGCATTTGAATGACTCAAGGAAGCACATTCACGATCTACAGGATAAAATCAAGAAGTACGATAAAATTCAGGTAATTTTCCGTAATTCCAACTACTTTGCCACCAATAACCCATCACATAGTCTGATTTGATAGCCGAGCTGGAGGCAGAGAAGAAAATTTGCCAAACAAAACGTCAAGCGCTGGAAATGGCTACGGAGGAGATATCAAAGGCCAACGAAATAATCGGCAAACAATCACTGGAGCTTATAAAACTGAAAAAGACCATAGGCTGGCGTACTGAAGTTGCCCTCCAGCAAGAGAAAGCTATAAGGGAGAAGGACAAACAGCTAATTATCCTTAGTGAACAGGTACATGGCCTACAACGAGCAATTGAAGTTCTACGCAAAGATATTCCACTACAACTAGAGTCAATGAAGCAGTTTGCTGATACCATTGAGTCCAAATATAGCCAAAGTATGTTTTAATGTTCCCATTTTGAAATCGTGTAATCCGTTTCCTGTTAGAAATTTCAGCCCTAAGCCAACAACTACCATCGGAGAACAAAGAAAATATTCCTGGCAGAAGAACAATTCGATAAAAGCACGAGAAGAGAATATTGTTTGTAATTTATTAAACTTAGGCGTAAGAATTATACACGAAAAAAAAGAACACAAATTATGCCTCTTCCGAGTCTTCTCTCGATTTGATAGCCGTACCCACGTTCACCACTTGGGAGAGATCTTGATTTTTCTTCAGTCTTTCTCGAATTAGTTCAGCTATTGCTTTTTGCGTGCGTCTCTCCAGTTTCTCCAACTTTTTAGCGACATCACGCTTTAAGTCCCAATCCGGTTTGCGTGGTGCCAAGTTAACAATATCAATTTCATCGATGACGATGGGGGTTTTAAGGAGTTCGAGCTGTGATTCGACTTCTTTTTCTATTTCGCCCGTCGGTCCTTGTTTGAAAATATTGTCGCTGATATTTTCATCACTTGGCTTATAGCTACGAAAGACTGGTCTAATGGAGGAGTAAAAAACAATTAATTTCATTAAAGAAAAGAAATTAAATGAAATACTTCGGCAATTCTTGACTCTCGGACGATTTATCCGTTTTATCAGCCAAATTTCTCAGCCGCTTAAGTCTTTCTTTCCTTTTAATGGATTCCTCTGTAAGGGAGCCGACTTTTTTGTCCTTCGTGTCCATTTAATTAAAATAAAAGTGAAATTACAAACTGGTTGATTGTTTACAAATTTCTAACAAAACGTCAAGGAAGTTAAAGCATGTTAAACGTCAGGCGTCGTTTGTTCTGTTTGATTAGTTGAACAGAGGTCGTACTGAGATCGCAGTGTTTTGAAAGAATCATTACATACCGTCTCCACTAGCGATAAATTTATCGCAAGAGCAAAAGCAGAAATCAGACGGCAGAAGAAATGGCAGATTTTCTTTGATGGGCATTTCATCGCATACTTTTTCAATAGGCATGGTTTTTTTCAAACCTATATAGATTTCGAAAAAGCTCTCCATACAAAAATAAGACTGGGTAATTATCCAGGCTAAGGTTTTGTTGTATTTTACATTGAAAACATGTTGCGGAAACTAGTTTAGCCTATATAGGTTTGAAAAAAAAACACGCCTATTGATATTACAAAATGGCAACGGAAATGACAAAAGACACAGAAAAGTGACAGCTATATTGGCGATGAGGTCTGCGATAGATGGTATGCGATGAGAACATGCTCTCTATCGCATGCTATGAAAATATAGCTGCTATAATGGACTCCACTTGCGATAATAAAAGCATGCTCTGGATTTATCGCTAGTGGAAACCGCATGTTACAGAGCTTGCAATTTTCCGTTTATTCCCAATTTACATGTTTTACACGGGCCGAGGCAGGCCGATCCTTCGTAATTTTTCTTTGGGTCCGTTCTACCTACATTTTACACCGGACTTGACATACAAACAACAAATACCAACGCATGTCAAAATTGAAATTTAAATGGCGGACAAATGTGACTCCTTTGCACGGAATATACTCGCATCACCTTTGTTACGTAAACTGTGTATTAATACGACGAATATAAAACTACTACTATTCACTATACGTATGCGCAGAACGAAAGGAAAACGAGTTAATAGTGCCGAGGAACATAATTATCCAACCGATAACCTTCTCTCAAAAGACACGACCATATAAATATGTCAATGGCTTATCCAGGAAAGTAATAATTACCAAAGTTCGAATTAGAGAGTTAATGCATTTTATGGATACATGACTGACTGACTGAATACTAGGTCTAAACCAGGCCAGAAAGATATAACATTAACAAAATAAGACTAGCTGTCAACTCTACGACTGCCCAGCTGTAGGAAAAGGTAGAGAACTCCATCTTTAAAGAGACTTTGAAAGCAATTTGGAACCTAGAAGAGTACTGAGGCTTACAAAAGTCTGAATACATCTTTGGGTTAATTGATAAAGAGCCAGACTTTTCATATGGTCGTGGGATAGTGTGTACAATCAATATAACCAGAATCGGTTGGAAACACGTTGGTTTTTTAATTTTCTTAACGATCTTTTCAGACGAATGTGATTTATTGAAGTGAAAATTCTTACTCGACTTCGGAAGGTTGCGTTAAACGGTCGCGTTCTGGTTGCACTAAACATTTCACCACAGATAATTTACATAGACACCGCATGCAGAGTAAACACCATGACCACGTTTTAAATGACAAATATTAATCGCAACCGAATAATTGCTGCATCGATCGAATAGATTGCTTTCAAACCATTTTAAGTTAAGTCGTGCGAGTCAACCATCCTTCAGTTGGTTGTGACTTCGGTATACACAGCTTTTCTCGTATTTTCTTTTGCTTATATTCTTAGCCACATATAATCGTGGACAAAGGAGGATTAATTTGTGACAAAAGGAAGAGACATTCATACAATTTTCGAATATATTGGATATTCAAAGCATATTCACTTCGGTCGCGCGTACTTCTAAACGTGCCATTTTTTTTATTCTATTTTGAATCGGTCGTTTTAAATGAGATTTAGAGTGATTAGGAAACTATTCCGATGATTATCATAAAAGTTTGATAGGTATTTTGATACCAAATAAATTACATATGAAACATATATCACTAGCCTTCCGCGGTCCTAGACTTTTCACTTCTTAAAAACTAACTTACTTTAAGCTCACAGTATTTTGGTTTGGTTAAAATTTTCCTATTTTAAAAGCTTTAGTCGCAGTGTTATATAATGATAATTTAGAATGGTCTGTATTAATACTGCACTAAATTTGATCCGCACTGGATGAAGACTTGATTGAGATATTCCCAATCCCAATCCATGGATGTCGGTCGCAGGTACCGTTGCTCTTTTTCGTATGCTATGTACACATGTCCATGAATGGTCGCTTGCTCTGTTTTATATGATGTGCACATTTCCATGGTAGAGTTGCGCAAAACAATTCCAACGGCGGTACGAACATGGAACGATTCTTCTTCTCATCGGAACTAGTTCCTGGAACGATTAAGTGCCATAATCATGTTTGGAACTATGGAACTATGATCTTCGCACAGATCCAGTAAGCAAAATTAAAAGACTTTTAATAGCTATATTTGAAAAAAGTTTCAATGTAATTTAAAACGAAGAATGACAGACAAATTAAAAAAAGATAACAAAACATACATTTCAATGTTTAAAGAAAAAAGGCAGAAGAAAATTGGTTTTCATCAAGTAAAAGTAAAACAGACTGCAACTCAACTCAAAATCTAATTCAGATCAAACTATAGGAAATTAAACTATATTTAATCCGAAACACAAATATAAAATTGTCAATCACTACTGTGATCAATTCCGACCGGATTGAAAACGAACGGAATTGCAAGGGAAGAATTCGAAATTAACGCATTTTTCCGATTTCATCCCTTGTAATTACGTTCGTTTTCAATCCGGTCGGAATTGATCACAGGGGTGAATAATCCAATTCACAATTCGATATTTTCACTTCCACTAGTAAAATAAAACAAACAAAAAAAGGAGCCAACAAAAGAATACAAATCTTTCATATAAAAAAACTCTCTTCTAAAAAAAAAAAATAATTCTGGAGTATGGAACTAAGGGAACAACGAACATTATCCGCATAGAACTACGAAGAAAAGAACTGGAACTATCATGTCCATGAAACTAAAGAAACTAGAGACGAGGACGATTTTTACGGTAAGTCTGCTTTTACACTTAAGACTTGTGAGCAGAGATGGCAGAGTAGATTACGTGAGGTAATCTACTCGATTAATTACGCGTAGTAATTCGAATAAACTACATGCCCAATTTGTTTTATTTACTACCTACATTTGTTACCTGTCCTACCTACATAGAAAACGTTAAATTTCAAATTGAATTTTAAATTTTCAACGAGTGGACAACAGAAAGACACAAAACGACGAAACAGGAGTGAAACATGGCACTTCCAAGCTTATATAAAAAACACTGCAAACTTAATATTCATCTGATTTATTGTTATCGTGCATTTTAAGCGTATAATGAATATCTACAAGTTTTTTTTTGAACGTTCCTGGCTGCCTATTACGGCTTTTGGTATGACTGAATACTAAACTACTGAATTATTAAAAAATCTCACACACGGCCCACATGACACGACACGAGAAAACAAACCATTCATTTATAAATTTCACAAATCAAAAATTCACAACTGAACTGACGTTATATTGACATCTCAACTACCTTTTGACACTTAGCGATACGTTTACTACATTAACTACTTCAATGATGTAGCAGACGTAACAAATGTAGTTATTCGAAGAAAGTGTCATTTTCGCCATCTCTGCTTGTGTCTAGACTCACTTCGAATTTCTCTTTGTTATTTACATCCGTGAGTCTTGTGCTTGTCTAGAGTCTAGACTCACAAGTCTAAGTGTAAAACCAGACTAATCATTCTCGTCTGTTCGTTCGTTCCTCCATGAGCTACCTATACTGTCTTACAAATATTTTCGATTATTATTCATCATCCACTACATTTCAGTGTGCATAAACTGGTTCTTGTGTATTATCGGATCGCGTGAGACTTGCTATGTCTATGTATATGAGTTTGCTTACATTTTTGGTTTTTCTTTGAACACTAAGACCTTTTCGCTTTCAGTATTGTTGTTGAAGCTGGACCTGGAACTATGGTCATGTTTAAGCTCACCTTGTGGAACGGAACTATACATGTCCGGAACGACACAACTCTATTCCATGGATGTCGATCGCAGGTACCGCGTTCTCTGTTTCGTTCGTTGCGACGAAGGTGATTATTTGTTGCCTACTGCTCATGTTTTTGGTGTTTCGGGATATCTGGTCGTCTGTTGACCGTGATGCTGATGTTGATGTCCTACGTCGGCGGCAACGATTATGTCGATTCTAGACACGCAGTAAATTTCATCGTATAGACTTAGCAACATCGATCAATTCGACTAGATTGTGTTGCCACGGTGAACTCCCTTCATTGATAAAATAATTTGCAAAGCTGTCTCGAATTGGTTCAACTGTTTCTTCGTATATCGTAGTTTCAGCAGATTTTTTGCGTGAACTAACTTCCATCAGAGCCAATGCATCTTTCTCTTCTTGGGAAAGAACTTGCTTCCGATACCACGTATTTTTCTCCATTAAAAAGTTATGAAGTATACAACAGCATAGTACCAAACGTTTCACCTTATCATGGTTTAGAAATATTCTTGTTTGTAGCACAGGGAATCGATTATATAAAATGCCAAGTGCACGTTCAACACATTGCCTTGCGTGGCTCAGTCGTGCATTGAACACTTTCTTTTTCTCATTTTTTAACAGACAAGAATATGGTTTCATGCAATGCTTTTCGAGAGGAAATGCTTCATCTGTAATTATCACATACGGAAGAAGACGGCCATGTCCTAGCAGTGCATCTGATGGCAAATGCTGTTGACCCTGTCGCAGTATATGGACTAGATGTGACTTTTCTAAGATTTTCTCATCTTTGATAGGTCCATGGCGTCCAATATCAACGAATGTAAACTTGCAATCTGCATCTGCTAAACCAAGTAAAGTAACGCTGTTGAAAGCTTTTGCATCAAATAAACTGTCCCTTTCTTTTTTTGGAGCAATAAATTGAATGTGCTTGCAGTCTAAAGCTCCAAGACAGTGTGGGAACTCCCAACGAGACGAGAATCGGTCAGCTTTTTGAATCCATTCCTGTTTGGTTTCTGGAAACTAAGAAATTTGTACACATAAAATTTGGTAGTGTTGCATATTTCTATGCTCACCTTTAAATAGCGGTCTTGCATTCGATCGCAAATCGCATTGCAAACATCCATGATGGATTCTGATAGAAACTTATTTGAGTAGCCCGTCTCGTAGTTGAGTCTATTGAATGACTCGCCAGTGGCTAGGAATCTTAGGGTTAATGAAAGCTTCTGGTCCGCAGGAACTGGTGTTCTCATAATAGTGTCTTGTTTTCGGATATCATCAGCTATGTAAGACAGTATTTCATTAAAACTGAGTTCATCTATTCGAATACGGTCTCTGTACGATGTAAAATTTAGAGAGTTAGAGCAAACCAAATCTAAGTTTCCATGAGTCTGCTTCACTTCTCTCCACTTTTCTATCCATAATCTTTTCTTTCGTTTTGGCTCGGGGATTTTCTCACGAATAGGTACTGGTGCTGGTGGTGGTAATGGTTCTGGTTCTTGTGCCAGACTTTGCAGACGCATTTTTTTCACACATTGTACTTCCTCAAAAGCCCCATCATCCTCTGCGACAGATGAAAGCATCATAAGAGAACTTTTCAACAGCAAATCAAGTGCTGCATTTTCCAAGTCTTCCATACTAGCCGTTGGACTAAAATCTATTTTAAATAAGACAGTTTTACATTTTTTTTCTTAATATACCTACTTACTTCAGCGACAAGTTTAGGATGTGCTTAGCCAGACGTCAAATGATTTTTTTTTTAGGAAAGCAACAAATGGGTGTGTTCATAGAAGTGGTCCACTTAAGCGTGGTACCCAATATCGATTAAAGCTGACAACCAAAACTGATGTCATATTTGATTTTTGTTTGGCACTCAAATCACCGTTGTTATTATTAGCCGTGTTTTATTATCCCCATGATCTGATCCGGATCAGATCAGAATAATAAAACAAACTAGATTAAAGTTCTGTGTTGTGGTGATTGTACAAGCTAAATTAATTTTGACATTTAGTGCGAAGTTGCCATGCGAATGAATATTTTCTTTTAAATGAAAATTTAATGCGCTTGTTTTATTTTTTAGGAGGAAATTGTAAATATTGATTAACAGATACCGAATCAGAATAATATTTTGTAGCTATAGTTTCAGTTTCACATCGCTTAAATATCATTATGAGCAGAAAAATTAATTTATTCGAACAAAGTAACATTAATGATATTTGGATTGCCAATAATATTTTTATATTCTAATCTGGCAACATTTATGTAATAATATCTGAAAAAGTATTATATTTTAATAACACAGCAACACTGTTGTAAGCCTATAGTATGTAAGTTATTTGTCTATGTATGTGTAAATTATCTGTGCATCATCAGTGCTTTCTGTCATTCTATGTATATACTTGGGCAGTTGAAGAGGAACCGTCAAGCCAATAAAGTCTACATCTTAGAACATTAAAGTGCGTTTTATTAAACTTATTACATGGTGTCCGAAGTGGTGTAAAAATTAAAAAAGTAAAATAAATATTAGTTGTGCTGTGCACATGAAATCCATTAAAAAAAAAAAAAAAACAATTTTGTTTAATATAGTGAAAACGAATCTGCGGTGAAGTAGTTGTGCTGAGCACAAGATATCGTCTAGACAATGGAGTCGAATAATGACGACATGCGTCCGCCTATTGCACCGTTAGACGGATCGAATCTGGCAACAGATTGGTCCCGGTTTAAACAAAGATTTTGGATCTATATGCGGTCACATGGCAAGATGAAAAACACAGAGCTGGAAAAAGTATCGATATTCCTATGGTTGATCGGTGAACGCGGCATCCAAATTTTTAATTCACTGTTCCCAAATGACGGAGATATCGAGAAATTGATTCCAGCTAATGTAGAAAGAGCAGCACCAGAGGGAGAAGGAGAAAATCTTCGACAGCAACCGATACCGTTCTCATTAACCGTTGTGTTGACAGCTTTCGGCGAATATTGTTTGCCACAGCAAAATCTGGCAATGGAATCGTTCAAATTTCATACAATGGCACAAAAAGAGAAGCAACCGTTTGGCGAGTTTGAAACTGAGCTTCGTACACAAGTACAACATTGTGCTTTTGAGTGCCAGAAATGCAAAACACCATATGCTGAACGTATGCTGCGAGACCGTATTATTGTCGCTGTACATGACAAATCGTTGCAGCTTAAATTACTTGGGCGTAGAGAGGACTCCCTTCAGCAAGTCGCTGAATTGTGTAAAGCATTCGAAGCCGCAGATATGAACAAACGGGAACTTGATAGAAAGCAGTCGCAGAAAGCGGAGACGACGATCAATGTGGTGGAAGAACAGCTGCCACAGTCATCATCAGCTGATGCTGTTCAGAAGGCAATTTCGTGTTACAACTGTGGGCAGCCATTTAATGGAAAACATCGTCAATTTTGTCCTGCTCAAAACATCGTATGCAATGAGTGTCACAAGTAGGGCCACTTTGCTCGATTTTGTCGCCAGAGCAAGAGGAGAGATGCGAAACCGGACATAAAGTCATCATCAGCGAAGTCAATTAAATCTGTCAATTGGAGCGAATTAGGTAATAATTATAATACGAATTTAGAGTTAGTTGATGATGCACATAGAGCTAATATTAATGTAGTTAAATATTATTTAAATACTTCTAGAATAAATTCGGATGATAGATGTATTAATAGTTGGTATAAAACCTATGAAATCCAAGGAAAACAAATTAAGTTCAAATTAGATACTGGGGCTGATGTCAGCTGTATACCAAAACGTTTTATAGAAAATATTCCTGTAAATAAAATAACTAAAACAAAAGCTGTGTTAACCGATTACAGCTCAAACAAATTAAACTTACTAGGGACAGTAGAACTAGTTGTTTTGATCAAATAAAACAAGAAGAACATAGAGCGTCTTTTCAAGTCGTAGGCGATACATACGAACCATTACTTGGCTTACCAGAATGCCTCTCATTCGGTCTGATTAAACGGATAACCACTCTTTACTCTCTGCCTGTTGCGAAGGAGCAATTCATTGCGCAAAATAGTAAAATATTTGAGGGCTTGGGAAAATTACCGGGCAGGTGTTCAATCATGCTGAAGGAGAATTCCGTGCCTTCATTAAAGTATCGAAAACGTATTCCATTAAGTCTAACAGCCAAGCTGAAGCGGCAGATTGAAGCTATGGTTAGGCAGGATATAGTGGCACCGGTTGATTATCCGACCGATTGGGTGCATAACATGCAAATAGTAGAAAAGAAAGATGGATCGTTGCGTATTTGCCTAGATCCAAGGCCATTAAATACTTGTATAAAACGAGAACATTTCTTAATTCCAACTTCGGAAGACATTTTAAGCCGCATGTCCGGTCAACGTATTTTCACTGTACTTGATTGCAGTAACGGGTTTTGGCAAATGGAATTAGATGACAATTCATCGGATCTGACGACATTCATGACACCATTTGGTCGTTATAGATGGAAGCGTCTTCCATTTGGCCTCAACTGTGCCCCGGAGATGTTCCAAAAGAAAATGGTTCAAATATTTGGTGACATTGAGGGTGTTGAAGTCTACTTTGACGACATTCATATCGGCGCAGCCGATGAAGCTTCTCATGATGCGATCTTGTCAAAGGTAGTCGAGCGAGCAGAACAAAATGATGTCAAATTTAATAAAGAAAAAATACAATATCGTAAAAAGGAAGTGAAGTTTATGGGTCATATCATAACTTATGGTCAAATAAAACCTGATAAAAAATATTTACGTGCTATTACTGAAATGCCGAAACCTTCTAACAAGTCAGATGTGATGCGGTTGCTTGGGCTTTTTAAATATTTGGCCAAATTTATTCCCAACCTGTCACAGCGATCTGCAAACTTAAGAGAATTAACAAAGAATGGCTCGGAATGGAAATGGACCGATAAACATGAAGCGGAATTAAATGACTTGATTAAATCAATAAGTTCAACACCTGTTCTGGCTACGTTTGACCAAAATAAACTTATAGTTATACAAACTGATAGCTCCAAGGATGGATTAGGTAGTGTTCTATTACAAGAAGGCCAGCCGATAGCTTACGCGTCACGTACTCTAACGGCTACTGAGCAAAAGTGGGCTCAGATTGAAAAAGAGTTATTGGCCGTCGTTTTCGCATGTGAACGCTTTCATCACTTTATATACGGTCGTGAATTCACTGTGCAATCTGATCACAAGCCGTTAGAGACGTTGATAAAGCGTGAAATCGATGATGTCACCGCTAGACTTCAGCGAATATTCTTGCAGCTACTTAAGTATCCTCGCTTAACTATTGTCTACACGCCCGGCAATAAAATGTTAGTTGCAGACTGTTTATCGCGGGCAGCTTTGTCAGAAATAGATCCGGGGTATAGGGAACTTGATCATATGATCCATTCTTTAACAAGGCGAGTATGTTTGTCGGAGGATAATTGTTGCTGACAGCACTGGATACGACAAATTAATCGTCACTGAACATCGTCACTGAACACCAAATTATTGAACTCCATCCATTACATCGCATCTCACTGACATAGAGAAATAAAACTTATTCAAATGCAGACATCAACGGCCGTACGGATTACAAGAAAAGACGGAGAAAATACCTTAAATTTTTAGGTACACTTTATTCCTTTATTATTATACTTTTTTTTTACTTTTCCTCTTTTTTAATAAAGTTTTTGTTCGTTACACATACTGAAGGATTGGGTTTTATCTTTTCTGTACACAACCGTCGGCCACAAATCTAAAAATTTAAGTGAAAACTTAGAGAAGCACCAGGGAAAATGTCGACGCCGAAGAAAACAACGGATTGCGCTGCATGTTCAAGGACAAATAGTTACGACGATATGGTGCAGTGTGATAAATGCCAGAAGTGGTCCCATTACGGCTGTGCGGGGGTTGATTCCTCAATTGTGGAGAAAAGTTGGGAGTGCATAGCTTGCACAGAACTTAACTCCACTGTACAGAACGTACCAACAGTAAGTGAGTTCATGAAAGATGGGGGGCAGGTACGTCCCGAATCTGGAATTCGTAGAGAAGTTGTTACGAGGGCACAGTCCGACCGGATGAGCTTGGGTATGGGGTCAGTAGTATCGTCCGGCAGAAACAGAAGAGCTTTGAAATTGGAGATGCAGAAGCTAGAAGAGCAGAAAAAACTAGACGATATGTTTATGGAAGAGAGACAGAAAAAAGAACAAGAATATCTCAAGAAGAAGTTTGAAATCCTGGCTCTAGAGGAAGAGAATGATGAATACGAGGAAATTCAGAGCGTTGTGCGGAGCCGAGTAGAAGATTGGGTGCGCGATTCGAAACCAGCAAGTGTTACAAGTTCAAAACCTGATCTCACGGTACAAAAAGAAGAGCTGCCTAGTAAGATATTGCCTCCAGCAGCTGCAGAATCTATTTCACTCAATCACCGTCAGATATCAGCACGACAAGTTTTGACAAAGGAACTTCCAGTATTCACAGGAAGGCCAGAGGAGTGGCCACTCTTTATAAGCAGCTATGAAAATACCACAAAGTTGTGTGGTTTCTCGCAGGAAGAGAATTTGTGGCGACTGCAAAGGGCTCTTAAGGGAAGGGCATTGGAAGCTGTGGGATCTCGTTTATTACTGCCATCGACTGTTCCAGAGGTATTAAGTACGTTACGTATGCTTTATGGTAGGCCAGAATACATTGTTCAAATGATGTTAACAAAGATACGAGCAGAGCCGCCTCCTAAGGCAGAGCGATTGGATACAGTTATAGGCTATGCTCTTTCGGTTCGAAGCTTGCACGCAACAATGGTCGCATCTGGATTACACAATCATCTGAGCAACCCAACAATGCTCCAAGAATTGGTGGATAAGCTCCCAGCCAGTATAAAATTAAACTGGGCTATGAGCAGTAAGTCCAAAGAGCCGAGTTTGACGATGTTCAGCGATTGGCTGTATGGAATGGCAGAAGCTGTTAGTACAGTATCACACTTCGTACCAGCAGAAGGGAGGAACGAGAAGCGACAGGTACATATACATACGCACTCTGAAGACCAAATGCTACCAACTGGTACTCCAAGTAAGTCAGTGAGTGGGTGTTACCTCTGTGAACGAAACCATAAATTGGTGGAGTGCGATCGTTTTAAGCAGCTTTCTTTGGACAAACGTTGGGATCTTACAAAAAGGCGAGGCATCTGCGAGGGATGCTTGGGTCATCCAAGGAAGTTCAACTGCCGAGTCAAGCGAGCATGTGGTGTCAACAAGTGTGTAGGTAGACATCATTCACTACTGCACTACGAACGAGAATGTTCCAAACCGAATGAAGCATCTGATATCGGAAATTGTAACGCTCATCAACAAGCAAGCAGTGGAGATACACTTTTCGGTATTGTTCCAGTAGTGCTGTATGGGAATGGAAGTTCGGTGGAAACATTTGCCTTTTTGGACAACGGGTCATCGCTGACATTGATAGAAAGAGACATGGCGGACAGCCTCGGCCTGGAAGGGAATCATAAACCGTTGTATCTGAAATGGACCTCGGATACCATCCGCCTTGAAAATGATTCCAAAGTCGTTCCCATGGAAATTTCGGCACGATGTGATGATAGTCAACAAAAGAAGTACTGGCTCGGTGATGTGCGTACGGTGAAAAGGCTAGCTTTGCCTGTGCAATCGATTGACCAGAAGAAGATGAAGGAAAAGTACTCGCATTTAAATGGCATTCCACTTCAGTCATACAAGGACGCACGATGCACAATTCTCATCGGATTAAACAACCAGAGACTTATTTTGGCACAGCGAGTAAGAGAAGGCGGTTTAAACGATCCAGTTGCAATAAAGACCAGATTGGGATGGTGTGTAAGCGGTTGTAACGCAAAGGATACAATGGTAAACGGTTTATATCACGTGTATGAGGCCTGTGACTGCAATAAGGAGCTTCATGAGATGGTTCGACAACACTTCGTTCTGGAAGATCACGGAATAGGAAAGGCATACATCGAGTCGGCTGAAGAGGTTCGTGCCAAAGGCATTCTGGAGACAACAGTAAAGAAGGATGGTGATACGTACAGCGCTGGATTGTTATGGCGATATGACAACGTGGTCTTGCCAGATAGCTACTCTATGGCACTAAAACGGCTGAAGTGTTTAGAGAAGAAGATGACAGTTGATCCTTCTTTGCTCGAGGTAATCAATAAGCAGATCAGAGACCTGGTGGAGAAGGGCTACGCCAGAAAGCTAACGCAACAGGAGTACGAGGAAGAACAACCAAGGGCTTGGTACTTACCAACGTTCATCGTAAAGAACCATAACAAACCTGGAAAAGTTCGGTTAGTGTGGGATGCAGCCGCTTCTACACAGGGTGTCTCACTTAATAGTATGTTGCTGAAGGGCCCTGATGAGTTAAGAGTGCTGACCGAGGTTCTTCATGCATTTCGGATGAATCGAATTGCCATCACCGGCGACATAGAGGAGATGTTTCATCGAGTAGGAGTATTCAGACAGGATCAACATTCGCAGAGATTTTTGTGGCGTTCTGGAGATTGGAATCGTGAACCGGACGTATATGTAATGCAGGTGTTGACATTTGGGGCCACCTGCTCACCAAGTATTGCGCAGTATGTTAAAAACATAAACGCAAAGGAGTTTGCTAACGTCTTTCCTCGAGCAGTGCAAGCGATTATCGACCACCATTACGTTGATGACCTATTGGATAGTGTAAATACTATCGATGAAGCAATCCGGCTGGCAAAGGAGGTAAGATACATACACTCCAAAGGCGGATTCAACATAAGGAACTGGTTGTCTAATTCGAGAGAAGTTATGCAAGTTCTCGAACAACCGGAACGAAGGGGAAGATCGTTTCAAGAATTTCCGACAAACTCGAATAGTGCTGCGAAAGTTCTAGGACTCTGGTGGAACATAGATGAAGATGTCTTTACTTTCTCGCTACAGTTTACGAAAGCCCATGAAGATGTCCTGAAAGGAGAGCGGATGCCAACCAAACGCGAGATTTTGAGGGTGCTCATGTCCATCTATGACCCTCTCGGATTCCTTTCATTTTACTTGGTGAGATTGAAGGTGTTGCTTCAAGAAGTATGGAAGTCTGCAGTCGATTGGGATGAGGTAATCCTACATAACTTGGACGACAAGTGGGAAAGCTGGCGTTGTTTGCTGCCAAAAGTGGAAGAGGTGTGTATTCCAAGGTGCTACTTACCGGTGGGTTTCAAGAAGGAAGCATCGGTGCAGCTGCATATCTTCGTAGACGCTAGCGAGGATGCTATGGCGGCAGTAGCTTATTTCCGATTCCAAGATGGAGACTCAGTTGACTGTGCATTGGTGAGCGCAAAGAGCAAGGTGGCTCCATTGAAACCATTGTCAATACCCCGATTGGAACTTCAGGCAGCGTTGATAGGATCGAGATTGGCAACGGCTATAAATAAAGGTCATAACATCAAGATCGAAAAAAGATTCCTGTGGACTGACTCACGGAACGTGTTATGCTGGCTTCAAGCAGATGCAAAAAAGTTTAAACAGTTCGTCATGTTCCGGATAGGAGAAATCCTAGATCATACCAAACTCGAGGAGTGGAGATGGGTCCCGACCAAGATGAATGTGGCTGATGAAGCCACCAAATGGGCGAAAACACCAACTTTTCGCAAAGACACCCGATGGTTTAAGGGTCCGGATTTTTTGTACGATGATGAAGAGAAATGGCCAGTGGCGCTCGAATACATCGAAACTCCAAGGGAAGAGTTAAGGCCGCAGTTTCTTCTTCTGATAGATGGCGCTAATGTGAGTAGTCCAATTATAAACATCTACCGATTTTCGTCGTGGCGACGTTTGCACCGTTCAATGGCCTGGGTGATTCGATTCATCGACGTACTAAAAAGAGCTCTGTTCGTGAACGAGGAGATCTTATCGATGGAGGAGCTACATCGAGCGGAGACGGTTCTTATGCAGCTGGCGCAGCGGGACAAGTTTGGCGATGAATTGATGCTACTAAAGAATGCTAAGGCGCTACCTAAGTCAAGTCAGCTGTACAAATGTTCACCGTATCTGGACAACGAAGGTGTAATGAGACTAAAAGGGAGGATTGATAGCGCGTGGTGCGTCGAAGAAGAAACAAAGCGTCCGATTATCCTGCCAAAGAATCACCGTATAACTCTGTTGATAGTAGAGGAGTATCACAAACGTTTTCATCATCGCTGCCACGAAACGGTAGTTAACGAGGTACGCCAACGGTTTTGGGTACCGAGCCTGAGGACACTTGTTAAATCCGTCCGAAGAAGATGTCAGCGTTGCCGAATTTCCGATGCGGTTCCAATTACACCTGAGATGGCACCATTGCCAGAGGCTAGACTGGCTGCCTACGTGAGACCATTCTCATACACTGGGGTCGACTACTTTGGCCCAATCTTAGTTTACTCTGGAAGAAGGACTGAAAAACGTTGGGGTGTACTGTTTACATGCTTGACAGTAAGAGCAATTCACATTGAAGTGGCGCATAGTCTCACTACGGACTCCTGTATTATGTGTGTGCGGAACTTTATTTCGAGACGTGGAACCCCGAGAGAGATATACTCTGACAATGGCACTAATCTCAAAGGAGCGGAAAAGGAGCTTCGGGAAGCTTATCACGACTTAAACAAAGGCTTAATAAGGGACACCTTCACCAGTAGTGAAACAAAATGGTTCTTCAATCCACCCGCTGCACCACACATGGGAGGTTGCTGGGAACGGCTGATCGGTTCCGTCAAAGGCGTACTCAGAGAGGTTACCAGAAACCAGCGGCTAAATGATGAATCGTTGCGGTCTATGCTTATAGAAGTCGAAGGAATCATTAATTCACGCCCTTTGACGCATGTATCACTGGAGGCAGAGGACGCAGAGGCACTTACACCGAATCATTTCTTGCTTGGGTCATCGAATGGCAGCAAACCACTTACCGAATTTAACAACACAGATCTTCTTCGCAAGAGCTGGAGAGTGAGTCAACAGATATGCAACTTATTTTGGAAGCGCTGGATCCGTGAGTATTTGCCCACTTTAACACGCAGGACAAAATGGTTTCAGCAAGTAAAGAATATTGCGGAAGGCGATGTCGTGATAGTCGTCGACGAGACTTTGCAAAGAGGTTCTTGGCCGAAGGGCATTGTGGTCAGCACGATTAAGGCAAAGGATGGTCAAGTAAGGAGGGCCACTGTTAGAACAGCGTCTGGTATTTACGATCGACCAGTTGTGAAGTTGGCAGTGCTGGACGTCAGCAAACCTGAGTAAGGTGAAACAGCAGCAGAAGCAGCAGCCTCACTGGGGGGGGGAAATGTTGCTGACAGCACTGGATACGACAAATTAATCGTCACTGAACATCGTCACTGAACACCAAATTATTGAACTCCATCCATTACATCGCATCTCACTGACATAGAGAAATAAAACTTATTCAAATGCAGACATCAACGGCCGTACGGATTACAAGAAAAGACGGAGAAAATACCTTAAATTTTTAGGTACACTTTATTCCTTTATTATTATACTTTTTTTTTACTTTTCCTCTTTTTTAATAAAGTTTTTGTTCGTTACACATACTGAAGGATTGGGTTTTATCTTTTCTGTACACAACCGTCGGCCACAATAATTATGATTTATACGTTAAAACCTTAAAAGGTGATGAGCAGCTGAGTCGTATAATAAATTATGTCGTCAATGGGTGGCCCTCATATCATCAATTGGATGATTTCGGTCAAGTGTTTCACAGGTTTAAATGCGAATTACATTACGAGAATGATTTGTTGTTCAAAGACCATAAGCTTGTCATTCCAAAGCAATTGCAGCCGAAAATATGCAGGTGGCTTCACATTGCTCATTTAGGAATCGAAAAGACATTAGCCCGTGCACGAATGCACTACTTTTGGCCTGGCATGACAAATGATGTCACGAAACTTGTAGCAAACTGTGTGGTCTGTGAACAGTTTAAGCGAAATAACCCTAGTCCAGAACGAAGCCCCCGAATATCCATGGCAACGGATATCTATGGACCTTTTTGAGTATGCTGGTCGAGATTACATTGTTTTGATTGACTCATATTCAGGTTTTATCTGTTCTGAGCGACTGTCAAGCAAGAAGTCGGGTCACATTATTCTGGTCTTAACAAACATTTTCAATCGCTTGGGATATCCTACAGAAATTCGTGCTGACAATAGTCCATTTGGTTCGCGAGAATTTGAAAACTTTGCCAATGATGCAAATTTGGTTTTCAAATACCCGAGTCCGCGTTATGCGCAAAGTAATGGCTTAGCGGAAAAAGGGGTTGCAATCGCAAAAAACATATTGAAACGCTGCTATGAGGAAAATGCCTTAGCTGAGTTTCCATATCGAGTTCTGGAATACAATGCGACACCTATTGCTAGCATGAAAACAACACCTGCTCAATTATTCTTTGGTCGTCAAATTAAAACGAAATTGCCGGTAACAAATAAACTACTATATCGCGCGGATATTATTAGAGACAAAATTGATAAGAAACGAAAGAAACAAATGCAATATTACAATCGTCACGCGAAAGCACTGTCCTTTTTAGAGGTAGGTGATCGAATCATGTTTAAAAAAAATAGTAAGGAATGGTTCTATGGGAAAATACATCGACGAGTAAATGATCGCTCATATATTATTATCGATAACTTTAACAATTTTTATCGTAGAAACCGTAAATTTATTTCAAAGACTGCCAACAATAAACAAAAAACAGGAGAATTGTTATTAGAAGAAAATATAAATCAGTATCTAGATAGCGAAATAAACAGGCAGGCTAATTTAAATCCTGGGTGTGATATTTGTAGGCCGGAATATCCACCCTGCCTCGAGGCTGATCAATCAGTCTCTGCAAGTGAGCCATCGGTTAATGTTGATGCAAACGATCAAGATACCCCCGTTAACCAGAGCACTCCGGAATCTTCAAGTGCCGTACCTTATCGTACGCGACATGGGCGAGTGGTCACTTCACCGAAACGATTTGGAGACTGGGACTTAGATTAAAAAAAAAAAAAATAATAATAATAACAAATAATAATATATATAAAAAAAAAAAAAAAAAAAATGCGTGTAATAATATCTGAAAAAGTATTATATTTTAATAACACAGCAACACTGTTGTAAGCCTATAGTATGTAAGTTATTTGTCTATGTATGTGTAAATTATCTGTGCATCATCAGTGCTTTCTGTCATTCTATGTATATACTTGGGCAGTTGAAGAGGAACCGTCAAGCCAATAAAGTCTACATCTTAGAACATTAAAGTGCGTTTTATTAAACTTATTACAATTTACCCTTGGCAATTGTCGATAATACAGCAACATTCACAAACGAAAGTGTACCATAGTGAGAAATAGTAGAACTAATTTTTGGATCACGAAAATTGATCTTGACAAGAGGCAAGATCTCGGATTGTTGTTGTAATGCACACAAACTTATTTGTTGATCTGATCCGGATCAGATCACGGGGATAATAAAACACGGCTATTGTTGTTTTTCGACCCTCTCTTTCTTTGTTTGCATTTCGAATGACCTAATTTGTGTACATACAATCGAGCGAAAACAAAGATGGCCGCTGATCGTCAGTCAGTAACAAACATTTTTACACCTCGTCAGCTTTGATCGACAAACCATCAACCAGTTGTACACACTTTCAGTTTTGATGGACGTCAACCAAAAGTGCCAGTTTTGATCGCTAGTGTATACCACGCCTTACGGATCCCTCAGCTGAGATTTGTAAGACAGTTTTGTCTCAGCAGAAGAGAAATTTATCTGTTTAGTTAATATTCTTTGAAATAAATGTTCTTCAATTAAATATGCATGAAATAAAAAAAAAGGTTCACGACAAGTTTTTTATTACACGGCAAGTACAACAATGGAGTGAGGAGACGTATCCAAAAGAAAAAAATAGTCTCAGCTAACTAGTGGAACATAAGTTTGAAAGACGTTTGTTTAGCTTTTGTATTATCTCTAACATTAGTGGTATTCATTCATACGTCGATGTATCCAGTTTTATGTTTTTATTGTTTTAAAAGTATATCTACCATTCTCTGACAATTATCCAAAGAAATACACTGGGTGTCATTTTGTTACGGTTCATACTATAGCAATGCTATTACACTAACGCAGTGTCATAATCCAGCCATTAAAGACCTGTACCATGTGAAACACGTGCCCAAAAAAGAATAACGAATGATCGGTCCTGCTGTACCGGGTCGTGTAAACATAACATGCTGCCGATCTCAAAAACAAATTTTAAAGTTGTATTTGCGAACACACTTTGCGCCGAATCAAATTTTATCCAAGTAAAACGTCAACCACTAGTCCACGAACCACCCATTTGTTTACAACCTTCCTTCCTTCCAGTTGTTTATTACTTCTAGCTGGCATATAACAATCGTGTTTTTTGAAATGAACTGCTAACGCAGAAACTCAAACTAGTCGCATTTTGTAAATAAGTGGTGTGTTACAATTCAAAATGAACAGTCGCGTAATAGTTGTTATACTTGCGCTTATAATCAGCCAAACGTGTGCAGAAGTATGGCAAAAGCCCAATGCATGGGAAAGACATTCACCTTCCGGCTATAATCCTGATAGTTGTCCTGTCTGCGACTCGGTGGAAGACAGTGGATTAGGTGCTTTTTATTACAGAAAGCTTATCACAAATCTATTTAATGCGAAAACTATGAAGGTAAAGTGATAGTTATAGGCACACGCCACTTGATACGCATTGAAGAAGGATGACATCATCTTCCAAAAAAGATTACAGTTTACATGATAAAAATTATTCACAGGCAAATGAACTAACCGGTCAACTGGAGAGAGCAGTGATATTTACCCTGTCTTCTGATCAATTGTCGATACTTGAAAATGCATCGGATATCCGTGACTTGGATGCAGTGATTTCGGGTATCCTTCGCACGGTGAGGGCACCTAAAGCCGGTCATTGCAATGGGGAAAGCGGAGGTTTTGTTTGGTTGGTGAATGGTATCTGGAAAGAATTCTTTGAAATACTTACTAATTCGGAGGTAAGATTTTTGAGTATGCATTTATTACATGTTGACGATAACTTCGAAATGTTGCAGATCCGCTTCGCGTTTGTTGTTTGTGGAGTTGTGTTGGCGATTTGGTTGATCCATAAGCGTTTCAACAAAAGTCTAATTGGGGTGGTAATACTTGCATTTGTATTGTTTGGATACTTTTATACGTACCTGGAGTGTAATAGAGTAAGTATACAATTTTTACACATATTTAATATGTAAGTTTTATTTGCATGTGTGAGTTCGGGGCTAAATAATTAGGAGAAAAAATGTTCGATAGAACCTGTTCATCGGGACTCTGTAATCTTCCGAGTCGAATAGCACTTCATGCGTTCACTGCCAAAATTTAACTCTATAATCGGGACACCTCACTGAATCTGATTCGGGCCGTGATCACTTCCTTGCCATGCGCTGCTAAATATACATATGTAGTTACCTGTCTAATTGGACCATGTATAGAAAAAATAATGTGCAATACATATCGATTTGCTTTGTTCATTATATCAAACCTTGGTTGGCAAGTGTTCGTATTAGAGAATCACCCCAGATTATTGTTAACTGAGCCCAGTTCATTTGGTTGTTTTTAATTGGTGAATTCCCAATTTGAATTTTTTAAGTTGCTAACATGCAAAGGGTATTAGCAGTCATTCGAATCATAAGAAAAAAAGTCTTGTTTGTTTTATGACACACAAAATCATGTTGATTTTGCGACAAGGTAGATCATTTCAATTTCCAGTGGTTTAGATTAGCTAGAGAAGAAAAAAAATGTGGCAATATCTAATACATACTCTGAAAGAAACTTTATAAGTGGACCAGTTCAATTAAAGATTCCTCTATTATTGACCATACTCCATACACATACTATGTACAAAAGTCTTGGTTCCCAAGGGTGGTCCAATTTGACAGGTTTTACTGTATGCGTCCTCTATTCATAGGGTCCGATTCATATTATCGGGCTCAGTACATGTTTTTTTTTGTTGCCTGATAACGCGTATATTTTACAATTTCTGCTCACCTACCTATGAGAAATGCCCTATACACTCACATATGTATGTACATACTGTAACTGTAACGCCTCTAAGTATCTCTGATGTGGCAATGTTGAGTATTGTCTCAGATTAGCTATCCAAGTTATTTGTTGCCCCTGTTGTTCTTCATTGCGGTCCGTTGGGATGGTGTGCTAGAAAGAAAGTCTCGACTTTACTGATGACGTTAGTAATCGTGTACCGTTTTTTTTTTTTTTTGTTGAACAGACTACATGATTATTAATTGTTATATTTATTCAAAATTGCAATTTAATAATTCAGAAACTCGAAGCAGAGGAAATGGTGTCCTTTATAAAAGAAGGCAAACCAGAAGAAGAAGGCGGCTGGTTCCGGCAAATGTTCAACTCATTATTTTCAATATCTAAACAGGATAAACAAATATTGGAAATACGGTAAGATTTAAGGATTTACCAAGCTTGTATTATTTCGTCATTAAATATTTTGAATTCTAGGAAGAAGACGAAAGTAAAACTTCCATTCTGCAGGCCAGATCGGGTGTTAATGACATATATCAATGAAATGTTTTTGGATGAGTTAAGGTTGATAACAGAAAAATTAGTTGAAATGTTAATCAATTTAAAAGGTAACGGGTTTAATTTCTGATTTCTTATTTTTTTTAATCTGTATTTAATTTTTCCAGATATATTGCCATTCCCTTACAATATGGTGGCGATGCTTATTCTGCCTTTTGTTTTTATATATATGTTTAAATACCTATTCAAATATGTTCTTAATCCAGTTGTTTGGTATAAGACCATATGTGGGCTGAGTAACGTACAACAACAGAGTCAACAGCAACAACGAAGAGAGTCATTACATGAAGATCGAATATCGGGAAATAATCTAAAAATGCTTTTAGAACATATTCGCATGGCCACCCATCATCAAACCCAACCACAAATGACATCTGGAGTGCAGGAGGTTCTGGAGCCTATCGATGGTAAAAACAAATCAGATGAGTCTACTGTAGCTGATCAGAGCGTTAAAACCAATGATAGCGTTAAAAGCAATGATAGCGTTAAAAGCAATGATAGCGTTAAAAGCAATGATACCGTTAATGAGAGTAGTAAAGAATCTGAAATGGAATTTCAAGTAAAAAAACCACCAGAGCTTTAGTTGTTCTCTTGTATGTACATAAATGTTTTTTTTTAAATACTGTTGTAATTTCGATTCATGCTTGTATTTTTTTAATTTATTTTTTTTAACATAATATTCTTAAGCTCATAACCAAAAGTGAAATTATTAAATAATGTGTACATAATATCCAAAATAAAGTAAACTTTTTCATTAAATATTTTTTGTAAAAGAAAACATTTGAGTTTTTTTTTTCAGACACCAGAGTGCAAGCGGATATGATATTCAGTTGATATCCATTTATACATACATATGTACCATATGTGTGTACTATATAAGAGTCACCCAGGGGGGGTCGACGCCAATGCTCGAGCTCCTTCGTTTCAGCATCAATATAATGAAATAGATACGGAAAAGCAATACACCGATTTTCGGTGGCTTGTTGGGGAGGGGTTCAGTGACGCGCTCTCCCAAGTCAGTTCATTACTTTTGTTTTAAGGTAGGTTAAGGGGTTACATGGGTTTCCTCGGGTAAAAAGCGGATCATTTTTAACAATTTTTTTTAATAAAAAAATGAAATATTTCATTCAAACTTTTTACTGCTTTAAAAATAAACATTTGACAAAGAATTTCTGAAATTTTCGTAGAAAAATATTTGAAACTCTGCCACTGTGACGTCATTTCCGGTGACCCCTCGGAAAAAGGTGCTTGCGCGTTGACAGCAGTACTCATGACAGGATCAACTGAAGTCAAAAAAATAAATACGTATTTTAGCTAATACCTTAAACTAGAACTTGGACGAAGGAAAAAACAACAAAGTGAAAATTGGAGTTTTGGCAGACATTTTTACAAAAAATTTAAAAATTTCGGTAAAACTTGCTCTACATTTCTTTTTTAAAAATAGTTGCATTAAAAAAAATAAAAATCCCTCCTCCGAGTCCTTGTCAATAATATTTCGAAGACGTGTGCAAAATTTCATCAAGATCGGTTCAGTAATTTTCGAGAAATCTTGACAACCGACTTTGCAAATACAGTTTCGAGAAAAACGCGTTTAAGTTTTAAGTGACAAATAAAACTACTTTGAGCGCGCAACTTCCCAAGGGCTCTATCTCCGAAACGATTACTCCGATCGACTTGAAAATTTAGGACAATATTCTAGAGACGCTGTAATAAGACAATAAAAAAAATTCGATTTTTTAAATCCGTGAAACCCAAGTAACCCCAAGCTAGGGGGTGTTTCGCGGAGTAGCCGGGCCCGATATTACGAGGCAACGTCCCCGAGAGGTGACCAACGCTACGGCCTCGCTCGGATCTCGGTGTCGCAAGGGGGCATCGTAATGTCGATGGTCAAGCGCCCGAAGACGCAATTAGGATGATGACCACTCGGGGAACTAGGCAACGAGTGCTTACCACACTGATTACAATTAGTTCAGGTTAAGTAGCATAGGGTATTTTAGGCTTAAGCTTTTAAGAAAAATAAAAAACCATTAAAGAATCCAAATTTTCCAAACTTTTCTAGAAATTAAATATAAGTGTTAAAGCTCAGTCGTAGTAGTTAGTTTAATGTAGTAACAGAGTTAAGCCTTAAGTGGCATCTAATGGTTGGTAAGCTAGATTTAGTCATTTTTCTTAGTTTTTAAATAAGCATTTTTGTCTAGTATGTAGGTTAATATTGAAAATGGAATAATAAAATGAAGATACCATCACGGATGGATCCATAATAAATGATAGCCTGTAATGTTGCAGCAGATTTTCCTCAAGATAACTAAATCTGGATTATCATCTTACCGCCCTGTTCTGCATTTCGAGTGAAAGTGGATTGAAATCGAATTTGGAATTCACTCGAAATGGGATTCGGTGTTCTGCATTTCGAGTGAATTTGAATTTTTCTAATCCACTTCGAATTCTTTGTTTGAAATATAAAAATCAGCTGTAAATTTATTTCAAAATTATTTCAGATTTTCAGTTTCTTGTTTTTCTTTTGTGAAAGTTTATTAATGAGTAACAAAAAAAAAAAAACTTTATTAAAAATGGATTCTATTTTGTTCTACATACATATATGATTGGTTAAAACGGTGGGAAAGGATTTTGATCTTGGCCTTGGTAGATCCACGGTCAGCAAAGTTCTCGACGAGATGTAAAACTGGAAAGTACCTACGCAGATGAAGGAAGAAAAGATGTTGTTTTTTGAAAAATAAGGGATTCCGGGGATTATAGATTGCTTGGCAGTTAAAAACATTCGCCTTCACCCTTAATGGGTAGATTTTGTTAGTAAAAATTGTTCACTACAATTTCATATCGTTTTCCAACCAGTCGTTAGAAGACCTTCACTCTTCAACCGTTGTACTAAACTTCCTCCTCATTAGTTCCCTTTAACAAAAGACTTTGCAAAATCTTGATTTTCTTCTATGTACATAATTCAAGAGAACTGGCTTGCCTCTAATTTTTGTGTTTTCCCCTATTCAACAAATCAATTATTTTAATACGCTAATGGAAAGTCTTATTTGCATACTCACATTTTTCAAAATGCTTCTGATCATCAAATTAATCAATTAAGTTTACAACGGCATGTGAATTCAATTCACGTCAGGAATCTCAAGTGAATTTAATTCACTAAAATCACCGGATTTTCGGAATGCAGAACACGAATTTGGAGCTGCCATGTCGAGAGGAATGTAGAACACCGAAATATTCACCCCTATCATTAAATCCGCCGGGGGGAATGAATCACGAAAATTCGAAAATCGGTATCATTGAATCCGTTCGAAGGGAATCGTCCACTTGTCGGTAATGTGAACAACTTTTCACTTGATCATTGAAAACGAACGGATCGAATCTCTCCATACAAAGTTTGACGTTTCAGATCCGCGAGAAAATCGTTGCGGATCTGGTGCTTTTGCTGTGGGGTTGGCTAGCATTTTTTATACTGCCAAGAACTTTGAACGTTGAAAGTACAGAAACAAACAAATGGAATCAGAAACAGTGCGGCATAACATCCACCATTAGATCGATCTTATTTTCAGCCAAAACTAAGACAGAATGCAATGCAAATGGGACAGAATTCCAATCTTCTCTGGTGTTGTCACAAATCGGGAAGGATAAGTGTGTATAAATGGTCAAGTCTGGACTCGACGCGTATCGTCAAAAGTCTCCAAAGTTATGTAAAGGGAATCAAGTTGTCGCATAACTCCGCTTTTCGAGATCAGCCCCAAGAGTAGTTTGAAGATGGAGGATCTAGAACAGGCGACAGAAGTTCAAAAGAATGGTACTGGCACAGATCACTGCCAAAAACTTTGAATGTTGAAAGTGCAGAAACAACCAAATGATGAACTAACTTCAGGCATACGTAGAATACACAGATCATTACACAAAACATGCAACCAAAACAAGGAAATTTTAATGGAAATAAATGTAAATACTAAAAACGTTAAACTTCATAAATAAAATAAATGGAACACGACATTGGAATGCAGAATATTGCAAAGCAAAAGCTTAAAGAAAACCCAAAAAAGTATTTATTTATATTTTTTTATTCCTTTTGTTTTCACACCACAATCGCCCTTTCAAGTGTCAAATCAGGAAACAGCTTATTTCGAAAACATAAGAAGGGATGTAGATAAAGTAGCGTATCCGGCGGATTTAATGATCACGACGATAGGTGAATGTGAACCGAATGAGTGAAGGGAATCTCAGATCCGTCGGATTTAATGATAGGGGTGATTGACTTTCGAACATTCAATCCACAAGTCATAATTTCCTTCGGAATACAGAACACCTAATTCCACTTTTGGTGGTTGAATTCACAAATTCAGAACAGTGCGGTTAGTCTAGGGACAAAATCTTAGTAATTCAAGCCGAAATTATAAATTAACAAAACGCTGGCTCATCTGCGGAGGGACCAAGTGATGAAAAAGAATATCTTAATGGATATAGTAGGTCTGTTCCCGTACTGTTGCAAACAGCCGAAAATGTATGTATCTTCTTCGATGGCTTGGACGACTTTGCTCTCACAGATCTCAACAGATTGATGCTAGCTAAATGTCCTAATATGTACCAGAAGGATAGGTTATGTTAGGTTGAGAGGCTGAGCCATCTCAAAACACCAGGCACCAGAGTGGGCCCATCGCGACCTAAACCGCCACAATTTCCTCAAAGCATTTTATTACCCTGCAAAATTTTAGAACGAGTCTATAGTTGATTTGGCCTACCTCCTCTAGGTTCCTAAAAAATACAACTCTAAAATGTTCCTGCGACTGCGTGCTATGCCCTGAGATTCACATAGAATATGTGCGATATCCTCGGCTACACCTATATCTTAACAGTATCTGCAAATATCCATGCCTATCAGTCCGAGTCCTACAATGTTGAACCATCTATGGTCAGCCCTTCTCGTGAGTGTACCTTTTACCTAAGATTTAATGCTGCATAGCGGTGGAGCCTCGGGTAGTGGCAGCTCCCACCTTTCCTTGCCATCACATCGGCAAACTCGTTATCTTCTATCCCGGAGTGCCCAGGCACCCAACATAGTCTTACCTAGTTCTGCGTGCATAATTTCTTGGGCATTGTGCGGCAGCTCCTGACTAGTGCCGATTTAATAGTGCACGATTCTAGCGCCTTAAGCGCAGCCTGACTGTCGATGTTAATAACAAATATCCTAACCGGATATTCGTTTCATGTTCAGAAGCTCTGCGGCTCTAAGTACGGCTTAAACTTTAGTCGCTTTTGCATATAGATACCAAGATAGTCAAATGTCACTCCCATTTAGTCTGCATCATCTTAGTCTTTAATTTACTGCTTTTAATAAGTGAGTATAAAAATAAAGTATTTTTTTACTCGATTTTAAAATGACCGTTGACACATGAAGTTGGTAGAGCGCAGCGGCTTAGCATAGTTAATTAAAGCGGTGACCACCCGATCCTTTTAACTATAAATAAAAACATACATCTAAATCTATGTATGTACCTGTATAAAAGTAAAACACTACCAATATCTTTTTAACTATTTAATGTATATCATTTAATATATATGTATGTGTATATATATTTTTTTAACAATAGTAAGTATTTTATTCAATAGTTTTCTTGTATTTATGATTTTATAATATATAATGTAATAGCTCAAATATGTATATATAAACAAAAAATATGTTATTATTAGCAATGAATTTTTACTATACATAATTTTATTAGTCAAAATTCCATATACATATAATAATCTTGTTTAGAGTTTTATCATTATTCGATAAAAAAACACAATCTTCTTGCTATTCATTCTTACGTACTTTTCTTTATATACGTTAATAAACTACAAATAAAATGCAAAAAGACAGAATAATACATACATATTATTTATTATGTTAATTTTATGTTTAAATATTTTTTTTTTCATTTATATTGTTTTTAATAAGCCAATACAGTTTTTTTATTTATTGTTTGCCTCTTGTTTTAATAGTCTACATTTTTTTTAAATACATTATTATAGTAATTATTCGTTGTATTTCTCAATCAGATTAAGGTTTCTGTTTTGTTTTAAAGAATTCTCTTTCTTTTCTAATATAATATTAATTTATGTTATAAATTTAATTTCATTTTGCGAGATTGCAGTGAACTTGTTATTTTTAATTTTTTTTTTTTTATTATAAATTCTATTTAATTTTTTTTTTATTGTTTTCTTAAATTTCATTCATTTGTTTTGTAATATGTATGTATAAGTTGGTAATTTTTTTTTTGTTGTTTTTGGTTTTCTTTTTTTTCCTCCTTGCAAAAATGCACATCAATGTATGTATGTATATGTTTTTTTTGTTTGAATAATAAATGTATTGTATAACAAAATTATTTCCAGAACAGAATTGTTTTTCCTTGGTTTATAATTAGCTAACATAATGCTATTAATTAGCTACGAATCTCACTTAAAAATCTAGTAAATATTAAGGCAATACACTGGAATATGCTATTAAGACAATTGTTTTTTTCTGTTTAAATTTCATTCAAATGTTTAACGTTTTTTTTTTTTTGTCTTTAACTTTTTATGTAAAAGTCAATGGATATACCGTACTGTAGTATAATGCTAGTAAATTATTTCTTCAATATCTTTTTTTTTTTCATGTAATTAACTCTTATTTTAAGTGTGTGTTAAAGCTTTTTTCAAATCTATAAACAAAACAATTTGTTTTCCTTTTCCTTATTTTTCACCAAAAACCAGTATACTATATACATAAAATATTAAAATGAATAAAAACGAAAGTGTTTTTTTTTATTCTTTTATATGTATTATAATGCAACAATTGCAATTATTTGAATTAAATAAAGAGGCTTTGAGAATATAGTAGAAATTTAGTGATTGGAGATTTATTTTCCATTCTAAGAAAGTAATGTGAAATAATTTTAAAGATAATTTATTCTTCTCTTTTATTTTTGTGTTTTTAGTTTACCAGTTAATTTCAGTTTTAGTTCTGTATATGTGTAGAAAAATAAAACATGTGTAGGTATTGAGTTGTGCAACATAACCTTAACGTTATTTTTTCTTTTTGTTTTTCTATAATATTCACATTATTGTTGAAAATAAATACATATACTCGTATGTATACATAGTAAACAATTTTCAATGGAAAAATCTTATTCACAATTGGTCCACTTTAAAAATTTCATTGAAAACTAACTTAATGGGAACATTGTACATTAGATGTTAGCAAATCATTTTTAATCAAATAAATCATTAAATATTATTATACATTTTTTTTAAATTATTTGTTTTTTGTATTTATAAGTGACCCTTTTTCATTATTATTTATTATTATTTTTTTATTATAATTACATAAAGTTTAACATTATTATTATTTTTTTTTCTTATTATAATTACATAAAATTTAACTGTAAAAGGTATTGGTCTGCAATTAGTAATAATAATTATAATATCTGGGAATGAATTTTTTTTTATGTTATTTCTTAGTTTTTCAAAACGAATTTTATGTATATTTTTAATAAAAAAAATTTACTTATGTATTAACAATCAAATTAATTAATTTTAAAACTATAGGAATCTAATACATTATATTTGTTTTAAATTGAAAAAATGAATTAATGTATAAATGGGGGCTTCAAAGATACACTTCTAAGACAAGTAATGGCGAAATAATGGCATTGGAATACTTAAATGGCAAATGCAGCGATTTCACTCAAATATTTCTTTATAAATGACAGATAAACTAATTTTAATCAGTTGCATTGAAAATTATGTACAAGATAGTATAATAAACCGGTAGTTTGTGCTCCAAAATTTTTAAAACCACAAAAGTATTATTATTCATATTTATTACAAAATCAGTGCCAAAATTATGTATATTGCATAAAAAAATAGTGTATGCTGTGAACGACAACTTTGAGAACAATATTGTTGTTGACTTAGTTACACACATAATATATCTTGAACTCCAAGTTTTGGCTATTTTTAGTTTGTTGCAATTTATGAAACCAATAAACAATATATAAAAAGACTGAAAGTGATAGAGAATGGTACAATTATCAGCTTTAACGCTTTCGCTGGATTCGCAAATGTTTCGAACAACCCTGGCAATGCCCTATCAAAGTGAACACGGTCTGGAATCTCAAGGACTACAATAGTTGATTTGATAATCTCTAATATAGAACACTCAATGCTTTAGAGCTTAGAAGATAGGTGGCCGAATGAAATAATACCCTTATCAATGACTGGATAGTGGGATCCGGCTATCCAACCTGCATGAAGTTTCTACAGTGAAATCTCACTTTAGCGGACAATTCTCATTAACGAACACGTTTTTGGGTAACCAATTTCTAATTTCCCATACAATATGCGTTCTTATAAACGGACAGATCTCTTGGAAAGCTCTCATAACCAAACAAAAAACTCCGGTCGCATGGCTGTCCGCTTAAGGGAGATTTCACTGTACATATATGATTATTTTGATGGACTAGAGTTAAGGATGGCAGCTAAGCCTTATTTGCTATTGCAATTATTGCCTTGTTTGTGTCAGGTGAAGTTTTATGTTTGCGTCTTCTTCGAGTTGAAAAATAATTATCCCAGTTATCTGTTTACTTCTCGATGAACACATAAATACCGTACTATTGAGGTTAATTGGAAAAGGATTCGTAATGTAGCAAGGCAAAGGAACGAAGTCGAACAAAACTTGGAGTGGGGAAAGGGGGCAGCTTTGAACATTGCTAATAACAACTCAATTAATAAATATTTTAAAGTGTGAACCAAAATTTCCAAATAGCGATACCTTCACCTTTAGTCGTCAACACTTTTCGGGGGTTCCCTCAGTAGCAGGGTGTGCAGAATTCTTGCAAACAATTGCATTTTATAATTTTTTTTTTCTGGTAAGGGTGTTAAATTTTTTTGGTGAGGATCTCTGTTTGTGAGTAATATTTATTGGAGGCACCGTTTCATTTGGAATAACGAATGGTGGCCAGGATTTGCTATCCGATATAGCGAAGTATAAATAAATTGACTTAAAAATCCTGGAAGTATCTATTTAATACCTAATGCATACGCTTCAAGTCACCCATCGGCGGATGAACTTGAGAAACGGAAGATGGTCGAATTTGGGTAATGTTGATGCCACCCCACGTTACGCCGTTAATACAACCGATTGACCGGCGTTTTGGTCAATCCGCCTAATAAAGCTCCATTACCGCAATAGCTTGCTGAGTGTCATTATGCGTTCAAACTCTAGAGGTCCAGACATCACCACTGTGCTAAAAGAATACAAACTCTTTGATGCAATTGTCCTTCTGGACAGAGCATGGTATAAACTCTTGAGTCTAATGCTTCAAAAATGTTTTGATTACTGACTCGGGAGATTTCGATGAGGAAGATTAAATTCCACTTTCATTATTACGGCAAGATGACGAAGTTTTGGCAATGTAAGAATACCTTAAGTTTTGTGTTTTCCCGAAGGTAATTTATCAATTTCGAAATTTAATTCGTATCGTTTTCGCTCAGCACCGTACTACTATCACATACCTAGAAACTGGGAACAATACTGAAACCAATTCAAACACGTTCAAATGCGCATACATTCTCGTTCAAAAGTTGGTCCTCTTTTTGTTTGATTTCATTTCTGAGGCTAAGTGCAAGGCTGCGCCCATGGGGGGTACATTTGAACAATAGGACTTATTTAAATAAATAAATAAACCAACTATAAGCCTTTATTGAATTTACGCAAATGTTGGTTTAAATTGAAGGGTAATTTCACTTCTAAAAGTGTGAATAACTTACAGAACAATATAATACAAATACATCGGTGCTTAGAAGCATTTAAAGGAAAAAGTTTTCAAATATGCTCCCCTATGCCTATATGACCTGGCGGAACTACCGCCTGATCTCTTAACCTCATGGAACTTCTATGAAAGAGCTGGATAGACTTATCTGAGACCGATGTTTATCGTGAAAATTTACTACCATAAGAAACAATCTATGACTATGAGTGGATTTAAGCGTTTCAGCAAAATATGTAGCATTCAGACAACTGAAGCGATTACGCTCAACGAGTGTTGACCAAACATGTAGTAAGCAAAAGTTAATTTTTTGTACTTATTTTGGGAATGAAGAAGATAAATTGAATAAATAATTCCAACAGACCATTTAAAATTAGCATTTCTCAATTACTTCATAACATTTGATTAAAATTAATTTAATTTTTTTTTTGTTGAAGAAAACTCTTTGAGACAAAATACACTTTCTATAAACACTTATTATTTTATTATTTAAATGAAATATATATATGTATGTATGTATATATGCATCTATTAAAAAAAATTACAATAGTTGTATAAAATATGAGTATTTAATTTATTTTAAAAATAAAATAGTTCAAAGATATACATACATAGAAATAATAATAATAATAACTTTATTATTATACTCATTAGAAAAATAATACTTTTTCACATATAGACATGTAGATATTAGAGAAAAAAGGTGTTTTATAACACATTTGGATTTGTTTTTCTTTATAATCTGCTCGAAAATATAATTTGTTGTTCTTATCATCCAACGCCGTATTTTTTTTTTATTTATTTAAAAAAAAAATATGAATCATTCATGTGCTTCGATTTTGTGTCCTCACATAATAAATATAAATATAAATACTCGTACTTCATTATTAACCATTAAAATGTCACATTTCAATTGAATTGATATGTATATAGTTCGTTATTTTCCTCTTCCATATATTTTATTTAATTTTTTGTTTCTAAAAACCTTTTTTATTTTCTATCGTATTTTTATGTAACAAAATGTTATCTATTTTATTGTGCTTGGCAAAGAATTTAAGGAGCAAAATCAAGGAAGCGGTGGCAGCAATTAAATATAAATAAAGCCGTAATATTATTAATAACAAATCGATCATTCATGGTTAGTTTACACACAGCTTTTAATTGATGCCTCTATTCCAAATCTAACGGCTATTGAATATGTTTAATTCATTCAAATTTCTTCCTAAATTTGTTTTAAATTTTTTTTTTATATATTTTAGGTTTTTTTTTTGTAATCAAACGAATTCTAATTAACATTTTTTTTTTACATTTGAACTGGCGTACGCAAATGCACCACAAAAATGTACAAGCACATATTGGTAACACTGACATAATAAAATAGGACAAAACTACTTTTGTTGTATGACAATCACGTTGGAGTGTGTTATTATTTTAACTTCTGTTTTTTAAAGGGCTTATTGCTGACGAACTTCCACTAAAGCTGACGAACTTCCACTAAAGCCAGTTCTACTTGAGACAAGCGGTGGATTTAAAAGAAAAACAAACGAGCAATGATAGGGAATAAACGTTCTCCTTAACAGTTGCAATGCAAAATCAGAAAAGGGCGCTCCTAGACCAGAATACAAAACATACTCAAACGGACTCAGATTGACAAACTTGGCAGCGGGACAGGAACGGACTTTCATTTCGGCATTCACATGACAATGTAGCAGTCGGTCGCAATTTGATCGAAAGAGTCTGCTGAAGCTGTAAAAGGGTTCCGAGTTGCTTCAATCGACGCGGACCTTTAACTAATGTAACGAGTGAGAGAAATGTTAACTTGTATTGGCAGCACAGGCAGATGTAGAAAGGTTGGGTTGCATTGGCAACACTAACCGATGGTGATAGGCATTCACATTCAGAGAATGCAGGCGTATGTAGGCACAGTACACGTAAAACAGGTAATATATTGCGCAGGAAAAATGGCCGCGATTTCTATAACTGTACTGTACTGTACTGAGTTTGGCGTTTAAAAGTCAAATTCACGTGACTCACAAGTTTTTACTGAGATGCAGAGCGCCCGAAAAGTCCAAATGAGGTGACAACTGAGGAAATCTAAAAATATAATAAAACTGTAGGGTTTTTTGTTAGTTACCAGTTGGCGTGGAAACCGCTGGACAGATTTCGATGAAACTTTTTTTTGAAATTTTACTTAATACTCTGGGAAGGACATCGGCTATGTCGTATTTTGCTCCGTCTACTTTGTATATCCTGGTTCTTACAAAATAGTCAAAAAACTGCATGTGTATAGAAAAAATTATAATAATTATACAGCCCTAACTCAATAATGGCTTATCGGATTGAAACACAAACAAATATGTGAAATTAGTGTCTCTGATACATTTGGGGCATAAAACATCCTCCTGCGTTGTCCTGAAGCTAAGCAATGTTCAAAACAATTGTTCAAATCATCGCCCACAGTTTTCCATCCGTGAAGACCACTGCCAGCCGTCGTGCAGCAGTTATTTTTAGGGGGTGAAAGTTACTCATTGAAACGACATTGATAAAATGCAATTAGTCAAAAATATTTACTGTACACAATTTTATGGACCTAGATTTAGGCCGAAGTATTTTTGTTCAAAGAATCAGTGGTTACAATGGATTTTTTGAGAACGCAAAAATACACTGACACTAGTTGGGGCGCTGATTATGCTGGAGACATCGAACAAACCTATTATGTTAATTCTTGATGAAGCAAATAATGTATTGAGGTAAATTTCAAAAAACATTTGCTTTAATTTTCCCGCCAATATTGTATATTGTATATATTTTAAAAATTCGACAAAAAATGTTCGCTTTTTCATCAGAAATAAATCGGAATTCTCTACCTCCCCAGAATGCCGAAGACTTGCTACTTTTTCTTTACTTTTGGCAACACTGGTTCTAACGGTATGTATTGAGCAACAGGTTCGATATAAAAGTAACGCTTTTTGAATGTGCAACTGAAAACTTTCCGACGTAACAATGTGGACTACTGTCGCAACTCCCAAACCTAATCCCGGATACATACATATATTACATATGTACTTATGTTAACTAGCCTAGCCCCAAATAAGACTTAATTGATTTAAGTAAACAGTTTTCAAAATCTCCTAAGACTGTCTATTTTTTTAAGTGTCAGTGCACACAGCTCAAGATTTGCAATATTGATTGTAGTCGTATGAGTAATATTTTATAGTGTGTGTATAGTTATTGTTCTAAAACTATTTTACTATTACATTATTTACTTTTCTGTCTTCTATTCTTTTTTATTTATTTGGTATTGGTATTAAGTTAGTGGGTGGTTAAATGTTGATTAAATTGGATTTTTGTTTCTTGTTTTCTTTTTGGTTTGACCTCTTACGCCGGTCAGGCTAGGAGGTGGGTGATTAAACTTGCCACTGGTTTATTTACAAACGGTTTTACACTAAATTGAAACGCGTATGTTTCAGTACCTTTCGGGTAGGTATACATATCCTTGAACATCAATCAACTTCTTTTCTTTAATAGCTTTTTGTTAAAACTAATACTACTTTCTTTAGAACAGAAATATTTTTTTTTAAAGAAATCTTTACTAAAGTTTTATTATAATAAAATTAAATAGAGAAATAAATGTTTTTTTTACATTACGTGACACTTTTCTTTGGCATTTCCACTGGTGCCCTCGCCTCCTGCGGCGCTTTCAGCAATTGATCCATTGGTCTCTTTCTTTTTCTTTTGTTTTTGTTTTTTCTGTTTTTTGCCATCCAGTTGAAGGGAGACACTACGATTTTTCTCCATATTCAGTAGTTCCTAAAAGTATATTAAAATTAAAATAAAAAAAAATCCTGATTTGTTTATTGCTGAAATGTAGCGTGTGCGCTAGTATTTGACAGAACTGTTATACGGTTAAGAAATTATCATCTTACCTGAAACAATTCGGTGACATTATGATTTGTTTTTGCTGAAGTTTCCATAAATGATACTCCCCATGATGCTGCTTCAGCTTGGCCCTCGCCTTGTGTGACTTCACGTAGCTCGGCGCTTTCATCGCACTTGTTGCCCACTAGCATGACTGGTATTTGAGTAATATCTTGCCCCTAAGGTAAATGAAATTGACAAATATTTTTTTGTCAATTGAATAAATTATATAAACAGTTCGCTCTACGAATACTTTCGGAAAAGCTATACATTTTCGATTTTACATTTTGCTCCGGGTTTGATTTGATCTTATTACAGGAGACATCTTTAAAAAAAAAATTCCAAAGATGGGTTTAAAAAAGCTAGCACGGATATTAAAGGCTGCATTTAAGATACAAAAGTATCTGATTAAGCAATATTCAGAAATTCTAGATTCTTCTATAACTCGACTATTCTTTAGAGTAAAACAAGAAAACGAGTACTCAACGTTAAGAGAAATTAAGGCTGCTGTCTCACAAGGTGTGCTAGGCCCTGTGTTGTATCTACTATTCACCAACGATCTACCAGAACGTGAAGAAGCAACTGTGGCAACGTTTGCAGATGTTACTGCTCTACTTGCTGTGTGGGAAACTGTCGAAATAGCAACAGTCAAACTGTAACGAACTTCTATACAACGAAGCTCTCCCTATTACGATTTTTTTTCATGTACACAGCTTTCTCGTTCTACTTTTACTGTGTTTTGATCTTCTTATAACGAATTTCCATAAAGCGAATTTTTCTCTACAACGAACAAGTTTTGTAGCTAGAAATCGAACTCTCATACGTTTTTGTTTCCATGTACCGAATTTTTCAAATAATTTTCTGTTTCGCACATTAAAAAACTTTGTACTGAGAAAAAAGCAAGACATATTAGGGGATTCTCCAAAAGTTGAAATAGCAACAGGATTTCTTCATCAATTGACGTATTTCGAACCTTTCTGGCGATCCGGAGTAACCGACTAATGTGTTCGAATCTCTTAATGTATTAGAAGACTTCGCTGAGGAAGAAAAATGGAAGAGTGTAATCCAAACTAAAATTACAGATTACTATTAATAAAAGTTGAAAAAAAAAAAATTCCTAATTTCTGTATAACGAATTTTCTATGCAACGAAGTGATGCGAATTCGCTATAGGGAAGTTTGACTGTATATGGACTAACAAATTTCAAATTAAATTAAATGACCTGAAGTCAATGGATATAAATTTTACTAACAGGAATGTATAATATGTTCAAGAAGGTATACATTAACAATTTTGTAATAACATACTCGAACGTAGCTAAATACCAAGGTATGACCATAGATACTAAACTGCGATGGAAAGTGCATGTAAAGAAAAAAAAAAAGAGGAGCTGAACATGCGTTACAATAAAATGTATTGGCTAGTTGGGAGATACTCCTTACTGTCCAACTACAACAAACTACTGCTTTATAAGCAAGTTATAAAACCAGTTTGTACATATGGACTCCAACTATGGGCATGCACTAGCAAAACAAATTTACAAACTTTCCAAAATAAAGTATGTACTACGTAGCATAGTAAATGCACCCTGGTACATAAGAAACGCCGATCTACAGAGATCTAAAAGTTGAAATTGTTGAAGACGAAGTCAAAAAATTAGCTAAAAGTCATAAACTTAGACTTCTCAACCATGTCATATTTATTAAATAATGACAACCTATTTGGGAGTTTAAGAGGAGTGATATATTTATATATATATATATTTTATATATATTTTATTTCCGTAGTATAAGTACCATTTACGGCTCTCACACTTAACCAATCTTAACGATTGAGGAGTCAAAAGAAAGAGAATTTCCTGGAGTACTGACGAATTGCACTTTCAGTTTATAAATTTTAACAAATTAAAAAACCGATCAAAGCAAATAATCTACCCAAAATGAACTCCTAAAAAAAAAAAAAGTAAACAAACGGGATTTCCATCCGTTGGCAGATGGAAATCATATGGGAAGTCTGGATTTTCGGGTTGGATTTTCTCTTGCGGGAGTTCTCGCACGGGCACACTAGTTAAATGAATTCTCACCATGAAAAAAAAAAAAACCAACAAAAGGAGGTTTATTGATAAACTTAACAACATAACTACGCAAAATAAATTGCTGATTAGTCGAACGACTAGGTGCGATTCTCTGAAGACAGACGTCAGTCAGCCTTCGGGAGGTTTTTTAAGATTGGGTTAAAGTCTCTTACTTTTTTGGACAGTTGCGAAAAATTAAAAAAAAAAACATTTTGGTGGGTATAGCCAAATTTTAAGTTTCTATGCTCAACAGTTTCTTAGATCACTGATCAAGGATATGCCGATAATGTTGCTATCCTAATCAAAGGCAAATTTGAAGAAACAATCTCAGTTCACCTGCAGAGAGACCTTAACCTCGTAGAGTCCAAAACTCTTTTTGGCGAAGGTTAGGTTTGGTTAGCGGGCTGATGAGAATAGTTACATCCTTATCACACTTAGATCCATGTGGATTGTGGACCCATTGTGATACCCATAGTGTGTTCTTACCCCTGGGGTCAATGTCTAGGTTTCAACCAACCCGACGCTCTAGCAAATTCAAGCAGGTCAGATGGTGATCCATCCGATAGCTCGTCGATCAAAGCAGAATTTCAGTTGACAAAATTTAGCGCAGTCACAAAGGAAATGGGCTGTGTTCGTCCTTGCATCCCCTGCAAATGTCATCAGTCATCATCATTCAATCGTAGTTTTTCCATGTGGTATCTTAGAGTATGTATTTGTCAATGAGCTTCTCAACTCGCCGTTCCGAGTCGGAAAAAAACGCCACTCGTTTGAACCTGTAGCGCCACCTAAAGTATCTTATAGTGTTTTGGCTAATTAGCACTATACTAACAGCATTGACAAGGACATTCTGTCCTTTTGTTGGAGTTTCCTTGTTCTTATTTTGTCGTATTCTGGCCACAATCTTTATGATACCTCGCAGGTTGTTAGTGATTTCCACCTGTTATTTGCTTTAATTACTGATCTTTGTACAATTTTGGCCCGAAGGTTACAGAGTGGAGGTTTAACCGTCCCATCTGTATGTTCTCTATCTAGGGCTGAGCCCTTTCTGGCCAGTTTTTCTGCGGCTTCGTTGCCTGGTATCCCGCTGTGACCAGGGACCCAGGAGAGTCTTACATTTTGCTGCGTGCCAAGAACCGTCAGCTCTTCGCGGCAACACTTACAAGCTTCGAAGTTTTTTGCATAGCAGCTATTGCATTGATGGCCACCTGGCTGGCTGTCCTCTCGCGATATTCTCATCATTGACACCAATTTGGCGGCCTTTGTCACTGCAAGAACAGAATAGTTTGGAAAACGCTGTTGTGATCTCGGAGTAGTATGAAGTTGCTTATTCCTAGTTCCTCCTGAAAGCAACCCGCTCCTATCCAAGTATGGGACAGTGTAGTCTGAGTTGATGTCACCGTTATGCATTCGACCTCCAGTGCTGTTCCCTTTGCCACCACATTACGCGATCTGGGTGTTATCAGTGATAGGAACTCAACTTCTCAACTCAACTCTACGCTCGGTTTTGTGAAGCGTTGGTCCAAGGAGTTCTCGAACCCATATGTCACGAACTCCCTTTACATCACTTTCGTAAGCCCTCTGCTTGAATATGCGAGCCAAGTAAGGTCCCCTTACTACGAATTTCATATCAAGCGAATCGAAGCCGTCTAGCGCAGGTTCATTCGATTTGCCGTTCGCGGTCTTCCTTGGGCTGACTGCTACAACCTTCCAAGTTCCACCCTGCGGCGATCGTTTAAATCTGATCAACTTACAGTCTCTCGAAAAAAGTCGGGAAGTTGCCGATGCCCTCTTTATCCTTCAACTCTTGACCGGCAACATCGACTGCCCTGCCCCTCTTGAAATTATCTGCTTTAACACCAATCTACGAAACCCCAAGTCTGTCCGTCTCTTTCATATCGGCTTTCATCGCACCAATTATATTTTCCATACGAACCAATATCCAGAATGCTACATAAAGCTAATAGTATGCCTAATTTTAACTTTCATTGCAGCCAACAAACCATCCGTAACGCACTTTGCAGCCCCCCCACCTTTTCCTGACCTAGTTACTACTATAATTTTATTAACCTCTTTTGTCAAACTTAGTCTACTTAATATAGCTCTTAAGTTGGCCTGTATCTAGTTTTAAGTAACTGCTTGTTTTAGTTAAGTTATGTTCTTAAGCTTTAGATTGTTTAAGATTTATGCTATCATTAAGTTTCTTAAATATAAATAAATACATCCCCAGTTTTTTCCGAAGAATCTACTGCAGGTGTAAAAAGCAACTGATGCTTTTTTTTACACTTTCTTTAATATCCAGCATCCAGTTAAGCTTTCTATCGAGTATGAGACCTAAGTATTTCGCGCTCTCGGACAGCTCCCTCAATAGTCGGTAGCGTGAGGGTTGACCCCCAGTCCACATTGTTTCATCCAAACGTTTAGTGTGTTCAAGGCTCTGCACTAGTACGCTAACGGTGGTTAGGAATTTTCCCGTGGGAGCCCTTTGGGAGGCGTCCAGGAAAACCGCAATCCTACTGCAAGTGGTAGGAATTCGAAAATGAATGCATTATATGGTATACTTCATCACTAAAAGCCGAACGAAGTCGATCTGCATACATATTTATAATTGTTAAGCCCACTTTTACAGTCTTCGGTTGTCCCTATTTTTACGAGTCGATTGCGTACCACCAACTGAAGCTTGTATTTATTTATTTCCTAAGCCAAGAGGAAACGCCCTATTATCACTCTTTGCAATCCTCGGCTGTTTCTTACTATCACTACCCACTTCTTCCCTTACGTAAAGTTTTGACATTCAAATCCTAAAGAAGCCTACATAGACAACTAAATCTATAACCTTCCAATATTCTTGTACAACTTATTTAATAATCACCACATTAATCTTATAATCTCGGTGAAAGTTTCCTAAATGATGTTAGCCTAGAGCCACCCCGAGCCAATTTGGCGAAACATGCCCATCAATCTTGTAACATCCAAAAGAAAACATAAATAATATGGAATACGCATTTAAAGGACACAAGCCGAAACGTATGTATGTACACACTCGCAAATAAATAATGCGGCAATTGCCATCAGATACCATACATATACTCGTATTGTACATCTTAACAGTTAAGGAAGAAGACTATCGTATAAAAAAAAAAACAAAGACCCTGCCAATTTCCGGTTGACTATTTGCCAAACAAATACCCGTATTCACTTACCTTTAATTCCTTAATTAGACTCCAAATAGGTCGCAATTCCTCCAGACTCTGTTTCGAACACACCGAGTAAACCAATATGAAGGCATGTCCTTTGGTTATGGACAGCCTCTGCATAGCCGGAAACTGATGTGATCCGGTGGTGTCGGTTATTTGCAGTGTGCAAATATTCTTATTACAGCTAATGACCTGCGTGCAATGAGAGAACACACATTATTTTTTCTATTTTAATATTCCCTATAATTGCTATCGAATAAGAAGGAAGAAGGAAGGAAGTAGAATGAGGTACAAAAACAGGATATACTCGTACTCTCAACAAAAAAAAAAAAAAAAAGAAGAAAAACAAGAAAAATCGTTCCACCCATGTCATGCTCATGCATGAATGATTAATTAATTGGTAATAATCAAAAGGATTTCAGACGAAAATAGACAGTCCTGTCCTACGTTGTACTTTTCTTTCTTTTTTATACGCATTGAACTTATAAATAGTTAATTCGTAGGTATACACTTTAACGGGGCATTATTCGATTCGTATTATGTCTTGTGCCCGGCAGAAGATGTCTTACCTGACGGTATGTGTCCTCGATGGTTGGTATGTAGCTTTCGCGGAACGTGCCCTTTATAAAGCGTAGCACCAGGGAACTCTTGCCTACACCACCCGCACCAAAAACAACCACCCGATAGTCGTTGCTTTGTTCGGGCATATTTGGGGCTGGAGAATACGTTTTCAACCCTTCTTAGTTACCGTGTCTTCACAAGAGATTTGGACACTTTTTTTTAGGTCTTTAACTTATTCAACTTTAATTAACTCCTTGAGAATGGGGTAAGAATGGGGGTGTCAAATAATTCTCACAACGTCATATACAATTAAACTGTGATGCCTGCAACGACAGCAGGAGCAGCAGCAGTGGTAGCAGCAGGGCAGAGATAATTATTGTTAAATGTCAACATGTGGGAGTCACTGTATGTATTGGGGGATGATTTTTCTTTTCTTCTTTTCCCTCTCTTTCTTGCTTTTTAATTTCACTTGCTGGTTTTTCTTCAATTTTTTCCCACACAATGCACTTTTGGGATAACACAGCTATAATTTGGCAAATGAACTATTACTTTATTTTTAATTTAGTTACGAATCACTTGAATTCACTTAATAATTTAATTTGAGTGGGATTTTTCTTCGTTAATGGGTGAACAGGAAAAAACGCCTAAAATGCAGCAATTGATTTTGTCATTCATTCGATGTACACCGGTTGGCAGAATGTTGATAAACAATTTATTGGGTTTCCTTTGGATTTTATTTTTAATTAACTATGACGGACACAACAGTAAGGATGCGAATTTCATTCGTCTGTTGATAGTATCAAGGATGGTTGAACAATATAAGAAAATTCAATTCGATGTATTTATAAATAAGAGCTCTTTCGTGCGAACATCCTCAAGTGATGGATGAAGAGCAGTCAGTAGTATTTGACATATTAATTTTTTTGTTGTTCTTAGGCGCAAGTCAATTGGAAAATTCCTTTTTTTGTAGCGGTGGTAGTGGTGGATAAGTGTTATAAATGTGGAGAATATATGGGGATTATTTGTGGGATGGTTCGTGTCTTGGATATAACAGTGGTGGGTGGACGGAAAGGTTATTAAAAATTTATAAAAAAAAATCTAGTTTTATTGTGGGAAGACTGGCAGTCGGCGTTTGGTATTCAATTCATTCTATGTAAATCCAATAATATGATTATGCCTACGAAAGGTATATAACCTTAATGGTATCTAAAAGACAACTTTCAGCTTTGGACTCGATGTATGTTCATACTTATTTTAATGTAAAATGTTTGCGATTGAATTTGGAATTAAATTACCATAGAATTACAAGTCAAGACTTAAAACTACCTATATTTAAAGCCGTATCTGATACCATCGATGGTCATCATGGCCCAATTCGGCTGTAATGCACGACGCCCGAAAACAAGTCGATTATGTTTCCATTTTTTAATTAAGGCTGAGATAGTTGCTCAGTTTATTCCACAACGGGTTCCGGGCCTGAGTATTCGGCAGTAGAGCCTGAACGGGGCCCGCGCATCCGCAATCTCATTTCCTTCAATGCCTCTCTGACCAGGTACCCACCAAAGTTTGACCTTATTGTGAGTAGCTAGGGATTGGAGAGCATTGAAGCGGCATTATCAGTCTTGAGTCCACAGAGTAGGAGCTCAAATAGACTTTTTGGGTTTAGGGTGGGTCCGCTGTTTGACCACGTGGTACGTTCCCCAATATGAACTTATAATTTTCTGCCAAAGTAGTATTCACTTATCATAACATTAGCGACAGTGCAGAGCATGTGCTGATCGGGAATATTCACGAGCATCCTCGTATTTTGTAATAGCAAATAACATATTGTCAACAAACAAAATTCCCAAAGCATCAACTCGCCATTATAAGTCGAAAAGCAGGAACGTGAGCTGGGGAATCCATAGGATTAACTAAGAGCACTATGTATGTACGTCAAAGCTTTCTAGGTAACAATCTTTAGTAAAATTGGTTAGTATTGTTGTACATGCTTGTCATACTATTCCAGATGATCGCCTATTAAAGTACCCACCTAGTCCGCTAATCGCTCTAATGCAAGTTCATACTCAAAATCAAAAGACAACATTTTACTTTCGAAAACTTGTGTAACCTAATAGTTTTGTAACTTTAATTTAGGTACAACATTCATACTGGTCAGTTCTTGAAAGAGTAACTTGCACGCATATGGCATTGAAATTTTAGACACATTCGCCGACGACTGACAATAATGACACCACGAACAATAAGCCAAGCGCCCGCATGTCTTACAGACATCCACATCGAAGGCATCCGAGGAAATCATCAGACGTTCCATGATCAACATACTGGCTCCGTATGAAATCAGACAGTCTCGCTCCATTTCACCCAAACGCAGACCGCCCTCACGACTGCGACCCTGGGTTGGCTGCCGGGTCAGTACGGCTTTCGGTCCTCGTGCACGTGCGTGCATTTTATCCTGAACCATGTGCTTCAGTTTCTGATAGTATACTGGACCGGAGTAAATATAAGCCTCGAGAGACTCTCCCGTAATTCCCGAGTAGAAGTAATCTTTGCCCATGTAATTAAAACCGTGCTTGAAGAGTTCATCTTGAATATCTTTGCACTTGGATCCACCGAATGCAGTTCCGTAGTGGAATTTACCCTCTAAGAGTCCAGCCTTGCCACCAAGCAGTTCCAACGTCTTTCCTACTGTCATCCGAGAGGGAAAGCCATGGGGGTTCATCACCATATCTGGGCAGATCCCGTAGTCATTAAATGGCAGATCTTCTTGATCGACAATTAGACCGGTGACACCTTTCTGTCCATGACGTGAGCTGAACTTATCGCCGATCTCAGGACGTCTAGTTTGACGAAGAAGAATCTTTATAAGAAAATCCTCTTCACCGTTCGCAGAGACCATTACTTTCTCGATGTAACTTGGCTCTGGACCTTTGTATGAGATCGGTACGGCCGTGTATGGGATTGACGCCTGACCCGGTTCCTTCTGCTCAATTGGGTTGATGGAGGTTACCGCTGGCATTTCTTTGTTGATCAGAATCTGTTTGTTCACAACCATTTCACCGGGTGACACAATCCCATCGGTGTCAAGAGCTTCATGTTTGAAGATAACCTGGAAAGTAGAAAATTAAATTAAAATTAAATTAAATTTCTTTTGGAATGAGTATGCCTTTACTTTGTTGGTTGTGGAATCCTTAAGGGGTCCCATGATCCTGTCGTATGTCTGATTAGCATACCGTTTCACTGTACATTTAGAGTTCTTGTACACCAAACAGCGTCCATACCCACGATCAATTGATGCCTTGTTCAAGATGAGAGCATCTTCAATGTCATAACCGGAATAGCTCATCACGGCGACCGTTGCATTCTGGCCAGCAGGAAGCTTATCGAAGTTTGTCAGCTCAATGGTCTTCGATTTGACCATTGGAGCTTGTGGATAAACCAGGTTGTACATTAGCGTATCGATTCGATTCTTCTGGTTGTACCCAATCACACCCATCGCTTGCTTACCCATGGCACATTGGTATGTGTTTCTGGGACTCTGATTGTGATGAGGGTAGGGCACCAATCCAGCACATACTCCCAGAAGAGTGAACGGTTCTACTTCCAAGTGCGTCGTGTTTTCTGCATTGATTTCAGTCTCATTCCAGCAAATGAACGAATCATTTTCCTCATTCACATCCAGATACTCGACCAGACCATCGGTAAGGAAATCCTCGAATTTGCGAACACCGCGTTTCAACTCTTCTATGTGACACTGATGCACCGCGGGCTTTCCTTTGATCACGATTATATACGGACGGCATAGACGTCCGCCATCAGTGTGAATGTACACACAGCGTTGAGTGTGGGATGTATGGATTGATACAAATGGGCCAAGGAGTCCCTTCCGCCGCATCATACGGAATACTTGAACAAGCCTCTTATAGCAAATTGTCACTCCAAGGATGTTGCCGTTGATGAAGACCATGAAGACTTTTGGATTATTAATAGCGTCGCCACCAACCAAGCGAATGTCCTCCACACCGGCATTGAATGCCAATCGAATCACGGGCGCTTCGTCGACTTCTGTTGTGATGTGCGTCATTAGTGCCAAGTTCTTGACCAATCCACAAGCCTCTCCTTCTGGGGTGTCAGACGGGCACAACATACCCCATTGACTGGGCTGTAGAGAACGGGGACCAGACACCTTGCGGGTTTTCTCAAACTGTGAGTTCACTCTGGTCATCATGCCTAGTGCAGAAATGTAACTGAGCCTTGAGAGGACCTGTGTAACGCCTGCACGCTCCATTTTGAAACGTTTGATGGTCCAATTTCCAGAGGAGATTGCCGACTCCAAGCCGACGGTAATCTGTGCTGCTCGCATGTGTTTCACCACGTCGAATTGTGCAGCTTTAACCTTCGGGATATTTTTGTCCGCAATAGTTTTTAATTCCCAGTTGAGACGCTTGAAGAGATCCTCAAACATGAGAGATATCAGCGAACCAGCCAATTCCAGTCTTTTGTTGCCATAGTAGTCGCGATCGTCAAATGCATTGCTGTCCAACTCAGCTGTCATCACACGCCTTACCATAAGCGACACGTAAATCGATTTGATTTGGAAATTGAAATTCTCCACTGGCACATGGGCCAGGATCGTCGTCATGAGAAGATCTCTGGCCTCGTCTGCCGGTGTCTTCAATTTCGAAGCTGATGTCTGGAATCTTTTCACCACCAACTTCGAGCCCATAAACTCCAACGCACGTTGCTGGGTGAAAACCTTCAAATGAAAAGCTTCCAGTAGTGATGGGGCGAAGCGGTTCTGTGTCTCTGTGTCTGTGCCAATCAATGACATGATCTCCTGATCAGAAACTATCCCCATAGCCTTGAAAATCACAACAATCGGTATATCATCTACCATAGAATTATGTTTCAAAAAGTACTTCCCGTGTTTACTTAACACCAACGTTCGTGATTTTTTCTCATGCGTAGAACTAGTTACCTGACATTGCACCTGTCCATTGAACTCTTCGGTTATCATCTTATTCCATGATAATTGTTCTTGAATAAGAATTACTTTCTCCTGTCCTCGAACAACGAAATAGCCTCCAGGATCCAATGGACACTCGTTCATTTTTGCCAACTCATATTCAGACTTACCACTTAGGACGCAGTTAGATGACCTCAGCATGATTGGCATACGTCCAATCAATAGGTTGTTCCGAATTATTCTTTGGGAGCCCCTAGTGTATTCGATGTCCACCGTAATCGGTGCAGAGTATGTCACATCCCTCAGGCGGCACTCATGCGGCGTTGTCGGCTTTGTAATGTTGAATCCATCCTCGATGTCTGGCGTACCAACGTTCACATCCAGATACTTTAAATAGAACATAGGATCAGCATCGCTTAGAACAGTTTGATTAGCTTGAACAATCTGCTTTATGTCCAAATTTACAAAATGATTGAATGAATCAATGTGCTGTTTGACCAGACCTTTGACTTGCAGAAACGCCGGTACCAGTTTCCATTTTTCCTCCAGCGGTTTAATTGGTTTCGACCAGGATTTCGGGTCACTATCCCAGGAGTTCTGATTATTTTTTTCAGACATTACTTTAAAGTCTGTTAATAGTTTTCTTTAAATAGCTAAACTCACATGGAATTGAATTGAGAAACACGACCTTTTCAAATTGCATTTAGTTAAAAGTCAAAATACAGGCGAGAAGTCAGAGATGGTGTGAGGTTGATTTGCTGCAAAATTTTTTGTGATAAATATGATCCTTCAACAGTCGGCAATTTTAAATATAACTTGACTAACTTTTCTTTTTGTGTCTGTATCACCTTTGTATCGTAATTATCTACATTTAAAAATAAACCTACTAAATTGGTTGAAAATTACGAGCGGGAGAAGGAAACATACGCATTTTGCCTTTTAGTTTTATAGATATACATATGATACGGAATAACAGATTTTCTGATATAAAGTTAATTTTTTAATGCAAAAGAATAACAAGTATTCATTCCGCAACGAGATATAATTTTACAATATTGGACAGCATTCACTTGCGAAATTCTTATTCTTATATTTTTCTTTATGCCAATAATGTGTAGGTATTGCAGCTTATATTCAAGTTTACTTGAGTTAATTTATGTAAATGATTATCATACATTTGGTTTCAAACCCAATTATTGCTAGTTTGGTGGGCGGTATCTACTTTATATAGGTAACTTTTCTGGAATAACCAATAACCATCCTAAAAATGTTTTCACCAAGGTAGGTACCTACTTAAAACCTATTTCCGTAACACCCCTGATATGTTATTTTGTTATAAATACTGGGAAAAATTATCACGGGCCACTTCGCTGCGAAATATACAAGTCGTCTTGGTTGCGCATTTCGCCGCCAACTCCACATTAAGCTGTCAATTTGACATTTACCAGCGTATGTGACGTGTAAAAAATTGTATCTGCAAAAAAGTAGAATTCCATCATCCAGAATTTTATTTCAATAAACTCTTGTGATTTTATTCAATTAATTTGTTTTCATATAAACCTCTACAATGGGTTCCTTCCGACGCGACAAAGACGATGAGGACGAAGGTAAGGTATAAGCATTAAAAAGCGATTCTAGATAGCCGGGTATCGTTTTTGATGTTCTGACTCGAAGTGATGTTTTTACCTACGGATTTATTTTATAAATAAATGTGACCAGATTACTAAAAGTTGTATAGAATCAGCGTTTAACATTTTAATAAAACTAGGATTATGGTTTGATTTGTCGTAAGTTTCATATTTTGGAGTTGATAGTTGACGGCCTTGTATCTGCTGCGCTGTAAATGTACACATCTACAAATTTTGGCAGATGTAATGGGAACGGGAGTTGGGGATCTTTGAAATTATGCTGTCCTACACCTCTTACAATTACAGAAATGAATTGTGAACTTTCTATGTATACCTACCTACGAATTCATTTTTAAACGTAGAATATTGGACTAACTTTGAACATTCAAAACAATTTAAACTTACTAATATTCTGTGCTAGTTTGTATTATTTAACTATCGCCGTGCGTTTTTCTAACAACATTTTGAGCATTAACTATGCGTTTCACCGCGCAATCCTATGTTGTTTCTTACTAGGGGGAGAAATTGGTCATGATATTGGAGCTTATATCGCAAAAAAGGAAACATCTGTTTCTGTTCGATGTCGACATGTGTCTACCTAGGCAGCTGGTTTCGGTTTTTAGTCTTAAGTGCGGTGGTATGGTAGAGATAAAGTGTCCGTATATGTTTCCATCTATAGTTGTCAATTCAGTTTTAACTGATAAGAGGATATTGAATCTGAGAGTATTGTTATGTTTTTCGTAAATTGTGCAAGGTCACATCTTGCTATAATTGCGTTTTCTAACTCTTGAGTTAGTGTTTTGTTTTTCATGTCTCTTATAATAGACGCTCTCTAACTGTCTTACTGTCTATTATAACTAAATAGAAAGTATATTCATAGCATGTAAGTATCATAAAGTGATTTGTGTTGAAGTTAAAAGGATAATGATAATGGAGATCATTAGAACCCCTAACAAACTGAGGCTAATGTGGGTCCCAAGTCATGTAGGGATTTAAGGCAACGACCACGCCGACACCGCTGCCAACCTTGCACACTGGGCCCCAGTTTACAAAGTTGAAGTTTGCAATAAACAAGACCTGATACGTACCATCAACCACAAACTCCGTCTCAGACAACTGACGGATTGGCATGACTACCACCACCATTATTCGCTTATTAATACGACTAGAAGCCAGCCAGTTTACCCCACTACAACTACATAACCTATGAACACTACCTTCGTGAGGCTGCGGTTAGGACACACATCAACAACCCACCAACACCTGCTCAAAAGGGAACCTCCGCCACGGTGCCAAGCTTGTAATACCCAAATCAACATATACCATGTATTAGGATTAACCGAATGCAGAACCAGATCATCAAACTACGAACAACTTTACACAAACTCATCAGCCTACGAGATACTAAGAAACCCAAACCACGAAAACATTCTTAAAATATATAATTATGTAGATAGATATAATTTACCAATTTAAGTTAGAACTTATAACTTATACTAACACACTAATTTAATTCTAAGATTAATACTATAGAGCCGTAAGCCTTGCAGTTAGTGCTCTCACTAGATTAATATATGTATTTGTAATCATATGTTAATAAATTATAATAATAATAATAATAATAATAATAATAATAATAATAATAATAATAATTCTCCGTTTAAATCTGAGATACATGTTGGTCAAAAGTTCAGTCATCATTTAAATAGGAAGACTGAATTTAAGCTTTAAAGATAAAAAAAAATCGCTGACTTCAGAAACTTTGGCTTAGCGATTTCAAATTAATTGTCTACGATCAACGACGTTCAAAAGTCCTAAGTTTTTTCATTCATCCCGTTCCTTCCTTAAAACTAAAGTGAAATTTGATCTACTCTAAAATGTGTTTTAATTGCTTATCGAATTGCAATTTCTGGAATGAAGCATTGAAAGTTTCTTTGCTCTCACACTTGATTTTGTTTTTAAGTAAACATTCGCAAGTGAGTCATGAAAAAGTCGATTGATTTTTTTTGTGTATTTGACTGCCACGCAACAGAGTAAAAAATGTAACTTCACGTCGTGGGTTTCTGCAAGTTGTTTTCCAATCTTATTAGCCAACGCCAACCTGTTGAATCGAAATAGATTTTCCTCCACTTTACTTGGAAATGACAATGGCAACCCATCAATTGTCATAGAAACTTCAGTCCACAGACTACTCGTACGTATTTGCAAATAGTCAATTTTCTAACGCCAGTTGTCGAAATATCGGAACAAAAATGCATCGTGGACCTAGAAAAAGTTTACATAGCAAAAGAAAATAGAAACAAATCATTAAATTAATTTTGTTGTTGTTTCACCTCAGGTCCTACCAACATCTATCAGAACTTGGAGAAGACATCTGTACTTCAAGAAACACGTACATTTAACGAGACACCAGTTAATCCCAGGAAATGTATACAAATATTAACGAAAATTCTTTACCTTATCAATCAGGTGAGTTAGCTTCAACAAAGTGTCTCGTTTCATTCTCTCTACCATTTGCATGTCCTTTCATAATTCAGGGTGAGCAACTTGTCTCTCGCGAGGCAACCGATTGTTTCTTCGCCATGACCAAGTTGTTCCAGTCTAAGGATGTGGTTCTCCGTCGAATGGTCTATTTGGGGATAAAGGAACTCAGTTCTATTGCAGAAGATGTCATCATCGTAACGAGTTCATTAACCAAGGACATGACCGGAAAGGAGGACCTGTATCGCGCCGCCGCTATTCGAGCATTGTGCAGCATCACCGATAATACCATGTTGCAAGCAGTCGAGCGTTATATGAAGCAGTGTATCGTTGATAAAAACGCAGCAGTTTCATGTGCTGCTTTGGTGAGCTCGCTGCGTCTAGCTGGCCAGGCAGGCGATGTGGTCAAACGTTGGGCAAATGAAGCGCAAGAAGCACTAAACAGCGACAACATAATGGTGCAGTATCACGCATTAGGTTTACTCTATCACATTCGCAAGTCGGATCGCTTGGCCGTGTCCAAGTTGGTCAACAAGTTGACTAGGAACAATCTCAGGAGTCCCTATGCTGTTTGCATGTTGGTAAGTTCCATCATTATGCTCCCCTTTTTTTTTTTAGATATTTAAATCTATTTTTATTTTAATTTCTAGATCCGCATTGCATGTAAACTAATCGAAGAAGAAGATTTCACCGGCGATGACCTGTCTGAGTCGCCGATGTTCACTTTCATTGAGACGTGCTTGCGCCATAAGAGCGAAATGGTTATATACGAAGCAGCCCATGCAATTGTCAATCTAAAGAACACTAATGCACGGGTTTTATCGCCAGCTTTTAGTATTCTACAACTATTTTGCTCTGCACCGAAGGCAACTCTGCGTTTTGCTGCTGTGCGCACTCTCAACAAAGTGGCGATGACGCACCCAGCTGCAGTGACCACTTGTAATTTGGATTTGGAGGGCCTCATCACTGATTCCAATCGTTCGGTAGCCACTCTAGCTATAACGACTCTTCTAAAGACCGGAGCCGAGAGTTCCGTCGAACGGCTGATGAAGCAAATCTCATCGTTTGTCGCTGAGATCTCGGATGAGTTCAAAATTGTCGTAGTACAGGCAATATGCGCGCTCTGCACTAAATATCCACGCAAGCATACCGTGCTGATGAACTTCCTCAGTGGCATGTTGCGAGAGGAGGGCGGTTTGGACTACAAGACCTCGATTGTCGACACAATTATCACGATAATAGAGGAGAACGCTGACGCAAAGGAGTCTGGTCTCTCGCACTTGTGTGAATTCATCGAAGACTGCGAGCATACTTCATTGGCGGTGAGAATTCTTCATCTGCTCGGCAAAGAAGGACCCTTTGCCAGTAATCCGTCAAAGTATATTCGTTTTATTTATAATCGCGTAATACTGGAGAGCCCTATTGTTAGGGCCGCCGCCGTTACGGCACTCTCTCAGTTCGGAGCTTCTTGTCCGACACTATTGGAAAACATTCTGGTTCTGCTGGGTCGCTGTCAAATGGATCCTGACGATGAAGTGCGTGATCGTGCCACATACTATTGGCACATTCTACAATCTGACAAACAGGATTTGTACAAAAGTTACATCATTGAGCGACAGAATTGTTCTCTCCCGTTGTTGGAGAAGGCTTTGGTTGATCACTTGAACGGCGATTTGACTGAGCGATTCGATTTGGACATTGTGCCCAAGGCGACGATTATAAAGGAAGAGATCTCCAATGAGGCGATGTTGATTTCAAATGGTAAGTGGGCGGCAGTCTGTTTTGACGATTTATTTTTAAATTTATGTTTTAGCTCCACGAGTACCAAAAGTAACCCGAGAAGAGGAGAGTGCTGCTCGGCTGGCTCAATTACCCGGAATTCAAGTTCTTGGTCCTATTCATCGGACCACAGCGCCAATACAACTCACCGAAACAGAAACCGAATATACCGTTCAATGTATTAAGCATATATTCAAAAATCATATTGTATTCCAGGTGAGAGGATCTTTTGCATAGTCATTAAGTTTTGTAGATAAAGGTTATGGTATGCCAACAAAATTCATAGGTAACGATAGTTAGGTAGATTGTTACCAGTGGTATTTTAAAAAATAGAACCAAGACTCGTCGCCGTGGCCGTGGTGGTTAGTGCGTTGGACTACCATGCAATACCATGCTGCCCGGGTTCAACTCCTGGCCGGTTCTAACACCTAAAAGAGTTTTTTTACGGTGCCACCTCTTTCGAATGTCTGACAAGCATGAAAGAGTATCATTTGTCACGATTGAGCTTCTCAACTTGCCGTTCGGAGTCGGCAAAAAGCTGTAGGTCCCTTCCATTCGTGCAAAAATATAACAGGCACACACAAATGGTTGCGAGAAGCAGGCCCCGGTTCACCTCGAGCTGTAGCGCCAACTAAGTAAGTAAGAACCAAGACTGCCATTTTGATAACACAAACTCGTGATATCTGGATGTAAGTGTGCGCTGCACTTTAAAAATCGTTTATATCTATTCTGTGGAATAAGAAAGTTGTCAGTTTCTTTCAAGGTAATCCATAACAGAGTGTTCAGGAAGATGGGGGCGACATCAGTGAAACACAGTTCGGTTTTAGAAACAACATGGGCACGAGAGAAGCGCTTTTTATGCTAAATACTATGATACCAATATGTCGCGAAATAAACGTCATCCACACGAGATGACGAGAAAGTAAAACACGATAAACGAAGTACTTCAATCCAAGAATCTGGATAGCTAGGATCTCTGTATTGGAATCAATCCGATGATGTTCGAACCACAGATGACAAAACATGGGAAACAGCAATTAAAAGAGGAGTGCGACATGGATGTATTCTTTTATAACTCTTATTTAATGCTTATTCTGAAGAAATAGAGTACTGATGATAGTGCGTGTTAGAGACTTACTTAAGATATTGATGGCCAAATATCTGGAATGCTTTTGTAGTCTTCTTCCGTTAGTACATATGTATTTGCCTAGTGTTTTGGCTCTTCGTTTTGTTAGAGAAGGGCACTATGAGATTGGATGCTCCGTAGTTTCTTTTGTTTGTTTACAGAATCTGCAGGTGTCTGTGTTGCTGATTTTCCTTTTGTAGAGGTTGCTGTCGCAGATTGAATGTCCTCGCGCCAGGCCTGCGCAAAGAATTTTTAAATTTCATTTGTTCTTTGTTTTGTTGTGATTGAGGAACTTTTTTGAGTGCTTCAGGCCCTCTAAGTGGTTCCAGTAGCTTTTTAGTTGGTTTGTTGTCCATTCTGTGATGGCTTTGTTGGTGTCTTCTCATGTGAAGCCATAGTGAAGGCATGGTCCAATAAATGGACTGTTGGCTCCTTTTTTGCCCAAGATATCAGTTTTTTCGTTGCCCTCATGTCCTTAATGCGTTAGCACCCATATGAGTTTAACTACGTTTTTCTTTGCCAGTAGGTTTAGGTTTGAGTGGCATTCGAATGTGGTTTTTGATTTGTAGTTGTGACTTCTTAGAGGCTTTAGTACAGCTTGGCTGTCAGACATTATGTTAATCTTTGTTTTATTTAAGTATCCCTCCAGTATGATTTGTGAGCTGTTTTGATGGCAAATAGTTCCGCTTGGAAAATTGTGGCATCTTTATAGAGGGATATGTGGATGTGACATCTTGGCCGACTATTCCCGCTACGACACCATTCTCTGTTTTCGACCCATCTGTGTACCATTGTTGGTCATCGCTCTTGGTTTACTTTGAGTTGTTATTCGTCTCTGTTCGAGAAGAATGTTTTGTAATTTTTGACAAGCCTTATTTTTAGGGACATGTGATCGCTGGCGCTGGTCTTTTCTTTAGGTAGATAGTCCTTGGTCAGTATACTTAGATGTCCCTTTAACTTGTGCGTTTCAACTAAATATATGATCAGGATCACCTGTTATATGCTATTGAAATGGATCAGCATCGTTTATTTTGTAATAACTGTTGGCTTTCAACGTGAAAAGCCATGATTCTGAAGTAATTTAAGGTCATTAGTGTGGGCACCGTAGCGCAAGTGGTTAGTGCGTCGGACTACTGAGCCAGCGGTCTTGGGTTCGAATCCCGCCGCAAAACACCTAAAAGTTTTTCACAGTGCCCACCTCTTTCGAATGTCTGACAAGCATCAAAGAGTATCATTTGTCACGATTGAGCTTCTCAACTCGCCGTTCGGAGTCGGCAAAAAAATGTAGGTCCCTTCCATTCGTGCAAAAATATAACACGCACACACAAATGGTTGCGAGAAGCAGGCCCAGGTTCACCTCGAGCTGTAGCGCCAACTAAGTAAGTAAGTAGTGGCCTAGAAGTAGCTGTTTTACATGATCCACTTAGATACGGACTTGGAAAGTTTGATATTTATTTGTAAATTCGACACAGAGGCTTAAGCGTATGATTAAAAGAATAAGTAAAATTAGATTTAATTTGTTCCTCTTGAATTCTCTGGCTACAACCAAGAGGTTGTTCTATATATTATACAACCACAATCATGTCCTTTTTGTTTATAAATTTTCCAGTTCGATTGTCTCAACACATTGTCAGATCAGATACTAGAGAATGCCCGTGTAGAACTTACAATTCCCGAAGGATTTACAACCAGAGCCGTTATCCCCTGTCCTAAATTGCCGTACAACGATCTGAAGACCACATTTGTTATTGTTGAATTCCCGCAAGACTTTGCAAGCTCAGCAGGTTTGTTTGGGTTTTTTCTTTACTTCGATCTGTTGAATATTTAATGTTTTTGTTTTTAGCAACCTTTGGAGCAACACTTCGTTTTGTTGTGAAAGATTGCGATCCAACAACTGGTGAGCCAGATTCAGAAGACGGTTATGACGATGAATACATGCTGGAGGACTTAGAGGTTACCGTTGCAGATCAAATACAGAAATCTAAAAAGAGCAATTTCGCCGCAGTCTGGGATGCAGCGGATACCGAAGGTAAATATTCATCTTGCCTTAATTTTAACAATTAATAAAAAAACAAACGTTCGATTATTAGAATGGGTTGAAGCTGAGGAAACTTATTCCCTATCTGCTGTAAATACCCTGCAGGAAGCTGTCAATACGATATTAAAATTCCTCGGTCTCGGACCGGCAAACATGTCAGAAAAAGTCCCCGACGGAACACATACCCATACACTTTTATGTTCAGGTATGCTTTTATACTTATTTAGCTATATTCTTACTGACAAATGAATACTCCTTCGAACAGGTACATTTAGAGGTGGCGCTGAAATATATGTACAAGCCAAATTAGCACTATCCGACGGTGTTACAATGCAACTGACTGTTAGGACGACAGACACAGATGTAGCAGAGCTAGTAACCTCGGCAATAGGATAAAACAATTTTATTTTCCCAAAGCTTAACAAGAGCACTGTCTTAGGCTTTATTGTTATGTTTCTATTATTATTCTTTTTCTTTTTTTTTAAAAAACACAAACAAGTTATATACATGTAAACATTCAATAAACATAAAATGAAGCATTTATAAGAAATGCATTAGTGTACCACGAATTATTTTCCTTTTGATAAACTTGCAAATGCAAAATGTATTTTTTCTTATGTTGAGCATATAAATAAATATTTAGTATAATACTTAACGACTTTGAGCGATGGCTGTGGGTATCTTTATCATTGAATCATAAAAAGCTGGCTAGTGGGGTTCAACATCCTGCTGTTTTTATTGAAATGTTTGTGTTCATGTTTCGGCGGAAAGCACAGGAATTCGATGGACTACTACATAACAACTAAAACATCTGAGTAGAGTATGGCTGAGTTCCAAAATGTAAAAAAAAATGTTTCGATGCGGTAGGAAAACATTTTTGATACGCATCCGCAATGCAACCTAAATGCTTTTTTAAAACACTATCAGATCTGTGTCATGGTGTGCTTAATACAAGCAACAGCCATAAGCAGAAATTTGCCAGGGCAAAATATGCATCAACAGGCTCATCATTTAGTGCTGGTGTTAGTGGTTAGGCTACGCTACATTTCAACACTACCACTAGCAATAAATAAACAAATATAAGAACAAATGTACATAATTAGAGTTTATGTTCGAGGAACTACATTACGCAATACATTTTTTAGTGTAATCTTGTTAAGATTAAAGTCACTCATGCGGCTAATGGGCTCATGCATCCCGTAATTTGTTCTGTGATGAGGAACATGCAGTAACTCTATACTACGCAGGTAATGCGATCCCCCACGAAAGTTTAATCCTAAACAGGATAATAAGTCAGGTGCATCAATCAGACCTGAGATCAGTTGATGCATAAAAATTATATCATTATTGACCCTTCTTTGAGCCAAAGGCTGCATTTGCAACAGTTTTATCCGATGCAAATATGGGGGGAGGTTAAAAGGATCGTCCCAGGGAAGACCTTTCAATGCGAATCGAATGAAGCGTCGCTGGACGGCTTCAATACGAGTATTGAGAATTTTCTGATAAGGTGTCCATACTTGCGAAGCATTTTCGAGGTGAGGACGGACAAGACTGTTAAATAGTGAGAGGGTGACATAAGGATTTTTAAATTCTTTACACCATCTTTTAACGAAACCTAACATTGAATTTGATTTATTCACAATGTGGTTTATATGCTCTTTAAAATCAAGTGCAGGGCTAAAGTAAACACCCAGGTCCTTAAAACTATAAACCCGACTGAGAGAGTGATTCGATATCAAGTAGTTGAATATAGTCGGTACCCATTTCCTAGAGAAAGTCATGGACTGACACTTGAGTGGGTTAAGGACTAAACCATTTTTAGAGCACCAGGTACTGAAACTATCAATATCTGATTGCAGAAGTCTACAATCATTTATGGTTGTAATTGCTTTACTGATCTTCATATCGTCGGCAAATATAAGAATGTTGCTATGTTTTATGATTGATGGAACATCATTGATAGCAAGAATAAATAAAAGTGGACCTAGGTGGCTCCCTTGAGGGACGCCAGATCCTGCTAACAAGGAGTCTGAAAGACAACCTCTAAATTTAACCTGATATGACCTCTGCTTGAGGTAAGAGCCAACCCACGAAATAAATATTGGGGGAAAACCTAACGCCTCGAGTTTGTAGATAATAATATCATGAGAATGCTGATCGAAAGCTTTGGAGAAGTCAGTGTACACACAGTCCACCTCATGACCACTTTCTAAGGCATTGGAACAATTATGGGAGAATATTATCAGGTTTGTGACAGTAGACCTGTTTCTAACGAATCCATGTTGTTCTGTACAAATAACACCCCGACAAAGAAAAGTAAGGCTTTCACACACAACTTGCTCAAATAATTTTGGTATGCATGACAACTTTGAAATCGGTCTGTAGTTCGTAATAATATTTCTATCGCCTTTCTTAAAGACGGGCGTAATAAAAGATTGTTTCCAGAAGCTAGGGAAATAGCCAGTTGATATGGAGATCTCAAAAAGAGACTTCAACGGCAGAGCAAGGACATCACTGCATTTTTTCAGGACTATTGGAGGTACGCCGTCAGGACCTGAAGAGTAATCATCTTTCAGAAATGAAATAAATTTCGAAATAGTCTGCAAATCTAAGGCAATGTTGGTAAAGCCAACTTGAGGATGCTCAAACTTTGAGATGCTCAAAGTAATCATCATCAATACTAAGCGGCACATCGTTTAAAGATTTACGAAAATTATCTGCGAAAGAGTTGCAAATATCAACAGGGTCATTAAAAACGCTGTTATTATAAGAAAACTCTGCTGGATATCCGTCAGACCTTTTCTTGGAATTAACCAAGCTCCAAAATTGTTTCGGGTTATTCCTAAGTGAGGTTTCCATTGTGCTTATATAGTCATTGTATAAGCTGCTTGAAAGCAGTTTGAATTCATCGAAAAATGCAATATAAATATTAAAGTCCTTTGGGCTGAGACTTTTAATATAATTTTTCCATGCTCTATTTCTTTTATTTCGTAGAGTTTTCAGATCTTTAGGGTACCAAGGATGGTTCGATATTGCATTTTTCGATCATTTTGTTGGTATACAACTACTTATACAGTCATTTAGGATACTATAAAAGCATTTTACTGCATCCTCAATATTAGGTGAAACATTAATGTTTTGTAAATTGGAGCACCTTATTCTTTCAGACAGTTGCTGATAATTAGCCCGTCGAAAGTCAAAGATATACGAGCCATCATTAGGGTCACTATTATCATATAAATATATGACAGCTCAAGTCAAAAAATACATCCACATACATGGATGATGTCTATCTATGTTAGTTATGCTTGAACAAGATTCTTGAACAACAGTACTAACAGGGTCAGAGGAAAATACCAAATCGAGAGTTCGATTATTGTAGTTTTTAATACAGCTGATTTGCTGTAAGTCAAAAGATGTAATGGAGTCCAGTTTAATAAGCTCCTGCTGAGCGGAATTAAACGATGCTGTGAGATAGGATCCATCCTCCGATGGAACCCAGATCGTTTGTGGCAAGTTGAAGTCGCCGAGCAATAAAATGTTATTTTCCGATAAGGATAAGTCATGAATGTGTTCTAAGATAAGCGACAGCTTAGAATACAATGATGTATCGCTATTAGGAGGAATGTATGAATTAATGATAAAGACAGTTATGTCCTCAATACAAATTTTAATACAAATAGTTTCTGTGTTCAAAGGGAAAGGAACACTGAGTAAGCTGGAACTGAGGTGAGAACGAACTGCAGTAAGCACACCACCAGCCAATCCCGTGCAACTATCCATATAACGATATTTTCTATAAACTAGGAACTCGGAGTTGAAGAGTCCAAAATATTGGCGTTTAACCAAGTCTCTGTAAAAACAAAATTTGCAGTTTGCATAAATTTTACTTTGTAAAAGTTTAACGTTTCGGAACGCATTTTATACAGAGCCGATTAGAATTTTCACATGTCTAATAACGTTATATTTAAAGGAATTTTAAATCAGTGGTTTGAAAATGTTGACAAACCCATGGATGTATCCACCAACAGTAGAAATATATCTGCAATACGTATAAGGACATTCTTTAAAACTGGCAGAAACAAACGTAATGCAGCATTATCCACTAAGTCTAAGGAATTCCGAAGTAAGATTCCTAATTCCCAAATGATGTCTATCATAGTAATTTCAGGATGGTACGAGATACATTCCAAGTACCTAATATTTATGGAAAAATGTTCATGCTGTTGTTGGTAGCAATATGAAATTTATTGAAATTCAAATAAAAGCATCGAAAATAATATCGATGCGCAGTTTGCTTAGTTTATGCGCATCAAAAACGTTTAGGATGCGTTTAGAAACTTGCGACTTTGTCATAATTTTGTTGTTTCAGTTTCGGAACTTATGACTTTGTATCTACAACGCATCTGATGCATTTTGGAACTCAGCCTTTCTTGTACAGACGTTCTGTTTAAAGTCATTTCAACTTAAGTCTTCCAAAAATTCCTACCTTGCCTCGATTAAGGTGACTGCTTTTATCACGGACAGCGCTTATTCGTATGCGGATTTGTCATACGCGGCAGACTTAGGCAAGAAGTCTTGAGCTTTCGGCACGTGAGCGAGCGTCTTATGACAATCCGTGTCAAGGCAAAATTCGCCAACATTAGCCTAATATGCGCTCACGCCCCACAGAAGAAAAAGACGACGCTACCAAAGATAGTTTCTACGAGCTTCTCGATAAAACCTACGAGCAATGCCCTAAAAAAAGAAGGACTAGATCTGCTCGCATGCTCTACGAGCAGAAGAGACGGGAAGAACATCGGCTTCTTAGAAGGAAAAAGAAAGAGCACGAGAAGCGTGCATTCGAGGATATTGAGAGATGCTACTCCAGGAACAATGTACGGAAGTTTTACCAGAGGGTAAAAAGAATGCGCCAGCAAAACAAATCCCGTACAGAAACCTGTAGAGACACGGATGGAAATATTGTAGTAGAAACACAGTCGGTGCTGAGAATATGGAAAGACTACTTCTGCAGACTGCATAATGGTGATGAAGACCAATACTCCGCTGTAAAGCAGAATGTACCGTTCAATTTAGATAATGATAGCCAAAACCCCCATCCACCTGATCAAAACGAAGTGCGGATAGCAATATCCAACAAGGCTGCTGGATCTGACGGTCTACCCGCAGAGCTATTTAAAGCAGCTGGAGACGACTTGGTAGTGAGCATACACCAACTCATCTCCAAGGTTTCGTCAGATGAAAGTATGCCAGATGAATGGAATCTCAGCATCGTCTGCCCGGTCCACAAGAAAGGAGACCCCCTCAACTGCTCCAATTAAAGAGGCATCAGTCTCCTCAACATCGCCTAAAAGATCCTATCTGCCATATTGTGTGAGCGCCTAAAGCCTTTCGTCAACAACCTGATTGGCCCCTATCAGTGCGGTTTCAGGCCAGGAAAGTCCACCATAGACCAAATTTTCACACTTAGGCAGATCCTGGAAAAACCCAAGAAGTCCAAATCGATACTCACCACCTGTTCATCGATTTCAAGGCCGCCTATGACAGCATATGGAGGGATGAACTGTATAGAGCCATGTCTAGTTTTGACATTCCTGCCAAACTTATCCGTCTGTGCAGGATGACGATGGAGAAAGCTCGCTGCTCCATCAAGGTCGGTAATGACCTCACCGAGACCTTCGATGTCAAAAAAGGATTCAGACAAGGTGACGCTCTGTCATGCGACTTCTTCAACATCATACTTGAAAGAATTGTTCGAAACTCTCAAGCCAACACACAAGGAACGATCTTCCAGAAGTCCGTTCAACTACTTGCATATGCCGACGACATTGACATCATTGGTAGAACACAGCGAGCTGTCACCGGTGCGTTCGCGAGTATAGAAATGGAAGCGGCTAAAATGGGTTTAGCGGTAAGCGAGGGCAAAGCAAAATATATGCTGTCAACAAAAAGGGACACCCAACATCGACGAATTGGACAGAACGTCATAATAGATAGCTACAACTTTGAGGTAGTAAAGGACTTTGTCTACCTCGGCTCTGCTACAACATCGAAAAATGAAATCACGTCGGAAATCAAACGCAGGATTACTCTTGCCAATCGATGTTTCTTTGGGATAAGAAGGCAATTGAGTAGTAAAGCCCTCTCCCGAACATCTAAGGAGTCTCTATAAAAGATCTTTATCATCCCAGTCTTTCTATATAGAGCTGAAGTATGGACTTTATCGAAAGCGGATGAAGATCGTCGCTTCGAGAGAAAAATCCTTCGTAAGATATTCGATCCCGTTTGTGTTGACGGGTTCTGGAGGAGAAGATTCAACCACGAACTGTATGAGCTGTACAGCGACATTAACCTGGTCAAAAAACTTCACATTGGGCGTTTAAGATGGCTAGGACATGTAGAGCGTATCAACGCTCCGGCTCGCAGAATATTCGACTCTTACCCGGAAGGTCAGCGCAGCAGACGACGACCTCGCCTAAGGTGGCGCGCAGAAGTAGGACAAGACCTCAAACAACTTGACGTGCGTAACTGGAGGCGGTTAGCTAAGGACCGGGATAACTGGAAGAGGTTGTTGGTTGAGGCCTTGGTCCACCCCGGACTGTGGCGCCGCCTAAGTAAGTAAATGTGGAATTCACGCCATTCGCGAATGTGGAGTCAAATCCAAATATGCAAGGTTGCCAAAGATATGATAGAAAATCCGAACCCTCAACGGGCAAAGAAAGTACTGATTCTAGGTAGAGCACACGGGCTACTTCAACTTGAACAGACACGCAAACGGGCTGGGGCTAGTTCAACTGCCCGGGTTGTGAAGAAGAGGACTAAAGTATCGCTCACTTCCTCTGTGATTGTCGTGCTTTATGTGAAATAAGGCACAAATGCTCGGGAAGACATATCCTATCTGGCTTAGCATAGCTTAGATCCATCTATTTCCTGAAAACACTGGAGTTCACATGACACACACAGCATTTTTCACGAATCCACATATACCTTCACTTACTTTTCCATTTCCCACTATTAACCCTTTCACTCACAAACCGATACCCCCAACCCCTTCTTTCTCGGCTCAGTTCCTGAGGGGAACACAACGGGCCCAAATCGAGACCTGCGTGAAACCAACCAACCATGTCGCACAATGTATCTACATACATCTACATTTTTACATAATGCACATAAATATGAGTACCTACCTGGTACTTTTTCTTTTGACAATTTGGACATTTCAACACTTTGCCATCTTGCGACAAGGCCAAGTTGACGTTCATCTCACGCATTTTCGAGCAGAAGGTGAAGGTAACGAAACCTTGTGTTGAACTGATTCATCATTTCTCATATAAAATTTCTCATGACGCGAAAATATACACATGTATGTAGGCATGTATCCACCCGATGCACCTCACCCCAATGCACCTAAAAATAACCCAATCAAACTAATAGACACAGCATCTGGTTGTGTTTATTTGTAATTAACTAAATTCAAATCACAACAGAATACTTCAAAAGCCCTCCCCCATTTTTCTGTTGTTTTTCTTCTTTTTTTCGGTTAAAATTGTAAGAAATTTATTTTTGGACAAGACCAGAGAATGAATTCCCTCCCATACCGTTAGCGTCATCCTCAACTATAAACTGTGATCTGTCACTATTTGTGTATATAAATATACAAAGTTTTCTTTGGCTCCACAAGCTACAAACAACATGAATGGAGAGAGGTGAATTCTGCTGCCGTTTTCAACCTTTCGGCAATATTTTCGAAATACAAACTTGCACTCAGTGAGTCTTGAGAATTCGTCGCGGTACAAACACGCGGATTTCGCTTAATTTATTAGAATAAAAAAATAAATAATTCTACGCTGTGCCTGCGAGTGTGTATACATAGTTTGTTGGTTCAACTCGTGTGGCAGTGTTTTCATAATAAGATGATTTTCATTTTAAATTTTGTTTTCCAGACACACTCGCCAACGAATTTCGAGATCTGAGTCACACGCGAACGCGCGCGTTTTAATCTTTCAACATAATTGGAAAACTCTGCGGAAGTAAGATGTTCAAAGTATCACAGGAGATTCGATTGGGCGCGAACAGTGAGGCTAATAAGTCAAATAATGATAATATTTTTGGAAAATATCAAAAAACACCTGACATGGGTTAGTACCTATTGAATTAGATCTTCGAAAATTAAAATTTAATCTCACTGCCAACTGACATCTGTTGGGCTTTGTGTGTACCTAAATAATGTTCTAGCGTATAGTAGTGGATCCCTGAATTGTAGTCGCAGGATATTGCTATACTCGGTTCTTACTAACTTAGGTGGCACTACAGTCCGAGGTGGACCAGGTCCTTAACCAAAAACTCCTTCCAGTTATCCCGGTCCTTAGCTAACTGCCTCCAGTTGCACACTTCAAGTTGGTTGAGGTCCCTTTCCACTTGTACGTGCCACCTTAGGCTTGTTAGGTTGTCCTCTGCTGCGCTGACCATTCGGGATGTAATTTTTTGATGTTATAACAGAGCCGAGGTAGACAAAGTCCTTTACTATCTCAAAGTTGTAGCTGTCTTTTGTGACCTTCTGTCCAATTCGTTGATGTTCAGTGTCCCTTTGCGTTGACAGCATATACTTTGTTTACCGCTAAACCCATTTTAGCCGCTTCCATTTCTATACTTGTATGTTAAACGCACCGGTGACAGCTCGCTGTGTTATACCAATGATGTCAATGTCGTCGGCGTATGCAAGTAGTTGAAGGGATTTTCGAAAGATAGTTCCTCGTGTGTTAGCTTGTACTCGGTTCATCCTTAAATAAAATCAATTACAAACATACTCGTACATAAAATGCATAAATAAAATAAAAACAAATACTAACGAATCCATGTATGGATATAGCACTTATGTACATTTCATTACATCATGTGTCCCCTTAAAGGTCTTAGGACTCTCCATCGTGTTCGGTTCTTGGCAACGGGTCCTTGGTCTTTCCAGCTCCTGATTGCCGTGACTTCTCTTCCGTCGTCCGGATATTCTAAGTCGAACCACTTTTCTAAGTTTCGCGTGTTACCTAGCTTTTCGTTTAATGAAGTCTTGGTGCTGGTTAGAGAGAGCTTTGCATCCAGGCCAATATCCTGAGTAATCGTAGCAGAAGACTGGGTGCAATGAGTTGCAGATTCTCTGCTGTAAGTTGGTGTTTACCCAAGCACTTTCTGGGTTAATATCCCACATTTCACCAGTATATGTTTTGGGGATCACTGGACTCATTGTAAAATCTGTATGATTCTTCATCTGATAGACCAAGCTCCCTGAGATGACCCTTAAGTTTACAATGTCTTCAGATTATAATTACCCAGCAGTTTCTTCGCCTGTCGGGTTGGGTACGATTGACCGCATTTTAAAATCTCGTTTTCAAAATCTCGCATAACAAAATCTTGCATTATCATAATTTCGCATTATCGGAATCTCGCAATTACAAAATATCGTATATCGAAAACATGCAATATCAAAAAAATCTCGAAAACTAGAATCTCGCATTGAAATAAAATATTTATTAATTCGCGCGAATTAATAAATATTTAATTTCGCGAGATTCTAAATCTATATTAGCTATGTAGGTACATACTCCAAACTCAAATAATTGTAGCATATTAAATACTATGTATGTACATTGCACAAGACTGCTCTAAATACGCGGGATTTTCATAGTAAGCGAGATTTTGAAAATAAGCGAGATTTTGATAATGCGAAATTTTGATAATGCAAAATTTTGATGATGCGGGAATTTGAAATGCGAGATTTTGAAAATGCGAGATTTTGTTATTCGGGATTTATTTAAAAAATGCGAGATTTCGTTATTAGAGATTTTGGTTTGCGGTCAATCGTGACGCTCCCCGCCTGTCTTAGACCCTGAATTTTTGTCTAGGACTTGGTCCTGTTTGTCTTCTCTAGTAATCGGAGTTCCTCTTTTATGGTGTGGTCCCCTAAGGGTGTAGCAGCCCCTTTTCTGGCAAGTTTGTCCGCCTCTTCGTTACTATATATCCCCAGTTGGTCACGCTCCTAGTGCTGTAACTAAACATATGTATCTTAGCACAGAATCCCACGTTCGATCTAAAAAATCGCAGCTTGATGTTAATGCGCGCTGATCGCACTGCTTCTCCAAATCTTTGATTATTATTATTACCAAAGGTGATTTGGTGGGTGGAATGCAATTTTATAATTCTTTTCTGTCGGTGAACAGAGGTTTAATTTTTTAATCAGAAGTCGCTTTTAGCACTGTTGATTGCAAAGTTTCGTTAGGCCTTCCAACATGACACGCACATTGAGGATTTCATGATAAATCCATCAATCGTTTGTGGGCCCCAAAGAGTTACCGGGCAAAAATCACAAGCTAGTGGCCCAGCATATTTTTTTACAGTCTTCGACATTCAATATGAGCTTCCAACCAAAAAATGTTCCAATCTTTGATCCTGTACAATGGTTGATACTTCAATCGAAAAGGTCCATTGTATCAATGGTTCTTAGGGTACTATCGGCTCGATAGACATTCTATCTTTCTAATGAAAGCTAGAATACCATTAGTAGAGGCCTTTAAGCCCCACGTATGAGCCCGGTACTCTCAGCGTATGTACTCGGCGGGCTTATACTCTTTTAGATAAAGCCTTTACAATCTTGACCAACATGTTTAGTTTGACAGGCGGTTGTGACCTGACTGGGCACCGTAGCGCAAGTGGTTAGTGCGTCGGACTACTGAGCCAGCGGTCTTGGGTTCGAATCCCGCCGCAAAACACCTAAAAGTTTTTCACAGTGCCCACCTCTTTCGAATGTCTGACAAGCATCAAAGAGTATCATTTGTCACGATTGAGCTTCTCAACTCGCCGTTCGGAGTCGGCAAAAAACTGTAGGTCCCTTCCATTCATGCAAAAATATAACACGCACACACAAATGGTTGCGAGAAGCAAGCCCAGGTTCACCTCGAGCTGTAGCGCCAACTAAGTAAGTAAAGTGTGACCTGACTATATTAAGCCATCCCAAAACACCAGGCACCAAAATGGGCCAATCGCGACCCCCTAGAATCCATCTCAGGATGCCACCTAACTTGCCACGATTTCCTCAAAGCATTTTATTATCCTGCTGAATTTACTAAATAAGTAGGAGCCTAAAATGTTTCTGCGACTGCGTGCTATACTCTGACATTCACACAGAGTATGTGCGATATCCTCTGCTACACCTATATCATTGTAGTATCTGCAAATATCCGTGTCTTTAAGCCCGAGCCACTTGCCGTGTTTGCCTAAAAGGCAGTGCCCGTACATTATTCCTATAGCTATTCTCTTCTCTCTCTATTTTGTGCCCTGCTTAGTCTAAGGATTTCACTGGTCTTTTTACGGTTCAACGCCGGCTAAACCCTATAGAAGACGTAGAAGAGGTTGTAATGTTTACAGCCCCCATTTGTTGTGAAACCGTTCACCTTTAGGACTTAGTTCCAATTTTTAGCAGATGCACTCTTGAGGAACTATTTTATACTGCCATGTGATCTCTTGTTTTTTTGTCCACTCATTTCGACTCGGATTTGTGTTTTCCAGATGTTTATCCACAAAATGCCAACCAAGTGTACATCGCGCCAGAATTGACCGATGTTAGTCGGGTTCAACTCTTTCACTTTCCTAACGGAGCCGTCCGACTAAACAGTGACGTGTCGTTCATAATCAAACGTAACGGCGTTAAAGGTAACTTTGAGGTTAAGGTATGCACTTGATGAATTTTTGTTCAAATAAAAAAATGTTCTTATTATTCTAACGAATTTATTGAATCGTTCTAGTTAGAAAATCCGTCGGGAATTGTTACCCTAGTCCCACTACAAATAGTCGATCCTGAACGCTTTGAAGTCTCGCTGAGTTTAAATCAACTAGGACTCTATAGGATTCATATTAAGTGCAATACTGTTATCTTACCCAGATCACCGTTTATTATTGTTGTAATTTCTGGAGAAACAGAAGCAGACAGCAAACCAGAAGGTAAATAAAAATACTAATCTTTCTACATACATACATACAATATACGTATTTGTTTATTTTGTAGTACCTGCATTCAAGTCTGATGCATCAAAGGTAACATATCGTGGCGATGGTCTAGACTGCATAAGAATCAATCAACGTAATGAGTTCATCATTGACGGCTCAGAGGCGGGCAACAACATACTGTTTGTAGGAATATTCGGACCAAAAGGTCAATGCGATGAAGTCGTTATAAAACACATGGGCAGGAATATCTACAAGGTTACCTATCAAGTTCAAGATCCGGGCGAATATATATTGGCTGCAAAGTGGGGCGATGACCATATTTCTGGATCGCCGTTCAATTTAATGACTATGTAGAGTATTTATTATAAATGACCAGAATGAGAATGACACACATATAAACTTAACGGAATTACTTGTCAGAGTTAAGTTTAAAATTGTAGAAATAAAGAGATAAGTCCAGAGAAAAATTGTTAATTATTGTAAATTGTTGCAGCGGAAACATGGATGACGAAATAGTTTCTGCGGAGCATTTTCGATTGTAAATAAAGGAGCAACGAGTCAAAAACAGCATGCACAGTCTTCTATGTCTGCTAAAAAGCCTTCGCTTAAAAGTGAGGTCTTTAAACAATGTTGAAAAATGTACACACTCACGTCCAATTCTTAGGTATTAGGTATTAGGTTAGGTTAGGATAGGAAGGGTATGTGATTGAACGAGCAATCATTTACACTCGAAGACCTGTGAATCCCCTCTTAGTTTGGTAGTAAATCCTCTTCTTACCAACTCGTAAACCAGTTTATACTCTTGGTGAGTCTTAGTAGATCCATCCGATATCTTTATATTTCCGAGTTCTGTGATGTCTTCCAAAAATCTATGACCTAAAGTACGGCGGCATAGTTCTTGGAGGGCGGAGCAGTAGCAGAGTTGATAGCGGATCGATTCACTTTTTTCCTCATCCCCGCAGCTTCTACAGTTATCGTTGGGCTCAGGTAGCCATTTGCTTGTCATGTGACATATGGCACAGTGTCCTATGACTATTCCGGTGATTAAGCGTATGAAGGATTTATCCAGATGTAGCATCGTCTTTGTCCTATTAAGATCAAGTTTCGACCATAGAGTACGAGATGTGACTCAGTCGGTTCGTGTGAGCCACAGAGCGGTGATCTCTTTTTCGGTTATATGGTCGATTATGCTGAACAGTGTTTTAATCGCTGGCGGTATGGAGGTGTCAGCATCACTCTTACTTATGGCTGATCCAGCTCTAGCTAGTTCGTCTGCTATATCGTTCCCTTCGATATTGCTATGTCTGAGTACCCAGCACAGTCTAACCTTGTGGTGTCTTATGGCATTTAGTGTATTGCGACATTTTTAGAATGTATTTGATTTCATTGTGTTTGATCCTATTGCTTTTAGAGCTGGCTGATTATATCCACCAGAATAGCCATCTCCATCGGTCGCTTCTTTTTATGAATATTGCAGCCTTTTCAAGCGTAGCTCCGTCTGGAAGACATGGCACGTATCCGGTAGTCGGAAAGATTTCCGTTTATTCAGTGTATCAGAGTAGAACCATGCTCCAGTACCTAAGTGCATCTTTGAGCCGTACGTCGGTGAAGAGTGCTATTTCCTGATATCTGATCACCTTGTTTGACAGCCAGTCTTCCCTACTCGGAAATGGGAATGGTATATTCAAGATGAAGTCATAGTGATGAGTAATGTAGTCTGAATGCTTGGTTAGAATTTCATGATTGCATATCCTCAGTTGCTGTATTTCTTCGAGTATCTCCTAGCCTACTGGTAGGAGTAGTCTTCTCATATATCTCGGTTCAAATTATAACGGCTTTGCGGTTTGTATTGTCTTAACAATAATGAGAGGGAAGTTTAACAGACTCTTTGCAAGATCACACGGAGAGAGCTCTTAAATATAGCATCTTGCTTAAGCTATAAAGATATTGCTAAGATAAATATATTAAAATAAACAACAATTGCCAACCGTTATTACATTTACGAATTAGAGTTTGGCTATTGTGATTTCATCACCTTCAGCTCAGTGGCACATAAATTGAGCTAAATGGAAAATCCGCTTTAAAATGTATGTGGCGGGTGCTTAAGGTTTTGCTAGCAACAACCGCTGGCAAGTGGCAACACCACACACTATGATGGAAGCTGTCAGATATTATTTAGTTTAGTTTAGTCCTGCAACGACGCGACCGCTTGATTTCGATTATTTGGTCTTTTCGTATTTATATTGTTTCAAATAAAAGTTATATTTTTGGAAAAGAGTTTGCATTTTTCTCAGCGACCAAATGTATAACGAAGGGTCAGGTGGTAAGACAGTTTTTTTTGGCAAAATTTTTTCCAATGAAATTGTGTCCATTTTACGGTTTCCTTTGCTACAATGGCAACTCTTTAATTCTTGACATTGCGATGGTTATACTTTTGCATCTCCGCATCCTTTCCTTCTTTCATTCCACTTGGAAATATTCTTACAGAGGGGGTCTGCAACAAACGTGATTTTCCACTGTGGAGCTGCTATCTTCTCCATTTCCATGAAAACGATTATCGTCTTCTTTGCCATGCACAGTGTATTTCCCCTCCGCCTAATGATGATGATAATGGCCTCGCATTTGGGTATTTTCGTTTGCTACACATGACAACAACAAAAAAAGGCCATCAGTGTTCCGGCAGCATTATTAAATCCAATCTCCATCAAAGGAGAAAAAAAACAAGAACGCTCAACGTAATGATAATGATTGCGACTACGATGAACGACAGACAATTATCGTTAGCTTCACATGCCCCCCTATTTGGCTGAAAGAGATAGCTGCTGCTGCCGTTGATGATGATGACTCTACACAAGGTTTTTTTTTGCTTTTTCCCCATAATTCCGTAGGTTCGAAGAGAAACATCATTATTGAAGAAACTGCGTATGCTCATTGCCATTAAATTAATTACATCATTTATTTTCAGAAGAGCCAACTCTCTCGGTCGCACTGGTCCGCCATGGCACTCTTCAACTCTCGCTCTCTGTACTCCATCCAACAAAACCCCAGTGAGAGTTCATTGCAGTTTCAAACTTCATGAAAAGAAGTGCTTTTGCTTTTGTATACCTCTTGATAGAAAATAAAAAGTCCTTCTTTTTTCCCATACAAAACCAATTGAAAAACTAGAAAAAAAAATCACACGAAAAAATAGAAACGAAAATCGCCTCTGTTCTGTCAAAAAAGAAAAGTGACAGCAAAGCCACCATCGCGTTGTATAGATCTCGCCGCAGCAGTACCACCGAAAACCAATTGACAAATGGAGTTTTTGTGTTCTGTGACGGTGCTTTTGCTCTTGCATGTCAGTGTTGGAGATGAATTTTAATGATCATTGAAATTCAATAATTACAATCATTAGTGCACTTAATTAGTTTGATATCGTAATTGTGTGTATGCTGGTTGTGTTTTTTTCGGTTTTTTTTTCGTATTCCATTCTACCATTGTTTTGTTCCACACTGGTGTCGGCTGTCAATTTGTGTGCAAGTGCAAGAAGAAGATACACTGGGATTTGATAGTCGGGAATCAACCTGGCTGTTGATTGGTCATGGATGTAAGTTGAAGGAGGCCATCACCTGGCCTGGCCAGTGGCCATCATATGCACGAGATGATGATGATGGAGATGATTATTGCGAAGTTTGATTGAATTGGAATTGGGAATCCATTACTCAATTGGTTGTACGGTGCGTTTAATGGAGGATATTTCTACTCTATTTGACATTTCGTACTGTACAGGGTACACCGAAGGAGTGCTCAGCGGCGAACATAATTTATACTCCTTAATTTTTTTTTGTCTTATCTCTCATCATCATCATCATTAAAGAGAGCAACTAAATTATTTTCTTTTATTCTTGTTTATTTTTTTTTTTTTGTATTTTTAAATCTTCTTTTCTTGCTATTTTCTTCCATTTGCAATAACGACACTGAACTTCATTCAATCAACAAGGGCCGCGTAAACGGGGTTAGTACCTATGAATTTTTTTTTATTTATATTAAATACCTATGCTCATATTTTATTTAAAAGTGATATTTTATTAAATATATATTAAATTAAATTTTTTATATTTAAATATATTTTTATTTTAAAAACTGTGTTGATGTATACCTTTGGTGAAGAATTGAAAAATTCAGAGAATTCTTTAATTGACATTTGAGTGATAAAATTTGACATAATATTTATAACTGAAAATATAATAAATTATTGCGGCGTCCATCATTTTTTTTGTGCATTTGTCTCCCTTACTCATGCCTGAAATGTTATTACTAAATATATGTCTGTACAACCTACACTGGCTCACTGAAAATGTCTTGTAGAATAACAAGAAAACATGAAATGCCGATTAAGGTGTGCATCGTAACATTGTGGATGACATTTGCAAAAGGTGCAAAACCATGAACTTTAATGGTGGTTTGCACCTTTCGTATTCTAGATTGAAGAATTAAAACAATTTATACCTAGAATTTATCCGAAAAAGGAATAAGTAAAATATTAATTTCATCTTCAATTCTACTTTTAAAATCGATAGATACATACGTATTCCGATATGGTGTTACATGTGATGCATACATACTTATGACATAGTGACGTAGTGTATGATTCGACTCCTGAAGATACCTCCTATGTATTTTGGTAGCCACGTCATGTTACTCATATGTACCTACATTTATATGTACATATATCCCACATGTATGCATGAGCGAAGGGTTTTTGTTTAGTGCAATTTTTTTTCCAGATTTAGCTGTCGGTTTATTAGAGCTAATTCAATTTCAAATTCGATCGTTTTGTCAACTTTTTATTTTTACTAAGTGCCAATTCTTATGGAAGGGATATTTTATTAATATTCGTTGTGTAATAATTTACTTCACTTCACTAATTTACTTCAAAATATTGCGAGGCGTCCGTCATTAACTGCTATAAAGTAGCAAGCAAAAAGGTGCACAGTCATAAACATTCGTTTAAAAACACATATGTAGTTAACGTTCGGCTGAAAAGTTCGTATCGTTTTAAAGAAAAATAATTTTTTTTTTTGAGGGCGATACACCGATTATAGCGATCTTTCAACTTTTCGATAAAATTTTTGTAGTGCGATTTGTCTTTTGCTTCAAAATAGACCTCAGTCTCGGCGATTACCTCTTCATCGGCGCTAAATTTCTTTCCAGCGAGCATTCTCTAAAGGTCTGAGAACAGGAAAAAGTCGCTGGGGGCCAGATCTGGAGAATGCGGTGGATGCGGAAGCAATTCGAAGCCCAATTCATACAATTTTGTCATCGTTTTCATTGATTTCTTCTTCAAATAGGGCCGTTTTCCGCGATTTCATCCTTCAAACGCTCCAATAACGCTGTGTAACAGTGATGGTTTTCCCCTTTTCAAGATAGTCGATGAAATTTATTCCACGTACATCCCAAAATACAGACGCCAGCTGACTGTTGAGTCTTTCCAGGCTTGGGATTCGGTTCATCGCGTGCAGTCCACTCGGCTGACTGTCGATTGAACTCTGGAGTGAAATGATGGAGCCTTTTTTTATCCATTGTCACATATCGACGCAAAAATTCGGGTTTATTACGATTGAACAGCTTCAAACACTGCTCAGAATCATCAATTCGCTGTTGTTTTTGGTCGATTGTGAGCTCACGCGGCACCCACTTTACACAGAGCTTTCGCATACCCAAATATTCATTAACGATATGTCCAACACGTTCATTTGATATCTTTAGAGTGTCAGCTATCTCAATCAACTTCACTTTACCGAAATCATTTTGTGGATTTTTTTGATAATTTCGTCCGTAACAGCCTCTTTTGGACGTCCACTCAGTTCATCGTCTTCGGTGCTCATATGGCCTGTACGGAATTTAGCAAATCGCATACGAATGGTTGCTTCGCCTGGCGCAGAGTCCGGATAACACTAATCAAGCCACTTTTTGGTATCAGTGTTTCCATACGAAATTCCGTTTTATCCATTTTTTTTTTCAAAACAACAAAAGTTGCTTCAGTCAAAATGCTATATCTCACAAACTAATAGTCCGACAGCTGTCCAATTTATACACGTATCTTTTGTAAGTTGGTACTAACTGAAAATTATATGGATTTAATTCTAGTGACGTCCTCTCATAGGGACGATACAAACTTGTCAGCTGTGTTTCACTTACGGACCGCTTGGAGATATCGGAGGGACTTGTATTTTCTTAATTTCATGCTACGTGATAGGCAAATAATGCAACTGCATAGCGTTTAAACTTTAATATTTAGGCTTCGGTAGGAAAAGCAGCTATGGTCTCGGCTATTCTTAGTCAACTTGGAATTGGAATCCATAAAGAATTGATGATACCCTAAAGTTAAATCAGTATTTATCCAGAGATATAGCTCAATACATTGGAGAGTCCCAGCCTGAGATACGGCAGATTTCCATCCCCTTCGGTCCTGGGCACACTGCTTTCAGTTTTCAAGACCATCCGCAAACCGCAATAGTTTTGAACCTGTGGGCTGGGACTGGCCAGTTCCTCTTAGCTAGAGCTTATTGTCCCTGCGCTCGATGTGGCCGAGCCAGTGTAGTCGACGGGTTTTGGGTTTTCGGACTACATCCACATCTTTATACAGCTCATAGAATTCGTGGTTATATATTCTTCTCCATTCTTTCTCCTCGTATCGACGGTTTTCAGAATTCAGTGGATTTCGATTTTAAATTCGTTTGTCTTTTCCAGGACTTGTCTCACTGTAAAAAAATTGTCTATCTAACAGTGGTACGTCCCGATGAATGTGTTGCTTGAGTCGTTCAAGTTCTGTTTCTTCGTTCACTTGTGGGTGTTCTTCACCTACCACTCTCTCTACATGATGCATTTAGCAGTTGCTGAAAGTACTCCTTAAAAAACACCTATAATCCCTGTGCTTCGGTGACTGGGTTTCCTTCACTGAATGCGTATGCGTATGCCCTTTCTATTTATGTAGGTATACCGTTATATTTCTAGGCAGTTGAAATGTTTGGGGACAATTGTTTTGGTTTAGGTTCTATATCAAGATAATTTCCAACTATTGGCACCTGGTATTTTATGTAAGTGCAGCCTCATATCTCCTAATAACCCACTCAAACCTTAAAGTATATATGTACATAGTTGTACTTAAATTAAAACATGTTTTTTTTGCGTAGTATGAAAAGTTTGGAAAGAAACGCCGCCAATGGGAAGACACAGGAGTCCATGAACTAATAAAACTTTGGAAGTGTTGTGCCTACGAATTGCGAACAATCAAAAGAAATGGACACCTCTATGTTGCTATGGCCAAACAGTTGTCTGCAATAGGAATACCTGTCACAGCATTAGAAGTGCACTTTAAAGTTAACAATTTAACACAGCGTTATAGGTAAGTGTAACCACATATCATCATTTTTCAATCTAACAGTCTTTTTTTTGAAGGCAAGAATCAAAAACATACGAAACTACAGGAATAGTGAGTACTTGGAAATTCTATAGTCTTGTGGATGATGTATTCAAAAGTTTATCCGGCCACACATCTAATACACCCGGATTTAAAACGTATGTTTTGAATATATGTATAAATTTTCATATGTATTACATTTCAAATCACTGACAGTGAAAAACGAGTGATGACACCCGCCAGTAATGCGAGCAACATATCCGATTCCTCAGTGTGGAAAAATTCAATGTCCGAGCCAGAGTTTAGCAATAACTCCGAATCTTTCTATAAGTACGAGTACGAGAATATATTCCCTTAAAAAAATCACACTAAACTCCCCATTTTTAGATCAGAATATTCGATGCAACCACGCCATTATATGGAGCCCTCCTCACATGGCAACTCGACGAATCCTGCCGAGGTACCAGCATTTATGAATGCATCCCGCATGAATGAGGGCAACTTGAATCCCATGACACCGAGTGTACCCAATGGCGGCGAGGAGGACTTTGTTGGTAGATTAAGTAAAATTAAGAAATCCGATGACTATGACAAACTAGTTGATATTGTCAAGAACATAGTCGATAATTATAAAACCGGCCAGCCAGACAAAGTTGATTCGTTTACAGATTTCCTCAAGTCCTACTTGCGAAAGTGGCCAGATCGTATGCAAGACGAGGCCATCAATCACATAACGAATTATATAATTGTTAAGAACATGGAGCACACAATTAGTAGTGCGGCTGCCAATAGACAATAAAATTTGATTTGGCGTAATGGGATGTAATAATGTAAGGGGACGAACATTGACTTTGTATTTTAAGATGTAAAACACATAAATGTACTTAAATTAAGAAATATACAGTATATGCGTATATATTTTAAGCAAAAAGACACAAATATACATATTAATTAGATAATAAAGTAAATGTGTGTGTGGTTTTTGTTGCGGAAAAATTATGAACGATTATACAAACATGGAACCGCAGGCAAGTCTCAGACGTGTACACAAACAGGGACCACCGCGCCATCATATTCGAAATAGAAGAGCAGTACATATCACAGCGCCACAAAGCCCACCAAAAGTTCAAAAGCTGGGGTGGAGAATAAAGGAAGTCGACACCGAAATGCTAGAGAACATGATAAGCAGTGTGGACAGAGTAAGAGACTCATCGGAAGAACAAGCTAAAGAGATCTTGAGGTCCTTATCCCGAGTATACGACGCAGCCATGCCACGCAAGGGGTATGGAAACGGAAGAACACCTGTATACTGGTGGAGGATGACATTGCCAATCTACGAGCAAACTCAGAATGCGGAGGCGCTCAGCCAGCTGGAGCTGCATAGTTAGAGCACTAAGTAGACTGCATATACCTAATTACCTGCTAAGAATGATATGAAGCTTAGCGAGAGAACATTATACTATGAAACGCAAGAGTGGCCTAAGATGTACAAAATCACGGAGGAGTCCCTCAGTGCTGGGCCCAATCCTGTGGAGTGTAATGTATGATGGCATGTTAAGAATACCAAGGCCGAGAGGGGTAGACATCATAGGCTACGCAGATGACAAAGCAGTAATCGTTGTAGTAAAAACGCTAGAGCAATTATCCGAAAACTGCAACCAAGCAATCAAAAACGTAAAGGCATGGCTACAAGCATCTGGTCTATAACTGGACAACCACAAGACGGAAGCAGGACTATAAAGGTGTGATGTATGCAGGAGAAAACCCCTCAAGCAGTAGAGGCGTTTTCAAGACTTATACCAAACGTTAGAGGACCCAGGCATCCAATACGAAACCTGCTGGCAACGGGAGCAAGTCGATCCTTATGTACGCGTCGCCCATATGGGCATCAGCGATGGACCGGAAAACGAGGCTATTCAAGCTGAATGGCAAGACAGGTGAACCTCGACAACGAAAGAAGGATGGACGCTGATCCCTAACGTAGACGAGTGGACCAGTAGAAAACATGGGGAAGTAAAGTTCTACCTGATTCAGTTCATATCAGGGCATGGATGCTTTCGGGAATACCTCTACAAATACAGGCACGTGAATGACCCATACTGTGCAAGGGCGAAGCCCAGCACGTGGAGCATATTTTGACCGAATGCCAGAGGTACACAGCGGCACCTAGAACATCCTAGAAAGTGAAATTGGCGGTCAAGTGACACCGATAAGACTTATCACATTCATGTTGACGACAAGCGAGGCATGGAATATAGCGGATGAAGTTAACAAAAATGCCATGCAGCAACTGCGCATCCTGGAGCGGCCAGCAAGGAGCGGGAAGCTTACAATACCCAACAGCTGAGGAAACGGAAGGAGGAAATGTAGAATGCATAGACCAAATTAGAAACAATCAATTTTAAATGTAAATTTACTTCTGTAGCTTACTTAATGTTTTGTGTTCATTATACACGCTACATAGTAGCGAATAACAATCATTTAGCCCGTTTACACCTGCGAATACACCATCCCACACCTGCGAATACACCATTTGTTTGTCCGGCTATCAGTTTAAAACGCCGGCGTTACCGCACGGATTGGTAGGTATCTCCGAGTCTATTGGAATTGGTTTGTGCTTTTATTTTTTTCTATTTAAAGCCGATAATTAATTAAATCTCCAAAGTTTTTTTTTGATAATTTCTCAGAAATGAATTTACTGATGTTGTAGGTACTCAACGGCTGGCTGGTTTGTATGCAGCTACTCACCCGTTGAAGTGTACTACAGTTAAGGCTTTGACTTCGAAATGTTATCGAAGTTCTTACAAGGAATTGTGCTTAATGATAACAATAACATTGTCAGGAAGAAAAACCCATCAGGGTTCGTGAGTCCACTGAAAATTCGTATGGATAAGAGCTGGTTAAAGTTAACTTGTATCCTCAATGTTCCAAAAAAGTACTAGAAATTCGTTACCGGTTGATGAAATAAAGGATATACAAAAAAATATGTAACTATAGTTAAATTATTTTTATCTCTGGTGCATATAATAATCGATTGCTGTAGAGAATGCCGCAAAGCCAAGTGCACCAATAACACCTGCTTTCACACCAGCTCTCAGCCCTATCAGGCCTCCAGTCACGCCACCAGCATACGTACCATTCTTCCAATCTGTCTTACCGCGACTCTAAAGAAAAATAGAACATGAGCTACACAAAGCCAGTGTGAAAACTGATTTCTACTCTACCGATTCAATTGCACACTCCACCGCTGAGAAAACAGCACCAATCATAGCAAAGTTCTTTGCATACGAATGTGTTGTTGTACGCATTTCTTTGAAAATTTGTCGTGCAGTTTGTTGTTTTTCATTTGCTAAAGGATCTGTTATATTAGGATTAACAGATGCACTAAACAAACCAATTGCAGCACCCAATCCATAGCCTTTAATATAAAAACAATTTAAGTCATAACTATGCACCACGATACGTTACGAACTTCAAATTACCCATAACACATGCCATCACCGATTTGAATCCACAGCTCTCTAGAGTTGATTCCACTAATTTCTCTTGATCACTTTTCACTTGAACTGGTCCTAAGTTCCTTGGTATTATAATATTCTCCCTAAATCTAATTCGTAAGAAGAAAATGATATTACTTTGACTTGAAATGTGCTTGTTATGCCATCGTGTATACCTTTGGAAGTTCCCGATAAAGTGTTTCGCCATATCATCCAGATCTTGATTCTCAAAGAATGTCGCTTTATTTGCCGGTTCACGATTCGGCGGAGGTGGTAGCAAAGACATTTTTAATCAAATATTTTAGTTTCAGTTAGGATTTTAGAAAATTAAAATGCAAGTTACGAATATAAATCCGTTTGGGATAGGTAGATTATCTAGAAAATTATATTGACACTGGAATGGACGATGGTTGTCAATTTTGGCATTTGAGTTATGGAAGATCGATGGAATGCTTCCATTACGAGTAGTGGTACGTTCACAAGTGCTAGTGAGATTGTTTTCGATTAACACTAACGAAAAGATAAAAAATCTACATCCTGTATATTAGTGGCTGGCTACAGCTACACGATCATTTCCATACCGATTTTATCCCGTGAGACAGGTAGATTTCATGAGAGTTCAAACGAGAAGGGTTGATTTCACCAAAAGTGCACCGAAAATCCACTTTGAATAGTAATTCTCGGTGGAAGATGTATGTTCTTTTGTCTGCTTTTACACTTAAGACTTGTGAATCTAGACTTTTTTCGAATTTCTCTTTGTTATTTACATCCGTGAGTCTTGCGCTTTTACACTTCAGACTTTTTTCATTGACTCAAATTTGACATGCCTCTTTTATTTTGCAGTTCTTGTATTGGGCAGATGACTAGGTGGGAAGCAACACAATGATAAAACGAAGAAGAGAAAAGAAAAACGTCAAAAAGAGTCGCCAAAAACTTAAGACTCACAAGTCTAAGTGTAAAAGCAGACAAAGTCAGTGTTTCATTTCTCATTTCTCTCGTTGTAGTGTAAATCTTTAACGCTGGAACATCTGAAATGGTTACATATTTTCTGTACATTCAAAAATGCGGTACAAAATGGTTAGCCCCGTTTTTAAGCAACTATGTAACATCAAATTAACATTTTCGGTGGGATCTATGCCAGTTCTGGGATGGTCGATGAAACACATTCAAGAAGTTGCACTATCCATAATGATACTGTAAAATTTTCTAAATCGCTTTTCAAACCAGCAAAACCCTAATTAAACCTTACCAAAGTCCACGATAACTCGTTATTACTTCATTTTTGAACCCATGGATAAGCTAAGCAATGTTTCTTCCAAAGCAGTAATCCGATGCGGATAGTTTCTCATCTTGTAGTATACAGGAACCCATACTACATAGGAACTATACAAAAGATGAAAAAAACAGAATCGAATAGTATACACAAAATATCGATATATTTACTGACTTTATCACAAATTACACAGAAATCATCGCACTTTTTCGTTTTTGGAATAAAATAAAATAGATAGTTCTTTAAATTGTCTCCGAACACATTACCGATTCGAGGAAGTAATTGATATGCTCCGCCTAGTTGAAAGCATACAACAGTATGAGAATGGTGCAAACCCCGATGACAACACCCAGGATCATTGAATCTCGACGTTTTTTAATGTTTATTCTTTGAACCAAGCTGTATAGAAAAGAATTCAAGCTAGTTAGGGCAAAAACAAATGATTACTTTCCTACCTGGAAATCAAAGGAAATCGATTAGAGATATCATTGAAGCGAGTCTGTAGGCGCTTAAACGAGTGCCTCTGCGACAGCAAGTGTTCCTTTGTCTCCATAGCAATGCTAATTTGATCATTTATTAGCGCACTGGAACTGAAAGTAAAAGTGTTTGCTACCGCATTTCTGGTTTAAAGTACTTTGGCTTACCTATTAATGTGACTACTTTCTTTCAAATACATATCCCGTCTGCTTAACCCAGAGCCGGATGGACTGTTCAAATTTGTCGATAGCCCAGAGCCACGCAAAAGTTCCTCTCTTTCCATGCGTGTTGTGTGATTAGCACAAATTTTATTAAACTCCTGCCGATAGCCTTGCAGAATTTCACGGTGTCGCTGTAGTGTGTGCATTGCTGCGGCACCGGTAGTTGGAAGCTCTGACATGTTCTCATTTAGTGATGATAGCTTTAATATAGGTAATTAAATTATGTTTTTTCTATTTCCGAAGGAAATCAACCAACCAACCTTATCTAGCATTTGAGCAATTTCCTCAGACAATGAATCGAAGACATGTTCACCCAAGAGGGGTGAGGTATCTGCTGAACTGTGACCCGAAGTGGTGCCTGCTCCAATTTTGCTGAATGCAACGAGTTTCAGATCAATTTCATTCTCTAGGTGCTTGGCCTGTTTGCGAAGGGCTGGGAATGGAAATTAATATGGAATTGTTATGTAGTAGAAAAATTATTTTATTGTTTAGTTTACCATCATAATTGGAACTGCCCATTATAAAAACAAAAACGTTCGAACTTGTAGGAGAAATACTCCTAGGCAAATTTCACAAATATAATCTTGACGTTTAAAGGAAATGTCATCGAACTAACACTGGACTGGAATGATGTTTTTATTTTTCGTTGTTTTTGTGTTTGCTTTTCTTACAGTAGAGGCTGCAAAATAATAGTTATTAATTTAGGTGTGTTCGTTGGAAGCTCATATGTATTATTCTTGTTAGAATGAGACCAATCGAATAAAAAAAAATACATATTCAAATTAAATGTATACATACGTATTCCTGACTACAATATAATTTTACATTCTGTTTCTTTGGATTCTGAACTTAAAAAATTCCTGCAAAAACTAAGTAAAAAACTTTATGGCAAAATAAAACGTAACAACTCACAATTTGAATAAATGCAAAATGTTAAATTAAGGTGTGTACAAATGTCTGCAAATGTTTGGCGAAATTTAAAAAGTGGGATTGAAGTTTTACGTTGGTCTGCAGTAACGCATTTCGGTTCGCTGGAACCATGTACTAAGGTGGGTATCCACAGGCATGCAAGAATGCGCAACTGTTCGGTTTGCGCAACTGTTCGGTTTGCGCAAATTTATTTTGCTATCCACTAGCATGCATGCATGCACGTTCCTCATATGACTCACCTTTCACTTACCACAATTCGGGCAAACTTTTATAAATGTCATTAAATTCATACCAAAACAAATGACGTAAGCAACACAATTTGCGCAATCATTGCTATCCACAGGCGGCCATGAATGCGCACGCCTGTGTTTGCACACGCAAGTAACATATGATATAGCCACTAAGCAACAACCAACATATGCAACATCAGCAGTCTACGCAAAAACCAACAGTCAACCAACATATGCAACATCAGCAAAGAACATCGAAGCCATTGAACTGGATCGACCCAATGACCAGACTGCAACATCAGCAATCAACGATTATAAATACAACACAGCGACGAACAAGCGGGGCTTAGTTATACGTTTATGATCAAAGAGTAATTGCAGCGACGCTAAGGACGGCGGATTACTTTAGATCGAAGTATTGTATACATCAATTTAATATAATAAAGTATTAACGGCCCGTGGCCGACCAAAAGTATTTAAAGTTTTTTTTTATCCTCTATTCCGACGAAATTGAGGATAGTGATACAAAAGCACAAAATTAGTTAAAGTGTGATTATAATAAAGTGACTTAAAAGAAGCTAATATTCATACAAAAACACAAAAATTAGTTAACATTGAAAAGTAGTACCGTAGCACTGTGAAGCAAAATTTAACGCGGTGTGTAGAAACAAACCAATAAGTGTTAACCATGGCACAACCTACAATCGAGCAGTGTTTAATGACACTGACGGAAATCCTAAACAGACAAAACGGAGCTCAAAACTTGAGGACGATTGTTGAAAAACAAATCAAATATGTACAAGCATTTACGGGAGAACAAGGCACATTGCCCTCCTTCATCGCAACAGTGGAACAAATCCTGGGGGAATACGAAGAAGAATACACCCAACAAGTATTCAACATAATCTACAATGAAAAGATAGCGGGACCAGCGAAAAATTACCTGGCGGCAGAGACTCCAACAACGTGGGAAGAGTGTAAACAAAAATTGAAGATACACTTTAGACCAACGAAGGACCAAGGATCAATTCTAAGAAGTATAAACAACATCAAGGTATTTACTATAAGTCAACTCTTAGATAAGATACAATATATTGTTAATAATATTATGGAATGTGCGACATTCAACGAAAATGGTATGGAGATAGCAAATTGTCTTAATAGTGCACTAGTATTAAGAATTAAAGAAGTTACGGCAGGAGCGTTAGCAGCAGAAATTTATAATGAATACAGTTTATCAAAAATTAGGGCTATTTTATTTAAATACGTAGGTCAAGATGAATACAATTTACGGTTAGAAAAAACACATATAAATCCACACAGAAACCAACACACACACACACACCTTCCAACTTATCAGAATAATAGAAACTATTACACTAACCAAAATCAAAATAATAGAAACAATTACACTAACCAAAACCAATTTAATAGAAGCAACGATACAAGACAAATTAGAAACAACAATTTATCAGGACAGACTAGGAATTATCAGCAACCCCAAAACAGACCCCACAATAATATGAATAACATTCAAAACTCAGGCCAACACAGATCGAGGCAATACAGAGCAGAACCTATGGAGGTAGATGCTTTAAGCAAAAGGGAAGAAATTAACCAAATAGAAAATTCCGAGTTTTTTATCAATTAGCCTCGGACAAAAGAAAAATATTCATACAGTTAACTTTTGAAAATTCAGATTTTATAGCGATGATCGATACAGGATCTACTATAAGTCTCTTAAATTCGAATAGAGTTCCATCAAACCTTTATGAACACATGAAAGACACCCCAATTCAAATAAACACTATTCAAGGTACGGTGAGGAGTAACACGTCACAAGTCAAAACAAAATGTCCAAACCAGTTTGATCAATCATATAACGCAAGAATGAAATGGACAAAAATAGCATTAGACAAGCCATACGATTTCCTAATCGGAATGGATTGGATAGGGAAAAATACAAAAGCCATAGATATTAAAAATGAAGAAATTATTTTACTGAATGGTAAGCATCTTCCGTTCATAACCATACCACTCGAAGAAGTAAATGTGTTAGAATTAAGTGGAGTTTGCAATATTCAAACGAATCATCTTAACAAACTAGAACAGGAATCTATAGAAAAGCTTTTGAGCAGATATAAAAAATTGATTTTCAAAGAAGGAGATCAATTGACTAATACTAATACAATAGTTCACACAATAAAAACCACAACAGACCAACAGATAAACTCTAAATTATATAGATATCCGCCAAAACACGAAGTTGAAGTACGTAGACAAATGGAAGAAATGGAGAAACAAGGGATCATTCGAAAAAGTAACAGCCGTTATAGTTCACCAATAATAGTTATTCCGAAAAAATCGGATAGTTCAGGAAAACAAAAATACAGAATAGTTGTCGATTATAGAAGATTAAACCAAGTAACCATAGATGATAAATACCCACTCCCCAATATAGATGGTATATTGGATAAGTTAGGAAAGTCGCAATACTTTAGCACATTATATCTGGCCAAAGGGTACCATCAGATCTTAGTAGCCGAAGAAGATATCGAAAAAACTGCTTTCGTAACTCCAGCAGGTTTATATGAATACGTGAGGATGCCGTTCGGTCTTAAGAACGCACCCTCAACGTTTCAAAGATTAATGAATGACATTTTGCGTGAATTTATCAATAAAATATGCGTCGTATATTTGGACGACATATTAATATTTTCCACAACATTAGAAGAACAAATTCAATCACTAGAAAAAATATTTAGGAAATTACAAGATCATAACCTTAAGATACAGGCAGACAAATGTAGTTTTATGAAACGAGACACGGAGTTCCTAGGACATATTTTGACTAAAGAGGGAATTAAACCAAATCCCAATAAAATCAAAGAGATTGAAAATTTAACCATGCCAAAAACAGAAAAGCAACTAAAAGGGTTCTTGGGAATGACAGGATACTACCGAAAATTCATCAGGGACTATGCCAAAATTGCGTATCCGATGATAAGATATTTAAAGAAAGATGAAAAAATTAATATTAGAGATCCACAATATATATCAGCCTTTGAAAACCTTAAAACTCTAATAAGCTCACACCCGATACTGAAATATCCTGAATACGACAAACCATTTGTAGTTACAACTGATGCAAGCAATTATGCCATTGGTGCAGTCCTCTCCCAAAATGGACACCCGATTTGCTTTGTATCTAGAACATTAAACAAGCACGAACAAAAATATAGTGTAACGGACAAAGAATTTCTTGCCATTGTTTATACAGTTAATTATTTTCGACCATACTTGTATGGAAATCGTTTTAAAATTATAACCGACCATATTCCTATTAAATATCTAAATAGCAAATACAAAGGAAAGGAATTCTCACAACGAAATCAAAGATGGATTCTTAAACTTCAAGAATACAACTTTGAAATAGAGTACTTAAAAGGAAAAGAAAATAAAGTCGCCGATTTCCTTAGTAGAATAGAACATTCACCTAAGATTAACGAAGATAATGACTCAGAATCTAATATGGAGTTAACAGATACAATTCACTCCGTCGAAGAACAACATCTAGATCATATAGGTATAAAGGAAGAAATCGTTAACAAATATAGGACTCAACTAATCTTAACGTATAGTATAGTAACAAACGAAATAGAAGTCCTGCACGGACGTAGAATTATTTATCTTAATCCTCTTGAAGGAATAGAAAAAATCAAAGACGTATTAATTAGGTTTATGAAGAAAGGATCAATAGGCATATACTCCGAAGTCGAAGATCACGACTATAATAAAGTCCAACAGGTTATAATACAACTATTTTCTATGAGCGAACATATTAAATTCATTAAATGTACTAACAGGGTAGCCGAAATCAAAACCGAGGAGGAAGCTCATAAACAAATTTCTCTATATCACACAAAAGAGTCGATGCATAGCGGAATAAACGAAACGTACTATACACTGAAAAACAAAATTTTTTTTCTTAAACTTCAAGAGCAAATACAATTAGTAATCAATAATTGCAAAAAGTGTCAAGAAATCAAATACGATAGAAAACCCATCAAACCAAAATACCATTTAACAGAGACCCCAGAACATAAAAATCAAATCATACATTTAGATATATTTCATATTGAAAAAAAGCATTCGTAACAATAATAGACAAACTGACAAAATTTGCAGTAGGATATATAATAACCGATAGAAATTGGAGAAGCAAAAAGGCAATTTTAATAGAACACTTCTCAAAATTTGGGAAACCGAAGAAAATAGTAACAGACAATGAGTTCAAATCCGAACATATTTTAGATTTTCTTAATAGAAATGATGTCGAAATACATTTGACAAAACCCAATAGCCATACAGGAAATTCAGACGTTGAAAGATTACATTCAACAATTCTAGAAAAAATTACAGGCATTGAAGAAAAAGATTTATCAGTAGAAATGAAATTGCAAATAGTTTTAGATAATTATAACAACAGATATCACTCCACAATAAAAACTACACCTAGGAAAGCTAAAGAAGAAGTTAATGAAGCAGTACTTAGTGAAAGAGTCCGACAAACTAAACTTAAGAAAATTAACAAACTTAATGATAAACGAGAAACTTACACAGAGGAAAGACAAGTAGGACCAATAAAGAATTACAAACATGTTAGACACAAGGAAGAAACCAGATATAAAATCAAAAACCTTGACAACGTACATGTAACCAATATTAAAAGACCTTACAAATTTTCAGGCAACACTTCTCTTCATAACACTATTAACACCGACAATACACGGAACACTCCAAACAACAGTAATCAATGAACAAACAGGGTTCTTAAAAATAAAAATTAAAGATTTAGAAATTACTAACCAAACAAACACTATTTTACACATAATAAACCCAGAAGAAATACTTAATACAGTCTCAATCATACGAACTAATATAAAACATTTGAACATTGAAAATAAAAATTTGATAATTAAGGAAATAGAAACACTAGTAGCAAAAATTAAATCAATTACACCTAAAGAACAAAGAAGATCAAGAAGGGGATTAGTAAATATGGTAGGAAACGTAGAAAGATGGCTCTTCGGAACCATGGATAATAAAGATAGAGACGATATCTGGAATTATTTAAAGATAGCAGGAGAAAATAGTCACAATGCAATAGAAACAATAAATCACCAAATTAAAATTAATAAACATTTCAATGAGTCAATAGAAACACTAAAAACAATAATTTTAGCTGATAGAAAAACTATACTAAATACATATAATCAAATAGAAAATTCCATTTCAAAAATTGTACAACAACAATTATTTTTAGACCAAATTACCAAGTTAAGATTCATAGAAAGTAAAATAAATGAAATTCAAGATAATATTGTATCAGCAAAACACAACATTATGCACCCCAGTATATTAACATTAGAAGAATTAAATGATTATGAAATTGATTTGCATAAACTTAAATTAATTAAAATGGGTATTCTGGAATACAAAAATAAATTCATTATAATTGCCATTAAAGTTCCAAGAAATTATGTCTCAGTAGAACAAAAATTAATCATACCAGTACCTAATAATGAACATTTTGAAATAGATTATGAAAATGAATATATTATAGAAATAAATAATAATACATATGTATACCAAAATGATGTAACGCTACAGGAATTAAAACCAAGCAAACATTGTGTTATAAATAAGAATTGTAAATTAAGATATAACAATGAAACTCAAATCCAAATAATAGATGATGAAACTATAATTATTAAAAATGCATATAAGGAAGAATTAAAACACAATTGTGACAACAGAAAAATTGTATTAAATAATAATTATCTCATTAATTTTTTTAATTGTCAAATACACTTGTTAAAAGAAGTTTTTTATAATAATCAAAAAATTGTTCAAGAAAAATATTTTTACCCCGAAAACAATCTTAAAACTTCATTTGAAAAAGCTATCACTTTTGATGACATTATTTTTAATAATTTTGAAAATGTTAAAGAAATAAAAGAATTGAAAGTTCATAAAAATATATCATATGTTATAAACTTAAGCATGATTATAATGATTATTTGTTCAACAATAGGCTTAACCTACTTTTGCAATAAAATATACAACAAACAATTAAATTATAAAATTCAGGAGAATTTTGACTCAAACCGAGGAGGAGTAACATATGATATAGCCACTAAGCAACAACCAACATATGCAACATCAGCAGTCTACGCAAAAACCAACAGTCAACCAACATATGCAACATCAGCAAAGAACATCGAAGCCATTGAACTGGATCGACCCAATGACCAGACTGCAACATCAGCAATCAACGATTATAAATACAACACAGCGACGAACAAGCGGGGCTTAGTTATACGTTTATGATCAAAGAGTAATTGCAGCGACGCTAAGGACGGCGGATTACTTTAGATCGAAGTATTGTATACATCAATTTAATATAATAAAGTATTAACGGCCCGTGGCCGACCAAAAGTATTTAAAGTTTTTTTTATTTTCGGTCACCACGACATACATAAGTCGCATGCAAGCGGATTTCAAAAAAAAGATTAAAATCACACAGGCATGCGTGCGCAAACATACGGGCTGGCGATAAAGGAAACAAGGCGAAAATTATGGTCAATATACCGACTTAGCGCACTAAGGGTAATCAGTGGGCTCAGAACGATTTCGGACGAAGCAGTCCTTTTCATTGCAGGTATGATCCCCATCGATATCCTTGCGGACGAGATGCAAAGAGTCTAGATAGAGATAGATAGAAATGATTTTTTATTTTTATACTATTGTAAACAATAATTATAATTCAAAAATCTATTTGCATAGCATTGCCGTCTGCCTGATTGACAATTCTAAAAATTTCAAGATTAATTCACAACAAGATTAAGAAAATACAAAAAAAAAAAACCTATAGCAAAGTAATTTATTATTATTTTAAAAACTTCCATGCAAGATTCTCTCCCTATATCGAAGTGCGATTTTGCAGTACCTAGTTATTCTAGCAAAGAGTCTATAATAGGAGAACTTCTAGTAACCAAGAGGCGACGGTCATCAAAAGGATCAAGGAAGAAGAAAGAGTGGCTTCAATGACCAGGTGGCAAGCTCGGTGGGAAACCACCATGAAGGGCAGATTGATCTATGAATTGATTCCAACCATAGACGTTTGGACAAACCGAAGGCACGGAAACTGTAACTACCACCTGTTTCTATCTGGTTACGGTGGGTATAGAAAATACCTTTACCGTTTTGGGCACGATAGATAACCTTTTTGTCCAATTTGCCCCAATCAGGAAGAAGACACAGAGCACGCAGTATTCCACTGGATACGCTTTCTGGGATGGTGAACTGGCATACGAAGTCCACAGACAATAGACCAAATGCTGCGGTAAGAAGATAATTGGTTGGAGATCTGCACACTCATAACAAATGTGCAAAGACAGACAGACAGACAGACAGACAGACAGACAGACAGACAGACAGACAGACAGACAGACAGACAGACAGACAGACAGACAGACAGACAGACAGACAGACAGACAGACAGACAGACAGACAGACAGACAGACAGACAGACAGACAGACAGACAGACAGACAGACAGACAGACAGACAGATAGTTAGATAGATAGATAGATAGATAGATAAAACATACAGATAGACATACAGGTAGCTGATGTTTTCTGTATACATATTTCCCCTGTATGAAATTATTTCCACTTTATCGTAACACGTTTTAAAACAAATACGTCGCTCAGAAACGTGAACGAATAAAAAACAGGGCCCGTTAATCTTTTCGTTTTCTTCATTTTCTCGATCATAAAATTTTGTATGAAGTATGAAGACTTTGAGTATAACCTTTGTATATACATTCCTATAGTAACGCCAAGAAATTCAGTAGAAATGTTGTACGGGTATCCCGACAAAGCTTTGGCGCTTCAATCGGTCTGAAATTAAAAATGCATTGTGTCCTGAATTTATTTAGAGGGAGCTTTCAAGTTTTATAAATGTCTCGTCCAGAAAAAAGCTATTTTTCAACGAAAAAAAAAACAACAAATATTTATTTTTTGTACGACCAGCGCAAACGAATAGACTTTTGTGTATTTCGAGTAAGTACATTTGTTTACTGGCTGCCGCATTTCATTTTTTCCCCCCGATCACAATTTATTGTTTGTTGCCAAATATTTAAATCCCGTAACATAGCAATTCAATGTTATTTTCGTATTTAAGAATTGCTCTAATAATTTTACAATAGATTTCAAAATATGTAATTATGTATTTAGTTTTCAGAAATGATTGTTTTCAGCATCTGTTCTTCTGCATATATTTTCCTTTTGCAATTAGCAAATGGTGCCATACTTATTTCCCCATTCCTGCAAATGTTCATTCGGAACAAACCTGTAAGTTTTGGATGCAGGAAAAGGAGCTTGTGTTATTCGCTAAGAAGCTTAGCATCCCTCGAGTCAAGGACACACTTGAACTAGTGAAAAAATCCGCCTGAAAGAGAAAGCCTTAGGCTTTAAATAGGGAATTAGATTGTGCACAGGCGGTGGTCAGACCCATACTAATGTATGGAATTCTAGTCAGGTGAACAGCATTAGACAAAGTTAGCTTCGTAAATATACTTAGCAAAATCCAGAAAACGGCCTGCATCTGCGTTACAGGAGCCATGCGAACTACCGCTGCTCTTGACAACTATTTTGGCTGCTGAGAAGAAACTCGGTTCTATCTATAGACAACTAACTGCTCATTTAAAAGACAGATTATTAAACCAATATAGACATACAGACTTCAGCTGTGGGGAACAGAGTGTAAATCATAAATATAAATAGGTCATCCAAAGACAGCTATCAAAAATATTAAGAACGATAATAGACGCTACATGGTATATTTCCAATGATGACATCCATAAAGACCTCAAAATAGCGACAGTAATGGAAGAAATACAAAAGACAAGCACAAAAAAACAAATCCGGTTATTAATCCACGATAACAATATAAGTCAACTCAATCCCGCTTAAAGAAATAACCCGAAAAAGAAAACTGAAGCGCCTCAGACCTAACTCAAAGACATTAATAAAGTAATAACTATTGTAATCTTTACTTTTTGAATACTCGCTAATAATTAAAAAAACCCACCATATTATAAAACAAAGGTATGTAAAGCCACTGGCCTTATAAGCTATCATATCCTGTTATGTAACAACAATTACTAGGTGTCCAATATGTACAGATGTAAATAAATAAAAAAAGAAATAGTTTTTGAAAGCACTAAACATATTTACTTTTTTAATCAGTTAATTCACATTTCAAAAAAAAAAACCGACATCAAAAGACGAATATTTACTTCAATGGTGCCGAAATATCGAAGAAATTAAAATCTTGACGAAAGCTTTTTCATAAGGAATAAAATTATCAAAGACGCAAAAGCTCTCTGCCACTTTATTCTCGATTTGGTATTACTAGCGACATCTTGCAGCATAACCGTACTACTGGATTGGCGCTACTATAGGAATGTATATACAAAGGTATAACAGAACAACAATTCATTTTATTTTTGTAACGTAAGAAAACAACAAAAGTTATTTCGGAAAATTTATTCATACGTTTTCTTAAAAAAAACTGAATAATCGTTGACTCTCGCCCAGAAACAAATTGTTTAATAGAGCCTACTCCCTTAAGTTTCTTAAGTTCGTCGGCCTCACTTTGTTCTGCCTATTTCGAAAAAAAATGTTGATGGCTTAAATGGCTTCGGCTGGTTTGACAAAACCAGCCTCGGTTTTCTCTTCTACACTGCTCTCTAAAGATCCAAGTTCATTTTTAATATCCATCCAAAACTTAACCTGTTCATCTTTTGGAACGCTGTAATGATGAAAATATTTCGTTCATCTTTCGTTTATAATTTTGACACTTCTGCAGTTACTAGGTCCGTTTGCGTACGCTCCTAAAACTACGAAAAACTGCGAAAAGTTACGAAAAACCGTTCACGTACGCAAACATTTCGTAGTTTTTCGTAAAAGAGAGTACTCACTAGAGAGTAAGAAATTTCCCCATGCTACGAATTTTAGCATAAGAAATTTCTTTGGGCACATACATTTTTTATTTTTTGTTGTTCAATGCGTTCGTTTACTTTTTCGTAGTTTCGTATGCCCCCACTCTTCGCAAATGGACCTACTAGGTCTGTCCCTTAACCTGAGAATTGTTACGAATTTGTACGAATTCTAGATTAACACAAAAAGTAGTAAAAGAGAGCGGCAAGGAGGGAGTAAACATTTCCCCTCACTGAAAAATCTTACGAATTCTGGCCCAGCAAATTTTTGCGAGTGAGAAGTGAACTATCTTTCAAAGTGAGCTGTTTCTTTTGTTTTGGTATTTGTATTTGTTATTTTAATGCAAAAAGTAAGATAGAAATAGAATCGAAAGAAAAGGAATACAGATCAAAGTTGAATGTTCCGAATTTTGAAAATTGCATCTCTTTCTTTCTTTCATCTCTTTCTTGAGGTAAAAGAATCAATCTAATCTTGAATTGTCGTTGTATCCTTGAAATTGAATCGCTCGGAGAATTTCAGAATAAGCAGCAAGATCATCTGCAAAACCACGTTACGCTTCCTCACCGTAACGGTAACCATCAAGAATATCTGGTTAGCGAGAAAAAGGATAGACGTCTGCCGCTTTCGCATACAACAGATAAAAAAACATTAACTTATCTGGCTCTAAATAGCGCTAGTGCTAAGATGCTGCATAAAAACAATACGAGTACGACTAGCAATGATCACAACAATTCGCCAGTTCATACTCCCCAATACCTTTATCTTTCACTCCATATCGGCATATTAAACATACAAAAATAAATTTGTTACTACAGAATACAAGAAAGCAAAATCAATTCAACACGAATACCGTAAATGCCAATAACCCTTTCATTTTATTATTCACTTTGCCTGCATTTTGTTATATTAACCTTTTACCTCGCACCACATTGGGGTAACCTCAGAGCTCCTCTCCACTGCTTCTATGATTCATCAGTCATTTAAAAACGAGTTTCCAATTACTCTCCCACTTGGCGAGCTCTGGGAACTACAATTCCTCATCTCATCTGGTCATCGAATGAAATGAGTAATAAAAAAAGTTATCAATGAAATTGTGCGCTGTGATTTCACTTTTCGATTTAACTAAGGCAAGTTTGAATTAATCCAGGTTTGTTAATTTCCAACTCAATCTAGCGAAGCTAATTTATATGTCTTTTTGGTAATTTGCTAGTATGTACAAGGTCCGTTCACGTACGCTCCCAAAACTACGAAAATCTACGAAAAATAACGAAAACCCGTTCGCGTACGTAGTTTTTCGTAGAATAGAGTGCTCACGAGAGAGTAAGAAATTTCCCCATGCTACGAATTTTACCACAAGAAGTTTCTTTGGTGTAATATATGAAAACTGTCAAATCTGTCAAATCACATACATTTTTCATTTTTTGGTGCTTAATGCGTTCGCTTACTTTTTCGTAATTTTTCTGTCTTTGAGAGAATTTTCACCACACTTTTCGAAAATGGACAGATAACACATATTTCGTGAACAAAGTACGGACCTACAAATTCGTAACAATTTATACAAATTTTTACAACTTCCTGTTTTGTTACCCAAAAACACTTGCAACAAATCGTAAAAAAGAGAACCAAATGAGAGAGTCCAAAATTTCCCCCCAATTGAGAAACCTGCGATTTGCGAATTGTTACACCAAATCGAACGTGTCCTCAGTGTCATGTTTGACGGGTTATACCCAAACAATAGGCGTGTTTTTTTGAAACGTAGCTAGCCAGTCGTTCATTAAAATGATTCCCAGCCAGCCGAACCCAGCTGACTTACCTCCAAGTTGGTGTGTGTGATTTCGGTCATATGTGTGTGATTTCGATCAGCTGTTAAGTGCGAACTGTCAAAGTATTCGGCATTCAACCAAATCGATTTTTTGTTATTTGTTGTGAAAACAATTAATTTCGGTAGTTTATTCAATGGATAATTTACATAAAGTTATATGAAATCATAATATAGTGGATTATTTCTGTGAAACATCATTTAGTAATGCAAATTATATAATTTTCAATTTTCGTAGTCTGTCAAATGTTCTACAAATCGCTTTAAGCGCCACCTTGCCATGAGATATCGCAACATTCCTAGCCAGCTGCTTTTGGCTGCGGATAAAATCAAGAGTTGTAGCCAGCTGGTGGTTGTATTTGTTTTACGTGTGAAATTTGACTTTGCTAGCAACTACTGGCTAGCTACGTTTCAAAAAAACACGGCTAATATCAAAAATGTAGTTCAACGCGTTTGGTAACTTTCTTTCAAGTTTTCCACTCTCTAAGAGAATTTTCTCCATCTTCTAAAATTTGACAGATTTTACACAAACAGACCTAATAACAGGTCCGTTCGTGTACTCTTTGCACCAAATACCTACATTAAAACCTCCTAATTGAGGCACTTCAGGGGACCGACAAAATGCGAACCAAATTGGAGGTGCCCCGATTTTAGTGGACCTCCAAATCGGGCCAAATATCATTTTGCCCCAATTATACTGCTGCCTGTATTCAACACACTACGAAAATGAATGAGTACTTTGTGGATTGTGTTGTGGCAACAATAGAACAAGAGCAAAGAATTTTTCTTACACGCATTTCCGATATTTTTGTGATATAAACTAGTTGGAGAAGCACAAACAGTGCTCCAGCGAAATAGCCAGTTGCATTCCTCCCCTTCAACAATTTTCCCGCAACACACGTCTCGCAAGGAATGCCCATCAGTTTACCCTTAAGCCCAACTTCGGACGTACAGTAAAATATAGAGATACTTTCTTTAACCGCTCAACACGAATGTGGAATGCTTTACCAAACACGATTTTTCCTTCCCGTTACGATCTACAAGCATTTAAGACCAATGCGCATCGGTATCTCCTCTTTCATCCTCCCTAAATTTCCCTTGGCCCGCGCTGTGCAAGAAATTTTAAGGGTATTCATAACCCCTTTAGCGCGCGTGAATTATAAAAAAAAATCCCCTATTTTTATGCATCACTAGTGGTTACCCGGTGTGCTTCGCTACACCCATTGAAAACATTGATTATGTCATAAATGTAATGAAATTTTCTCGAGTGACTTTTTGTGAATAGTAATGATTGGAGGAGAATTAAATGCCGACAACTCTATTTGGATTTAATAAAACTTTCCAAACAATAATATCCTAAAAACTCAAAACTTACCATCCGATTGAGCTGAAACTTCGACAATATATTTGTTATGAAGCGAGAAGTGCACGTAAATCAAAAGTTAGCTGTAAGTTGTCACCGTGCATTGCTGTAGTAATAATTGAGATTTTGGTTTTCATGTCCATCTATTCGGAAACTTGAAAACTTTTATTTCTCACTTCATAACAAATATATTCTGTAAGTTTCAGCTCAATCGGATGGTTTTGAAATTTTGGTGTTCCAGCGTCATCTATCGGAAAACTTGAGAACTTTTGATGTACGAATATTTCTCAATTCATTACAAATATATTGTGCGAGTTTCTTCTTAAACGTACGATGAATTTAAGTTCCAGCGATGTACGAACACTTCAATTGTCAGAAAAAGTATGTAGTGTAAGTTTCAGCTCAATCGGATGGTTAGTTTCTGAGTTCTGAGGTATCAAACGAACAGCTCATTTTTATATATAAAGATAGCATGAACATACTGTTCGTACATACATAAGTTTCACATACTTGTAAACACAATTAGCTCTACTATTTGTAATTTCTCCCTCTCGTTCCTTTTTGTCCTAATTTGGAGGTTGTTTTTCAAGTAATTCTTACGAAATTTACAAGCAATTCGTTGCCCCAGATCCGATTCAGACGTGCTCCGATTTGAGAGAGAGCTTATGAAAAAAACGAGTGCCCATGTCGGATGTGTCCCAATTAGGAGGTTTTACTGTATGTGTTTTCTGTCATATTTCGAAGAGTGGGGGTGAAATTTTCTCAAAGATGATGAAAAGGTAAACGAACGCGTTGAACAAAAAAAAAAAAATGTTAAATGTATGTGATTTGAGAGATTTTACAGTTTCCATTTATCTGCCCAAAGAAATTTCTGGTTTTTTATTGAAATTCGCAGTATGGCAAAACTGCTTACTCTATTGAACGGGTTTTCGTAACTTATGGATTTACGTAGTTTTGGGAGCGCTCCTATGGTTGTTCCTTTATTGTTTTGGGTCAAAAATGTTGTCATGTAATAGCCCCCATACACGGTCCGACATATCTGTCCAACATTAAAGTCCGTCAGACAAATCTGACAGTGGAAGGTCTGTCAGACGGTCGTATGAGAATCAAGCAATTTTTGAAATTTTGGGGGCGGAGTCAAGCATGTCGGCGATCTGACCGTGTATGTCCTATATAGAAACGAGATCACGGATAGTTTGTACAATTACAAAGATTTACTCGTGCAATGAGATTTGTACGACAAAATTTTAGTCCAAAACTAACGGGAATAGATCTATAGATGACAACTAAGCCTAACATACATATACATATAAACCAGTGTACCACAACTCTCCAGAGTAAAACAACACGAAATGGATTTGTTAAATTTAATTGGATGTTGAACTTTTATGTTTACGACTTCTTCGAGTTGAAATAGAGGGTTCCCAGTAGTCTCTAGATCTTAAAAGCTAATGTTAGCCCTTGTCAAATCTGTCTAATTTCTTCAGATTTTGAACAAAAAGAGCGAAGTAAAGAAACGGATATATTCCGAAATAGCTGAAACATTTTTGACATTTGTTTCGTAAAGTAACATTTATCAACAACTGAAGAGTACGTAATTTTTTTTAGTCACGTGTACGATAACAAGGCAACAATAATAATTAACCTCAGCTCTGTCGAAAAGTTCCACGATGCAAATGAAAAAAAAAAAAAATACGAAACCAAAACAAAATCGAAAAAATTAAGTAGGTAATACACTTGTACAAGTAGGTACACATCGACACATCCATAAGCCAAGGTATGGCTATTGGGGAGCAACTTTAAGACAAAGAATCAACCGGCCACTTGTAGCCAGAAACATGCTTCAGTCAAAACGTGATTCGACGCGGAACATGAAGCCTGTTACGGGTTTGCGCGCCGTGCAATTGCACACAGTTTCCGTGTAACTGAGTCGTTATTTAATTTGAACTTTACACTTACGAGTATGTACTCCAACCGGTCGAAAGGTGTTAGTTAAATGTGATTAGGTCCGTCCAAGGGGGAATGGGTTAAGTGGACAAAAGAAAATTTAAGGAAAAATAAAGATAAAACAAATTGGAATGGAAAAATTGGGTCAATTCGTTTAAGCCATCGATTACATTGCGGCGAATACGAAACGAATGTAAATTTATTTTCTGTTGTTTTTTTGTTGTTGTTTTGTGTAGCCTGTACAGTGTGTGGAAACAGTGTGGGTTGGTTAGTTGGGGAATTACGCGTAAAACATAAGTTTCGTTTTTTAAACAATACACCTACGAGTAAATACAAAGATTTGTTTGATTTTTCATTGTGATTTTGATTATGAGTTGAGTATCAAGCTTTTCTGACGTTTAAATATAATGAAATGCATCTTCCCATCCGATGAACAATTCGTATCTGTCATCAGTGCTACTGGTAAGTGTCAAGTGACTGTTTTGTAATAAAATTGTTTATATTTATAGGAGGGTAACGCTCTAAAAAAAGGCGCAAATTCATAGTCTGCCTTTGTATAAAACCCACTAGTGGATAAAGAGTAGGTACTTTAGTTAAAGAATTAAAGCTGCCTCTTAAATTGTGTCCCTCTGACAAGTGTCAACTTTGACCATTAATATTACATTTTTAAACTTAAGTCTAGTAGATACATTAGTGCAACAATTAAAATGGATTTAATACACGACACAAATGTTTAAATGGAAGTTATTGTGGATAAACTGAAGCATCATTGGATTGGGGAGAGGGGGCAGCTTTGAACTTTGCTTATAACAACTCAATTAATAAATATTTTAAAGTGTAAACTAAGATTTCCACATGGCGATACACTCATCTTAAATTCTTAAGTCGTCAATACTTTTCGGGGTTTCTCTCAGTCGTCGTCTGCCAGTAGCGGAGTGTGCAGAATTTATGCACACAATCTCGTTTTAATATATTTTTTTGTAAGGGTGACTTTTTTGGCGAGGATCTCTGTTTGTGAGTAATATTTATTAGAGCCACCGTTTCATTTGGAATAAGAATAAGGTAAGCTTTTTGATAAATATGTAATATTCAGGGTTTAGATTTTGTTGACCAAAAAAAGACAAAAAAGGCAAAATTATACCGCAGAAAAAGACAAAAATAATAAAGGTTTTTAAGCATTTATTATTAACATTGTAATAGCACTGCACAACCCAAAGCATTTTGAAGTTCTCTGGTAACAATCGCCTGCGATTATCTCTCAGGAAAGCCTCGAATGAAATAAAAGATCTTTCAACATGGACAGAGTCTAGTGGAGTGAAGATAAGAGATGTCACGTTGTTGACTTTAATATTCGAGTCTAATTTGTAGTTTGCAGCGCCATTTCGTTCACTTGCTGAAAAAACCGCGTACAATTTTTTCCTCACATCTTCAGCTAGGTACTGGGCATTTAGCTTGTAATTTCTCCTCGATCCCGTTCAAGTCTTTAACACCTCTTCAATGGGCCTTCCTAAATATTACGCATTGCACTAAGATAAAATGCTCAAATTAAAATATGTACATACAACTACATGGAGTTAGCTGTTATTTGTAAACTCTTAAATATGTACTCTTTCGGGTGGACTAAAAACCTTTTTCCAATTTCACCACAAACTTTTACAACAGCACGCATTTTAGCACACGCAATATTCAACAGACTAGCACTAAGTATAACCAGCATGTCACAGAATATGAATCTAGATGATGTCTAACGGTTTTTGTGAGATAAAAACTGGTAAATAAAACTGTGGCGAATGCCTAAGATTGCACGTACGGCAGAAGCAGAAACGCATGTATGTTGAGTTGATACAAATGTATTTAGGTAGGGTTGTATTTTGTGTGTAGAGATTTTTTTTTATGCGCTCTAGTGCAAACAATGCATGCAGTTATGTGCATGTTCATACGACAGAAAAACCTGGGCTCATACGTGTGTGGAGGACACTGAAATTTCTTTCGTGTGAGCAAGGTTAAATTGTATAGTTAAAACAAAGTGTACAGCTTCCTTGACAAATAACACCAAAAAAGGCAAAAAAGGCAGTATGGATTAAAAAAGCTGAAAAAGGCAATATGAGTAAAAAAAGGCAGAAAAGGCAAAGTCAAGAAAATCCGTTCGCTGGTTATATACATATGTACATACATATACATAATTCATTATGATTAGTTTTGTATCGATACACATGTTGGGGTAGGTTTGGACAAAACGGGCGGGGCACTTTGGAACAGGTTCAAAGTTTAAACCTTCTCGTTTAAACGTTGGTCATATTTTTGTTCGATTTCAGTTCTTAGGGTAATAATGGTGCGCAACAACAAAAAAAAGGACTACCGATCGTAACGAAAATGACGTCAAGATCGCCATTCCAGCGGTTACTCGACGCTCCAGCAAGATCGGCAAGATGTTTGTGTGATTTTTTTATAAGTAAAAAATCAATTGTTTATTGAAAATGTTTTTTATTAAAATACAAATATTTGATTCATTAAAAAACAAGCCCACAGCCTATAGTTTGCTGTCATACGCCATTTAAATACCTACAATTCAAAAGTGCCCCAGACCAGTTCAAAGCTGCGTTTGTACATTTGAACATAAGGAGTTTTTTTTTTTTAAATAAATAAACTATGTATAGGGTTTTCACATGAGAGGTGTTATTGTGAATGGCCCGCTATTTCGGTAGCTATCACTTTTGAAGCTTTTATTCTTTGACATTTGACAAGTAGAAACTACGTCATTACTAAAAATGGAACGATACACGCTTCAATAACGCATTGAAATTACTAAAATTGGGTTCTTGAAATGCATGAAAATGACCCGGAATTCCATCGAAAAATCATTTTGACTGATGAGGCCCATTTCCACCTCGGTGGCTACGTCAACAAGCAAAATTGTCGCATCTGGGGCTCGGAAAACCCAAGAGTTATTGTTGAGAAGCCTCTCCATCCTCAACGTGGGACTGTTTGGTGCGGTTTATGGTCCGGCGGGGATATTGGACCTTACTTTTTCGAAAGAGGTTGGATCATCAGTTACGGTGAATGGATTGCGCTATCGAGAGATGATTAATGATTTTTTATGGTCGGAGTTGGATGGTATTGATCTGGACAACGTTCACTTTCAACAAGACGGCGCTACGTGCCACACAAGCAACGAAACCATTGATCTTTTACGAGAAAAGTTTCCGGACCGTGTTATATCTCGAAAAGGTGATCACAATTGGCCACCGAGATCTTGTGATTTAACACCTTGCGACTTTTTCCTTTGGGGCCACGTGAGAGATAAGGTCTACGGCAACAGCCCACCGTCGATTCAAGACCTCAAAGATAACATTCGTGAGGCTATCGAGGACATAGGGCAGCCACTTTGCGATTTGGTTATGGAAAATTTCATGAAAAGGATATGGTCCTGTATGCGTGCTCGTGGTGGCCACTTGGCTGATGTTGTTTTTTATTATTAACGGCATACCTTCCTCTTTATTATGAAATAAACATCCGATCATTTATCTCAAAAAATGGCATTTTTCTTTGAATACCAAAATAACACCTCTTATTGGAAAACCCTTTATAAGCCTTTATTGAATTTACACAAATATTGGTTTAAATTGAAGGGTGATATCACTTCTCAATGTGTGAATAACTTACAGACCAATAATTCAAATACATCGGTAAAAAAGTGTTCAAATGTGCCCCCCTCTCCCCTAAGCATAAACATTGGCAGTGGAGAAGGTAACAATGCCTACAAGATGGCAATGGGATCTTGTCCGTATTCTGAAAATTGACCGTAGTTCCCCTGGAAAAATTTTCAACATATGTATACCTAAGCTTGTGAGGCCCGTGATGTATAGTGTTAAGTGCGTTGAACTTCTATGCAATGCGGGTTCAATCCCAGCAAACACCTAAAAGTTTGTTCACAGTGCCACCTTTTTCGAATATCTGACAAGCAACCAAAGAATATCATTTGTCACGATTGAGCTTCTCAACTCGCCGTTCGGAGTCGGCAAAAAACTGTAGGTCCCCTCCATTCGTGCAAAAATATAACACGCACACATTAATTGTTGCGAGTTCAACTACCCTAGTTCAACCCGAACTGCAGCGCCACCTAATCAAGATACCTAACCTTTGTTCGATGAGGCTGTTCCAAACAGTTTAGAGCAGAAAAATATCAGGTTTTCGTGTTCAATGAGAAAAGTTTCTGCCACAGACTGTTCTGCTTTATGTTCAATGACTGTCTGCTCTGAGCAGTTTTTCAAAATTGTCGAAATCAGCTCTGATTTGATTTTATTTGCTTGTCTCATATTATCATCAGTATGATCCTGGTGTGTCTATCGGTTCATTTGATGCGTTTTATTCAAAGTCAAGAACGATAAGCCTAACTTGATTGTCATGTGCTGATGCACCACAAACTGACAGCTGTGAACCGCGGGTAATTGATTTGTTTTTTATCTGTCAGACTCACATTGGCACAATAATCTACATCCACTCCATGCACATCCAAACTGCAGCCATTCCCAAAAAATCCGTTAATACACGCATGTACAAGTATCTCTATAACGAATAGAATCAAAAACGAAAAACACATCTGCAGAAATCATTGTGGGGGGCCATTGATGGTGTTATTTCGCTAACTAGACACACATACTCGGAAAGATATTTAAAGTCCACAATTCATTGCCATAGCGACAAGGCAAGTCAATTAAAGATGAATCATACGTCTGTTGAATCATAATATTTTCTTGAAATCCTTACTTAAGCAAATTCTTTTGCCGTAAACAATACGTATGTATGTAGATACTCGTAGATCTGCCAATTTCCTCGACTCACAGTCAACGATTTCTGAACAATTGTTTATTAAAACGTATGTTTGCATGTAAAAAAAAAACAAAACAAAACAATTCCTAATAAATAATATTAAATCTGTAAGATAATATTTTATGCGCAGATGTTCTTAAAGTAAATAGTGTTAACCCTGGTTAATTGAATAGAGCTGCGCTGGATAAATCCGAAAGAGTTTAAATCAAAACCAATACCAATGGAGTTTACTAATACAAAAGTGCGAGTATCTCAGCGCATGGAATAACATCGTTATCTGTTATCTGCTTATCAGTTTTCGAAATAAATGTGTAATTTGATTTTGTATCTAAAACGGTGAGATTCGAAGGTTCGGCATTTTGAGCGCATAGCAAAAAAGTACCTGATTTTATTAAGATCCTTTACTATACTATACTGTTTTGACAACATCTGTCTTTCCTGACTGCTGGAAAATTGCTAAGGTTTTGCCGATACCTAAGTCCTCTTCAGCCAATATAACAGGGCTTAGTAGTCTTCTTAGATTTTTCTAAAGCTTTTGATAGTGTCAACCATAAAATCTTAATTGAAATGCTTATTAGAAAGTTTTCCTTCGAGAGCTCTCCATCTAACCTGATGGCATCATATCTGTCCAATAGGTCCCAGTACGTATTTTACAATAATAACTCGCCAAAGCCTGCACCTAGGTGTTCCGCAAGGTTCCGTGCTGGGACCTTTACTATTTACATGTTCTATTAATGACATCACTGAATGCTTCTCCAACTTACATCATGTTCCCAAAAACAAAAAAAAAACAACAGCCATTGACAAAATGAATGAGGAACTAAGCCAAATTTTAACATGGACAGTCAAAAATAAACTTAATCTTAACCCATCTAAAACGAAAGCTTTGATCATTAGCAGAAGTAGAATTAGTGAAGACTTTTTTCTAAACCAGTCCCCAGTCGAGAACTTTAAGAATTTAGGAGTTTATTTAAACAACTCGGGACACCTGGATACTTTGGCATAGAGGGAAATGAACTTGCAAGGAGCGGGCAGGCATGAGGTTCATCTTTCCCAAAATACAGGATACAAAAAACATGTATGATTTCAGAAATAAAGATTATTGATTTTAATGACTCAGATTGCTAGTAAACGATGTGCAAGTTCAATGTAAATTGTAAATAATGATTTATGTATGTTTTATAGTATCCTAATTTTTATTCTAATCACTTTTTATGCGTTAAAAAAAGTCTTGATTTCTACAGATTTGGATCAATCAAAAATACAGAACTCTACAGAATTTGTAACTTTTATATACAGACATTTAGAAATTCGGGTTGGCATCACTGCCTATAACCGAGATGGTGAACATCACGACAAAACTCAACAACACAATCATAAATATGGCGGACCACAGATGGTCAAGAACAGAGGGGCATACGGTATCTAAAGCTCTTTGCCCGGCCATAGACAGCAAAAGGACCAGTGTAATCCTTGGAGTGAATAGGGCAAAGTTGTGAACTCTAATAGGAATACTCTCCGGGCACTGTCTCTTCAGGAAACATGCCAAAAGAACGCGGCTTTCAAACACGGACGAATGCAGATACAATGTACAATGAGATATGAACGTAAACCGGAGGATATAGTACATATTCTTTGTGATTGTGAGGCAATTGCTCGTTCTTGAAGGAAATGATTAGGGAATTATTTTTTTAATACACTGGAAGAGGCTGGATAAACTGGCCTCAATAAGATCTTAAAATTTTGCAGCACAATCAAATGTTTGTTGGACGGAAATGTTTCGGTTTCATACGATGGGCCTAGGGGATCGCGATGGGCCTATAATGGTGCCTTGTGTTTAATGATGGCTTAGCCTTATAACCCCTTTTAAAACCTAACCTAATCTACCCATGGGTTCGAATAGTTTTGTTCCGGACCCAAACACTCCTGCCCCCGTTCCTTTCTCAGTTATTGAGCCATCCGTGTACCATTTAATGAGGTATGGGATTCTAGATTCACCAGTCCTTCTTGTTGCTAAGGTCGACAGCCCCATAATTTACCGGCTATGTTTTTACATATCATGAGTGAACGTGTCGCTTTCTTGGTAACCTCTTCTGTGTGCTTCTTCCAGTTGAGTTCAGTGTCAAGGTACGCTCCTAGGTATTTGACTTCTAGCACAGGAGTGATGATTATTTCTGAGAGGGTAATAGTCTTCAGGTGTGGAAGCTTCCTCTTTCGTACGAATAGTACTAGCGTTGCCTTGGACGGGTTTATGTTTAGTTCCACTTTATTGCATCATTATTTGGTTCTTGTAAGTCCTTTTTGTATTATATCAAATATCCTCGTACTTCCCTCGAGCGATTAGTACAATCCACTCCATGGATCGTTTTGATTTACGTCATGGACCGTTCCTTTGGCCCGCGCAATAGTTCGGGTTGGACCTGGGTCTCAACTCGTAGGCTTCTCCAGTAAGCTTTACGGTATATTCCCCGAAGCTACAAGCGTTTTCCTTACTTCTTTCATCTTAAGGTGGCGCTACAGTTCGGGGTGAACCAGCGCCTACTTCTCGCAACCACTTGTGTGTGCGTGTTATATTTTTTGCACGAATGGAAGGGACCAACAATTTTTAGCCGACTCCGACCGCAAGTTGAGAATCTTGTCAGACATTCGAAAAAGGTGGAACCGTGAAAAAACTTTTAGGTGTTTGCTGGGATGGAACCCGGGCAGCATTGCGTAGTACTTACCACTACACCACGGCGCTCACGGTATTTTCCTTACACGTTCATTTATAAAGAATCCCCAGTTCAGATATGTTGAGAGGAATACCCTCTTTGTAGTAAATTTTTAACTTCTATATAGTAGTTTTCCTGCTTACGATTATTACCTACATACATACATATGTGCTAGTTGGGAAGAATATGCCTGAGGATTAAAGTACCAAGCCATTTGTATATGATAAAGCTTGAACAACATAACTACCCGAACTCAGAGTGGAATAACGAGACCAGCAAGTGTCCATTAAAATAGTCCGAATCGAATGCCCACAGAAGTACTACACTAACTAAAACCGTCCCACGCTGAAGTGTTTGGCAGAGGAAGTGTGGAGAACTCTGCAGTCTTTTCTGTTTAGAGACAGCAGTGCTAACTTACAACTGGCTGGGACCATCCGAATGATCTGATTGCATTCTGGAGAGCAATGCCATATTCGGTTGCTTTCACTAGAAGATGACTCTGAATACCGGGTGGCACAGCAGCCATAACTATGGTGTCAATGCATCACGGGTTGTAGGATATTTATCGCATAATGTACAAATTTCGAGTGTATGTACATAAGGGGGGGTTTACAAAAGTGTTGAGCATAGTTTTAGTGATACAAGGGAGAGCTTGACTGCTGAATGACAGCATCAAACCTTTGCTTTGAATATGCAATAAATAAATAAATAAATAAATAAAAAAGTTGAGCCTTGAATTAGAATTTAACGTGAAAACCAGAGTATGAAAAATAAATGAATATTGTTCGTCGTAAAAGAAAAGAAATTTAATATATTTAACTCATTTAAAAAGAAATATTTACATACGCAAATACAATGCACCTACGATCTATGTATGAGTGTAACTGTAAAATAACCCAGTTACAGTATAACCAAACACCAATAAATATAAAAAGATAAAACGAAATAGGAGATCATGGGTGAAAAGTTGCGTTTACTGAGTCACATTTTTTTGAAAAGTTGCAATTACTGGGTAAAAATTTGGGTGTTGCTTTAACCGAGGTATTGCGATTATCGAGGGTTGCTTTTACCGAGGGCGTAATGTATATGTACCTAGAGATCGCCCTTTAACCCGTTCAAATAAAATCATAGGGCATTGGATACAGCACCTGAAAATAATTCAGCTTGCTTTAGCAACATATTCCATTTTATGTCATCATTTTAATAACATTGCTATCTTATCTTTGACAGGTATTGCTATCCATTCCCCATGGCTTAGTCGTGACAATCATTGGCCAGGCTGCGATACAGTACCTTGTATTTGGTGGTAGCTGATAACAAACAAGTTCCGAGGGGTTGACGATAACAACTGATCGTGTGTATTGACCGAATACAGAAAGGAATAAGCAAAATATTCGTAATTCAGTAACTAAACACGACGACACGGTATTCGGAGAAAGTGAATTTTTATTTTGCTCAAAAATAGTGAATTTAAACCAATTATTTCCATTTCATAAAAAAGTGAATAACTTAACAAAAAACTGAAAAATGAAACATTTTTCAAATGTTATTCTTGTGCTGAAATATTAACGTGAAACTGTTTGTTTTGTTTGCTTTGAACTGATAGTGTGCCATATCGTATATAAATATTTTTAAATGGATTACGCATTTCTTTTTTCGGTAAGTTATTTTCAATAAATTTAATAATATTTGGGCCTTTGTGTGTGTTTTGGTGAATTTTTATTAGGTAATCTAAAGGTACTTGTGAATTTTCTATTTTACATTTCTAAGACATGAGGTAATTATACGAGCACGGTTGGCACTCACAAACAGGTATCTTTCAACCTAATTCTCGTAAAATTAAAAGAAACAAGTATCCTTTTCGGATTTTCTGGGCGTTCACATTTTCAGTACAAAATAAGCTGATTTAGACCCAGCGATGCCGTTTCGTTAATTGTTTGGGTGCTCAGTTTTCGATTATATGGTAGTACTTTTCGAATGAAGGTAGTACAGTAAAACTTGCGAGTAGTGGAATGCTTCGGTGTACTTTTTTCTTTATTACTCGCAACATTTCTACTATTCGCAATTTTTTCCACAATCGGCGAACTTATTTCTTTTATTATTGTTCGATAGGTTTTGATATCAGAGTTCAGAATGTATACTTAACCGCTAGCAGAATGAGACACACACTGAACGCAAATCTTTAAATTGTCCAAATTCTCGGAAAAGGAAACGAAGCCGACAAAATGTCAATGACTTTTATTGAAAAGTGAATTTGCATGGGGAAAAAAAAGCAAAAGTCATTGAAAAATGTTTTATTATTCAGATTGTATGGATAAAATTAAAATTGGCAACCAAAAATGTTTCTATTATTAGCAGATTCCACTATACACAAGTTTTACTGTACTAGCATTTATATTTATGGAAAATACGTAAATTGTAATAGCCCGTAACTAGTTTAGCCATTAGGATGTGGTATTCTTGCCACCAATTTTTCTTTTAATTTCCTGAACCTTTTTTGATGAGCTTGGAGTTTCTGTGATCTCATAACCAACCTGCACGGTATTAACATAAATAAATTAAGTTGATTCTGTTAATACGAGTCTGGTTACCTAATTATCCATTTCTGCTGATGAACATTTATTTGTTTATTTGCATTCGCATTGAAATAAATTTTCCAGACGACCAGCAGTAGACGACTCGATTTGACGACTAAGAACTCTATCTCTATCTCTCCCCTTGTGGATACAACTCAGACAATTCGTTTGGTTTTTATGGTTGCTGCTTTGCCTCTACGCGTATGGTTTTTTAACTGACATACTCTTCGTAATTCATTTTGGACCTGTGCCCTACTGTTGTCTGTTAGATTATTGCAAACGGTTGCATTGGGTAATTTTTTTTTTACATGTTTGGGTAGTACAAATGAAGACAAGGGTAGTACAGTAGTACGGACGACTGATTGGTAGTACAAAACTACTTTTGTAGTACAAACGACATCACTGCTTTGACCAACAAAAGTAATTCATATAACATACAATATCAGTTTTAAATGTATTCGTATCTAGTTAGATAATAATTAATAAACAGATAAAAGAAAAAACAAAATATGCACATATACCTACATATGACAGTGCAGTTTTCACGGACTGATCCAAAACTGCTAACGGCACGGGGTCTGGTATCTTCTGTATGGAGCCAGATCTAAGAGTGTCCTTAAGACTCCCAGATGTCTGCAGTGTCTTCAGAGGCAGAGGTTCTAGCCGTACTTAGAGCCGCAGAGCTCTTGAATATGAAGCGAATAGCCGACAAGGGCATTGTTATTTACATCGATAGACAGACTGCGCTCAAGGCGCTAGAATCGTGCAATATCAAATCGGTACTAGTCAGGAGCTGCCGCCGCTGCATTATGCACGCAGAATCAGATGATACCGTTAAGGCAACGAGCATGAGCATGCCGATGAGCTGGCTAGGAAAGCAAGGGACCTGGCGCTGCTCGAGGTAGTAGTAGTTGCCCACCGCCAGGTAGCAGATAGCCTTATGAGAAAGGCTGACTATAGATGGTCTAACATGGTAGGACATAGGGTCTCTAAGGCTCTTTATACGGAACTGGACCATAAAAGGACTACTGAAATCCTTAAACTTAGTAGGGCACAGATAAGAAAAGCTATAGGAATATCATCCGGACATTGTCTACTGGGTAAACACGCCAAAAGGCTCGGAATCACAGACACGGATATCTGCAGATATTGCAATGACATAAGAGTAGCAACAGATGTCGAACATATTCCATGCAAATATCAGGGACTAGTAGGCAGTCGCATCAGGAGTATTTTGGGCTGCTACTTTTTCAGTAACCTGGAAATCAACCATAGGCTTGTTCATACATTTTTTTGGATAATAAAATGCTTTGAAGACATTGTGGCGGTTTAGGTACCCACTCTGGTGCCTTGTGTTTTGTGATGGCTCAGCCTCACAACTCCTGCTGCTAATGAAAAAGGTGATATCGGCTTGCGGTTTCACGTTTGTTATAGCCAAAATATGTTATAGTCTGGATGTCTGACAGATATGGTTAAATTGAGTGTTTCGGAGAAGATTACTGCGCCTACCCCTGTTTCCATATTGAAGCCATCGCATCGCACAGTGTTCCGCGTAGTACATATTAAGTGGACAAAATAATTTTTTTGACTATTTCATGTTATTCTTATGAGTTAAGTATATTGTAATAAAAAAAATTATGTGCACTTAAACTTTGTTAACGTTTTGTTACTTACTACTTTATAGGGTAAAAAAAACAACCAAAAATGAAAAAAAGAACATTTCTTTAATATTTATTTTTTATTGTGGATATCATAATCATCATCACTGCTACTGTTATTGAGTGAGTCTTCAGATTTGAAGTTTTTATCTGAATCAATATTTCGTTACTGAGGTAATGGTTTCACAGCAGAGCCGACTAAAAGAGCCATAACTTGCGCTATTGTGATGACCTACAAAAAAAAACATTCCTTTTTTTGCGCACTTTTGCGCACTCTGATTTTTTCGCAGCTTATAACTAAGAAGTCGAGCTTTGTATCAAAATAAAGATTGACCCGGGGCAAGGTGGGGCTCATATTCAAAAGTCAATGCAAAAAAATTTTTTTTTTCAAAAAACCCTACGATAAACCCTATGATAAAAAAAAAGATCTAAAAAAACCGTTAAATTGACTCAAAATTTATTGGAATTATGTATTCACTCTGGTTAATTTAATCCATACCAATTTGGTTTGATATTTTACACAAAATAATTAAAAATTGATTAAATACAAATTGATCACTAACTGTGCACTTGACCTGCCATACAACACACTCCAGTTTGAGTTGCTTTAAAATCATTTCCACGCTCTAAAATAAAGAGTAAATGTTGTTTACTTATCTTTCAGTTATTTAAGTTCAGTTTTTAAAGGGACATTGTTCCCATGTATTTGTAAACTCAGGGCTTTGCTGTCTTTCACCGCAAGGTAGTGACCCTTTCCACTGGAGTTTCGGAAGCAGATGAGACTGCATTTATTAGCGTTTATTTTAAGGCCCCATTTTTGAAAAAAAGAATCCAAAATGGGTATTTTATCTTTAATTTTGCAAAGAGCAGTGCTTGGCCTTTCGTCACTAGCTAAGACGGTGGTATTATCAGCATACAAAATTCCACCTGGCTCGTGTAATAGAGGATCCTTAAACGGAAAGTCATACAGGAATATATTGAATAGGGACGGACCCAGAATTGATCCCTGAGGTACACCTGAGAGTACCGCAATTAGGTCAGATGATTCTGATCCTATATAGATGGAAATGAATCTCTCCACCAGGAAACTTCTAATGATTCTTATCAGCCAATTGGGAAATCTTAAAGATATGAGCTTAAATAACAAGCCATTATGCCAAATGTTATCAAAAGCCTTTTCGAGATCTATATCCAAGCATACAGTTGTTTTTCTTCTTCTCAGATTGCTAATTACTTTGTGTTGTAGAACTAATAAGGCGTGTTCAGTGGAATGGCCACTCTTAAATCCAAATTGGTTATTTTGAATCAAATTTGATTCGTCACAGAATCTATTAAAATGCTCTGATAAAACACTTTCGAACAATTTTCCAATGTTGGACAGCAAAGAAATAGGACGAAAGTCTTCTATATTTTTCGCGCTTTTACTTTTGGCTATTGGTAGCAGTTTAGCAATTTTCCACAACTTAGGAAAGTAACCGTTGTTGATGCACTGGTTAAATAGCGCTGTTAATGATACGTCTAATGAGTAGGGGCATTTTTTTAAAATAAAGTTTGAAATATTGTCAATACCACAAGATTTCTTATTATTAAGACTCAGTCTAATATTGTTAACAGAATTTGGAGAGGTAAACGGTGATTCATTCAAGCATATTGCATTGTTGGAAGAGGAAAAGGTCTTTAAAGGTCTATCAATTTGTGTTTCACAGAAATCACTAACTTTTGCATGTACTTCATTTGTTAGCCTCTGGTCGAAAAATGGGATTTTTTCAGCGTATAATTCTGAATAAAAGTCCTTAAAAGCTTCTATTTTGCTTTGAGCGTCCCCTAATTCAATGCCATTGTGCTTAAGCACGTCCTTGCGAATATCAGTGCCAAAAAGTTTTCTACCAGTTATCTTGTCTATTTCTCGGAACGCTAGAGGGGAGGGTTTAATTTCTTTGAGTTTTTTATTAAACGAGTTATTGAGATCTATGGTAACTCGTTCTTTAATTATCTTGTTTAAGCATTGGACTTTAGAGTGCAATTGTTGGTATTCTAAGTTAATTCTATTGAGATGTCGATGAAATATTTTTTTTAACTTTCCAAGCCATATATTTCTTAACTTTAGCAATTTTTTTGTTAGATCGGATATATTATGGTATCTTAAACTTTTGGTTTCACATATTTGAGAGTTTCTTTCAATATTTCTGGTAATTTCTGAATTAATCTGACATATTACTGAGTCTATTTCTGAGTTAGAGGCATTTCTTTCTAATGGGATATTAATTCGCGAGAGACCATTATGCAATCCGATTCGGAATGTTTCCCAATTTGTATTTTTAAAACTCACGTATGTCTCTGGTGCCTGCAAAATTGGTGAAAAATTTGAAAAATTAAATTCGAGTGAAATTCCGTAGTGATCTGCCATTGTGGGGAATGTTGAACATATGGAAGGATGAGCATACGCCAAAGAAGATGAAACTAAAAAGTAATCTAAGACTGAAGAGGATCTGGGGAATGTTGGACTACAAGGAGATACCAAATCTAGTCTTAAAAAGGGACCATTGAAAAACCAACTATGCATAGTGTTACCGTTTAAATTATTCAAAGAATCACCCCATTGTATGTGCCGCGCATTAAAATCACCTCCAATTATAGCAACATCAAACGTTTCGATCAAAGCATAAAGTTTATCTAGATATTATAGAGTTCAAGTCTTCTTTCATGAGAGATAATAGAGTTAAAATTAGTTGAGATTATATTCATTCTAGTGGAAGCCATTAAACAACAATAGAAGCGACGAAGTCGAGATATGCGAACATTTTCTCTTCTTTTGTTTTTAGTAGTTGGTACTGTGGCCAAAATTGTCTTATTTTAATGAGAAGATCTTGAAATGATATGCTAAAGAGATTTTTCGCTTCATTTAAGAAGCTGTTAAGGTCACCTGCTTGAGAATTGACATCGGTTGAAGCTGCGTTTGTTCTTTTGGATCGAGGAGCAGTATTTTTTAAAGAGGTTTTTGCCATGTCAGCAAAAGAGACGTTGCTTTGAGTAAAGTTGTTTATATTCTCTTGCACGGCGGTAGTATTGTCCCGTGCTATTTGCCTTGTTTTTTGCTTTAGATTTTCTTTTTTATTTTTATATTTAAGATAAGCAGGGCCCTATAACTTGCTGCATGGCCAGGCTCATCACAATTGACGCATTTTGGTGTAGGAACTTCTTTGTTAGCTTCCTGCAGACTTTTAAACGATGCGATACATACTTCTGAATCGTGAGATTCACCACATAGTACGCACCGACTCACATACGCACAACATTCATCAGAATGTCCAAATCGCTGACAGCGGAAGCATCTTATAACGGACCTGCTGTGTTTTTTTTCCCAATAAATTCGTTGGAAAAGTAAATACCTCACAGCTGTAAGTTCTTTAGCCGATTCGCCTAGATCTAATTGGACAGAAAATATATTGAGTTTAATATTTTGCTCTTTGGTTCTTGCCGTAGTAAAAGTAATAATTTTGTTAATTTTAACATTAGGAACTGCTTCAGTTAGAGCTTTTTTAATTTTCTCTACTGGTGTGTCACCATCGAGACCCTTCAACAAAATTGAAACGCGCTTTGCCTCTTTAGGAGAAAACGAAAAAGCTCCTATTCCAGTTCCGCGTAGTCTTTCAATTATTAATCCATGAACCTTTGAATTACTTACATAGAACTTTGTTTTTCTATAGCCCATATTTATAAATTTGTGTCTTAAATCCGAGATGTTGCATTCGGTTGCAGCAAGTCCTACAACTGTACTAATAAGCTCACAGTTGGCACCAAAAATAAATATAGGTGGACAAAATGTAACGTTTTTAAGACTGTAAGGGTTAGTATTGTTAGTACGTACACTATCTTTAGTATTAATTGAATTATTTGATGATTCATCGTTTGAAATAATGTTACCAGAGGTTTCTGGGAGCGTTGATTCGATGTTTAGAAGAGGAGCATACATATTGTTGGAGAAGTTCCCGTACTTGGATGGCTGTTGAGACGAATCTTCCAATTGATTCTTTCTTTTTTTCCCGGCATTCGATTGAAAATTGCTTGCAGCACGTTTTAAATTTCCGATGACAGTTGTCCACTCACTTGGTTGAGCGGATTCGTTGTTTACATCCATCATTGGCATGTCACTTGTGTTTGTGCACTTTACACTATGTAATTGGGCGGCAATCGTTTTCTCAGATTCATATAAGGGAGAGTGATTATATACTAAACCAGCAGCAGTGCTGGCATCAGCAGATCGAGAGTCGCTCTTGCTGTGAGCTGAGTGTTCACCTATGTGATACTTGTTTTTAAACTTATTGAGTGTAGTGTCGGTGGCTAGTACATATTTATCAAAGTAATTCGAATCAACACCGCGTGTTTCACTACGTGGGTTATCTATGTCGGCACTGTTTTTATATTCCAGCGTTGAAGCTGGAATATTTTCACTTATTTTTTTATTATTCTCCACTGTAAAGAGTCACTATCTCAAGAGGAAAATTATTTGCGGGCAAAGCCGCTGAGAAAAAAAAAGTCGGAAAAGGAAACTTTTTGTTACACAATTTTTTGCACGTCCTATCACTATCTTCATAATAGATTTTCTTTTAATAAACACGCCAGGAAAATACTCATGAAAGCGAAAATGGTAACAGCCAACTTAAAACCTCTGTTACACTCCAAGCACTTACCCGAGAAAACCAAAATTCTCATGTATAAAACACTTATTAGGCCCATTCTAACCTTCGGTTTCAGCACTTGGTTTACAATCTCTCCAACTGTAGCGAAAGAGTTGGAGAATTTCGAAAGGAAAATTTTGAGATTCTGCAGTGGAAAGTTCAGAAGACCAAATAAGAAATGGTTCTCTAACAAAACGTGGTACGATAAAACAAAAATTACACCACTATTGATTTACCAAACCGCCCTTTTGTTAAAAAGATTAGAACGTCTTGGTTCACACCCTAACCCTTTAGTAAGTTCTCTATTCGATTCAAATAGCAACGAAAGTATTCATGATAACTATTACCTTTCACCGTTTAATTGTCTGCACAGTGCGTCTGCTTCTCAATTAAGACCAGATGCAAATAGAAACTTAGCTGTGCCTTTTTACGATAAAGCGATGCCAACCAATCTAAGAGGATAGAACGATTTTGAACCTTACAAAGACCAACGTTAACAATGCTTTTATCTCTTTTTGTCTATATAGTCTTATATTTATAACTCATTAAGGAGATTCAAAGTTTTGTGTCCGTAAGAAAAAAAAAATTATTATGGTAAAGCAAATTTTAATAAATGAGTTGAATTATTTATCATTGATAGTATATTTATTTACCTATCCACTTTTGGATCCTATTTAGTTTTAATTTTTAGGCTTAAGTTTATTTTAAAATTTAGTATTTAGAAAAACCCAATAGAAGCTAAGTTGATGTTGTATGTCGGGAGCAAGCATACACCTTAAAATTGTATTCCATTCTTTTATAGAATTTAGATTAAGATTTAAATCATAACAACGATTTACCATGTATGTAATTATTGAGCGAGCCAGACATACTTTCAGAGTCGGCCAAAATTATAAAATAAGGAAGAATTGTAAATATGTTTTGAAATTGTCTCAATAAAGTTGAATTGAAATTGAAAAATTGAAATTATCTTTCAGTTATCCGTTATAAGAATTGCGTTAGCAAGTACTCTCATTTTTGTCATGAATTTTTTGAATTTTGTCCACTTATTGGTGTGAAATGGAACACTGTGCATCGGTGTAAATGGAGATGCATTTTTCAGTAAGTGTCTGGTTGATTTATCATTCTTCTTGCTAACCCATCTCTAGCAACCCGTCAGGTTGAATGTACGAGTGTGACAGGTTCTAGAGGAATTGCAGGGTACCTGTACATATACATACATATGGAAATATTAACCTACCATTTTCCCAACGCAATTCCGATTGAGTGTGCTCAAAATTAATAAACAGAGTAAATGTGATTACAATAAGCATCGATATACTGAGTTTAAGGAAATAAATAAAAAAAACATTTATCTATGCATTACTGTATACATATACATAAACACGTTTTCCAAGGGATTTAAGGTCTGGAGATTGGGTGGCGCCAGCGTATCAGATCAATGTTATGCTCCTGAATCCACCTTTTAACTCTTAGCGCCATTTGCTAAGAGTCGTCATCTTGCATAAATTTCTACCTCAATGGCATTTCTGCTGCTCCGCATATGAAAGCATGACCTCTTCTAATATTTTAATGTTCAGATTCTGGTTCATGATCTCCTTGATCAGAAATATTGGATTCACACTAAGCCAGCAAAAATACCTCCAAACCTTTGTACCACTCTGCCTCGATATTTGATAGTTTTGCTTCTATATTATGAGGCCCAGGCTATGACCCATATTGCCATCTGATCTTACGAAATTGATTTGGATTAATCCATCCGCCGTGGCCGTGGTGGTTAGTGCGTTGGACTACCACGGAATGCTGCCCGCGTCTAACACCTAAAAGAGTTTTTTCACGGTGCCACCTCTTTCGAATGTCTGACAAGCATCAAAGAGTATCATTTGTCACGATTGAGCTTCTCAACTCGCCGTTCGGAGTCGGCAAAAAACTGTAGGTCCCTTCCATTCGTGCAAAAATATAACACGCACACACAAATGGTTGCGAGAAGCAGGCCCAGGTTCACCTCGAGCTGTAGCGCCAACTAACAACAACATTGATCCAACCAATGAATATTTCGCCATTTTGTTTCTTTTCCGGGACTTTTCATTCCAGATGTTCTTTGCGGAATTGTATTATTTTCTTTCGGTGTCAAATGGTAAGGAGTGGTACTCGTCAGGGACTTCTTCCGAAGAGATGCAGACTGGCAGGTCCAACTCACGTTTTACGTCTGCAGATGACTTAAACCGGTCTTTCTAGGATAGGCATGTGATTATGGCATCATCTTTGTGCGATGTTTCTCTTGGTCGAACAGTTGCCATGTGGGGTTTCGGTGGGTGCAACGCTTTAAAAACAAACGTTTTTGATCTTCTAATGAGCCTGGCCACCTCCCGTTGCCACTTTTCTTCCTGAGTGAGCTTTTGTATTAAAGTTTGAGAGTAATGCATGTCGAGGCCAATTTTGCTGCTATCATATTACTATCGCCCCTGTGATCAATTCCGACCGGTTTGAAAACGGACGGAATTACAAGGGATGAATTGGGAAAAATCCGTAAATTTTGAATTCTTCCCTTTTAATTCCGTCCGTTTTCAAACTGGTCGGAATTGATCACAGGGGTGTATATGCAGATTTTATTTTATTCTATTTTTTAACTAAAAAGTGAAACACAAGTTGGCTGGTAGTCCTGACACGTTTGTTAGTATTATTTTCCATTTGTTTGTGTTTTCTCACAATTTTTTTCACTTGAAATATAACTAGTACCGTTAGTAACAAGTCAAATTATCTAAAGTAGCATAACTGTTTCTTTGTTGTTCTTTTTACGAGAAAAAGAAAATTGTTGACAACGTTCTCTACTGGTCTTATTGTTTTGTCTGTAACTGTACGTCTAAAAAAAGCGGAAGAGGTGTTTGTTTTATCACCACTACAGACTGGCTACCATATCAAATCATCTTTTGAACAATTGTTAGTTGCCCAAAAAAATATAACAATCGATGAGCAGTGTTGCTAAAAATCTATTTTTGTAAAATTGAAAAACTTGTTTTTACACAACTATCATTGGGTGTTTGTATGTACATACCTAATTTTTGATTCCATTCTATTTGATAAGTTTGAATGCCTTCTTCCTAAGAAATTCAATCATTATAAGAAAAAATAGAAAAAAAAGAAAAAAATCAACTTTCGAGATGGAGATGCCGGGGTTTGAACCCGGGACTTCTCACATGCGAAGCGAGCGCTCTACCACTGAGCTACATCCCCACGATGACAATACGTTGCCTAACTTTGTATTTAAAGTAAGTACCAGCTGATGTACCACCATTCGAATGTGTCGAAGCGAGTGTGATTGTGGTAAAATAAAAACCTTACAAATGTCACATTTTATATTTAAATGCATTCATTCGCAGTCAGGATTTAGATACATATTTTAGGCGCTTGGGACTGTGTTTAATAAAATGTCTCTTCCAAGCATAGGTCTATACATATCTATACATATATTTTAGTAATGTTCTTTTCACTAAACGCTGCAGCTGCAGAACAGTTCCTTCCCTCTTTTGGGACGCAGTGGGTCGTTTTTTTGTTTTGCTACAGACGGGGCTATAAGTTTTCCATCTTCTGATTATTTAAGAGGCATGTACGGGAATTTTGAGCATCGACTGAACACCAGTATCTACTTTGTTGCGCTTGCAACGCTCGATCCATGACACTACTGATGCCGATGCCGACTGCTGATAGAAAAAAGTCACGATCAGCAATTGACTTCATAATTGTCCACTGAGGCCATTGATTGCTTAGAAAATACCCCGTAATAGATAAAACACAACATTTTTATTAGTTAACTTTATTTATTTATTTATTTTTTCATTGGTGCTTGCTCCTGAGTTTATGCAAACGTGCATAAATGAACAGTCGTTAAAGATTATGAAGCTATGAAGTTTGATTTCTTCCTGTGTTGTATGTCTGCATGTATTTAAATTGGATTTTATAACCGCAATACTGAGCAGTGTGAACATAGTGGAATATAATATTCCACTAGTGGAATATTTTAGACCTGCAGAGAATATATTTTTTTCAGAAAATATGCGCATATAAAAGTGGAATATATTCTCCATAAATTCTTCATTGAAGTTAATTTTATTACTTCTAAGTTACAAAATTCACGGAGTTTTGAGCTCTAGCAACACTATTTTTGTTTATTTGCTTTTGAAATAACCGTAGTGCTGTAACAGGCTTCTTTTCTGTGCATGTGTTCGTTTTGCACTATACTCGTACATAGTAGTAGTCCGTTTCAAATCTTGTCCCGCATATTTTCTCTTTTCTGTATATAAGAAAGGTTCACTCGTAAAAAAAAATAAAATGCACGTGGCACCCTTTTTTAAATGAATAACATAATCAGTTGTACTTTGTTAGACAGTGTAAGAAATGTTTTTCTTTAATATTCTCAGCTTTTTAATTTTTTGTTCCACATTTGATACCGACATTTTTTGACTCGATTATTGCAAAAACCTCAATAAAAACAAACTGTCCGAATTTCTACTATGTAGTTGATTTTGTTAAGATCGTGCTGTACCAAGTGGAATATAAAAATATGGAATGGAAAAAATTTCGTAGTAAGTGGAATATTTTTGAGAGAAGCTAATGGTTACACTGATACTGAGTAGTCGCTCAAACCATGGCTAAGGTTTGGCTGAGTTCCAAAACGCAGTTCCTCCGCAGTACTGCAAAGTCAAGCGTTCCATATCGTCAATATATAGCAGTGATGCAATGTAGCGCGTTTCAAAACGCATCATAAAAGCAACCACTGCGCAAAGAAAAGCAAACGCATCATAGTTTATTGTGATGCGTTGTGATTTGAGTATTTTTTTTTCTTATTCCGCCAAACCAAAACCAAAATAAAAAAACATCACCATGTTTATTTTAAGCCTAGTTATTTGTCATTTCGATATTTTCTTGAAATATTTTCAGAAAAAAAAGGACAGAATGATAGACATTTTTATGGCGTGATGCTTTCCCGATGCGCATTTTTTTGATGTTTTGGAACTCAGCCTTTATCACTGTGGGTTCGAAATATTGCCGCATTCTGTCTTTTTGCTTGAACTCATTTCGTGTGACTTTTTTCTGTCTTTCTAACTTAAAAAAATAAGATTGTCCGGCAATTCACAGAGTCCGCACGTTTTAAGTGGAGCTCCTTTTGTTTGTACGCATGACTAATATTAATCAGAAACTTAATTTAATTTATAATTGAATAAACAAAGCAAACGTGTACGAGTATGCATTAAAGTCCATTTCGTTTTAATTTTAATTTCTAGAAAGTGTCATCTAGTGAATATAATATAAAAGCACATCGATATCTAATGTGAGAACCATGAACTAAGTTTTTCATTACAAAACGAAACTCGAAGTGGTTTATGCCTTGGCTATTTTTTTGATTGCATATTTTTTAGATGAAAAAAAAAAAATTGTTATCAACTGACGTACAAAAATACAGATGTATTCACAAGTCGTTTATGGCCAGAATTGTGTATTGCATTGTCTTAGGCGTAACCCAGCGTCTTCACAGACAATATTTGTCGCAATTTATTGCCGCAATCACATGCTTATTTCAAATGTTTGGGTTAAATCACGTTGAATATGTACATACATCACTACAAAACTTTTATTTTACTTTATTCACAGGTTATACTCTTAACTTTGGCCGGTTTACCAATATCCTTGGCACAGCACGAGGATATACCATATGAGAATGTAGAGAATATCTGCGGAACATGTGTCTGCTCGACTGCACAGGATTCTGATAAGAAATATCATCATAAGATGGATTGTTCAATGAACAATTTCACTCATATACTTGCTAGATGGCCTACGGATTTTGGCTCAAATCATAACGGTAAATTACATAATAAAAGAAATTATAATACATATTTATCGGTTTTTTTTTGTAGGAGTCGAAGTAATTGCAATATTTTCCGGCAACCAAATCCAACTTTTACAACAACTACCAGGAACCAATGGCATTGTATCATTCAGTTGCAGGCGCTGTGGCATGAAGGAGATCCAAGCTCCAGCTTTTATGGATACACCCAATATAGTTCAACTGGATTTGAGTTGGAATGAGCTGACTGGCGAAGCATTAACGGCAGATGTTTTCCGAGGACCCTATAGAAATTCTGCCTACGAACCGATTGGATTGCGTGATCTTGATTTGAGCCACAATAAGATAAATTCTTTGGAGAAGCTTCTGTTTGAACATACGCCAAATATAACCAAACTAAATTTAGGTTACAATAACCTTAAGGAACTGGACACAGCTACGGCCTTAGCAATTTCGTTTGCCACTTCATTGGAGGTTTGTATTTTAAAGTATGATCGAGAGATCACTCTTTCAATAGATATCCCCTTCGAAGGCGAGATTTTCATGTACCTCATTGTCCTATTTAGCGTTTGTGTCCTTTTACTGTTGTACAGAATGTTCTTATGATTGCCTGTTACAATTCGATACAACACAAGAGCTTCATTGCCAGTAAGTTGTAAGGAAAAAAAATGGACACATTTTTTCGGCTCAGCTTATTTTTCCAGTCAGTGAATGCGGCAGCCATATATCGAGCTGGAAAATACATCCAATAGATCGATTTATCGATGTTTATTCTCTCAGGAATCGCCTTAATTGTAATCCTTGAAGACGCTTGATGATCTTCCAAGATAAACACCATTTCGCCTATAACAAGCCTTAGATGATAAGGTTCTCCTTGGTTGTGCGAGAGCAGAATGTCTACGCTATTGCCTTTTTGAGTCCTTGATTACCTCAAAAAAAAAAAAATTAGGATAAGTATGATCAAGACACAAGACTCAATTCAACACCGGAAGTCAAAGTTGAAAGTCGGACATTCTGATATTTAAAGAATAACCACATAACTCGTTCGTGGGTTTCTATCAATCTATTGTTGAAGCTACTACTTACTCGTCTTTTGTTTTAAAGGGAATATGCCATTTTTCTTACTCATATTGCTCATCGTGACTTAAAACCTTAGTTTAGACATTTTTGGGTGAATCCATAAACGTCAATTGCACGACGATCAAGTCAAAGTTGCGATGATCATTTGCAGTGCTGTGACACAAGCGCATCAAATTAAAACAGAATACGCATTGCACGATGTTTTGCGATCAACTGCAGTGGCAATAGGATTTCAAATTGCTGACGAAAGTGTCAAAACGTTTTCGAATTCTTGATCGTAATCATCGTCATGTAATTGACGTTTACGAATTTACTACTTCATGGATGCATTTATAATTTCTACTCTAATTGAACGAGTTATATCATTTCAGTTGCTAGATCTATCTCACAACGGACTGGAGGCGTTACCAGCTATCATCTTTAAAACCCTGATAAACCTTAAATCACTTTCACTTGATGGCAACCAATTGAAAAAGTTACCCAGCAACATCAACTTGGTTGGCAAAACTTTGGAATATTTAAATTTTGCTGGTAATCCTGTAAACAGTTTTAGCGAAGCAAACTTCAATGGACTAAAAGTGTTAAAAAGACTGAACATTAGCTCGATGAATGAACTTACCACCATCGAGAATGGAACTTTCACTCATTTGGAGTCACTGGAATACTTGCTGTGCAGTCGAAATCCCCACCTTACCTCGTTCGACATCGATGGACTGCTCCATTGCAGGAATCTAACCTATGTGAGTGAATTAAAAAATCATCATCATACAATATTCTTATGTTATACATTTCCGGCAGCTGGACATTTCCTATTGCAAACTGGACACAGTCGACATTCAGGTAGATCTCTCCACAGCGTTGCCGTTAAATTTCACTGCCCAATGGCCGAAACTACGTTCACTAGCAGTGGCAGGTAATCCCTGGACATGTGATTGCAAATTAATGCGAATTTTAGAATTTTGTGGTTCGGAAACATTCAAAAACGACCAGCTTGCCCGTTGCTATGCACCCTTTGGACTCGCTGGTGTACCAATAGCGAATTTAACGTCTGCGTATGTCTGCGACCTGCCCAAGGAGTTTATTGTGCCCGACAGGGAGGATCCGCCGAAATTCCTCCGTCGCAGATATATCGTACTCACCATAGTGACAGTGGTATTTGTCCTGGTAATTGGTCTCTTAATCGGCTATCTAACTGTTTGCATACGCCGTCGACTGAAACGCGATGATTATGGTGTAGCGCCAATACGATACACTAGCGTTAGAAATAGCAATCAATCTGCCATGTCTGTCACAAGATAAACCAAACAAAAATAAAGATTTGTTGTATTTGCCAAAGAAAAACAGACATTTTTTTATATATACTTACGTACATATGTATAAGAATAATAAAAACTCGCTTTATTTCATTTTATATAAAGAATTAATAATTTATTGTGAAAACAAGGAAAAACAAAAAAATGTACTTAAAGACTATTTTTAAATAAATTAAATTTTTAACGTTGGTGTTTTATTTATTTAAAATTTACAATTTGAGGACTACAATTTATCAAAAAAAAAAGGAACAATGCCCAATCAATATCTGAATGGCATAACGGTGACATCTTGTGTGAATAGAAACGGATATTTTAATTACATACATATTTTTGGGCGAACTCAATTATTAAAAGATCGTTTCTTTTAGGTAAAAGTTAAAAAATAATAAAAATTAAAAATAAAACAACAGCTTAAACATAATAATATACAGTTAATTATTAACATACAATCATTTTTTCTTCTTTTCAATAAATAATAAATTACTACGAGCTTAATCGATATTTAATAACGAAGGCAATTTTTTTTAAATAAATTTCAAGCATTAAAGTAAAGTAAGAATTACAAAAATATATTAATATAGAAGATATTAAGTACAATTGAAAAGAATACAGTGGCTTATTTTATTTTATCGACAAATAAGAAAAATCAAATATTTTAAAATTTATATATGTACATTCTCTATTGACTCGGATCTCTTTGCAAAAAAGTCATCATTCAGGTAAAGTTTACGAGGTCTTTTCGATAAGTAAGATAAATGACGTAGTTCTTGAAGAACACATTCTCAAATAAGGACTGCTGATACATTTAACAATAAATCATCTCTACTATTACCACAATTACTTTGGATGCACTTCTGGTGGACTATCTTTATATATAAAAATGAGCTGTTCGTTTGATACTTCAGAACTCATAAACTAACCATCAGATTAAGCTGAAACTTACACTTTATACTTTTTTTGATGTTTGAAGTGTTCGTACATCAAAAAATTTCGAATTTTCCGGCAGATGGCGCTGGAACTCAAAAACATTTTAATTGACCGTAACAAATATATTTGTAATGAAGTGAGAAATGTTCTTACATCAAAAGTTTTCAAGTTTTCCAATAGATGGCGATGCAACACCAAAATTTCAAAACCATCCGATTGAACTGAAATTGAAATGTACACAATATATTTGTTATGAATTGAAAAATGTTTGTAAATCAAAAGTTTTCAAGTTTTCCGATAGATGGCCATGAAAACTAAAATCTCAAAATGATCACTAAAGCAATGCACGGTGACAGCTAACAGCTAACTTTTGATTTACGTGCACTTCTCGCTTCATAACAAATATATTGTCTAAGTTTCAGCTCAATCGCGGATGGTAAGTTTTTGAGTTTTTAGGATATTATTGTTTGGACAGTTTTCTTAAATCCAAATAGAGTTGTCGGCATTTAATTCTTCACCAGAGTCATTAGTCATTACATTACTATTCACAAAATGTCACTTGAAAAAATTTCATTACATTTATGACATAAACACTTTTTTCAATGGGTGTAGCGAAGCGCACCGGGTAACCACTAGTGTATTATAAATTCATAACCCATATTCTCTAGGCTTCCTCATATGAGGACGCAAAACGCGGTGAATCGGATTCATTCACGTTTATTGGTTCAAGTGAATGTTATTCTTATCGGGAAAATGCATTTCGTGGGTCCAATTTGCGTCTGTAACGTGCTGTGCAAGCAACAAGTTAGAGTTTTGTGAAAAGTGCTGATATTACTGTTTCGTCAAGAAACTTAGTCTTACGCTAACGCTTGAAATCTAGAAATATGTTCTCCCTAATAAAAGTAATATTTTTTCGAGAAATACAGTAAATAAAATGTGCAATATTCCATTATGTATTCAGTACCGTTGCAACGGGCAGTATTATTTTATTGTCGAATGTGCTATTGGCATAATAGCGAGTCTGCAAAATCTGCAAAATCCAGATATTCCATTGTAGAAAATTGCAAAGAAATTAAAAGTAGCAGTTTCAACGGTATATTCGGTTATGGATAATTACAAGGAAACTCTGTCAGTTCAGAGAAAATCAGGTTCGGGTCGAAAATTTAGACCTTTGGACCCTAAGCTTCAAGCTAAAATTGAGGGCATAGGGAGAAGTCCCCAAACATCTGTTCATGGCGCAGCGAAAAAAACTTTTCATATCAACTGGTACCATCCAGCGAGCTAAAGTTCGAGCTCATCGTATAAAGTCAAAAAGGTACCAGATCGAGAAAAATCAAAGCAAAAAGAAGCAATACGTCGATCTCGAAGACTTTGTACCAAATGATGCCAATCCCCCTAGTTGCCCAGGGCTTCACCTCATTGAAAGATTTTGGGCTCTAATGAAAGCTAAGTTAAACACAAAGGGTGGAATATGTGAAATAGAACAATTTTTTCGAAAAAATTGGAGACAAGTGCCCAAAACGTTAACCGAGGATGATGTTCAAAGCTTAATAGGAGGTGTTAATAGTGTTACAGTGGTAGTTATACCATTACCATTATACCAGATCTTCATTAGTCTAGCTCTTGTAATTGAACGAATGAATAAAGTCAGTTTTGAATAGTCACTCTTGTGTTTAACATCATACATAAACTACATGGTGTCAGATGTGAAAAAAAAAAAAAAAGAAAAAAAAAAAATGGCCACCTTAGATGAAAAAGTGAACGTGACTAATAATTTTAAACAAATTGCCATTGATAGTGGAAATCTACGGGCACTGGATTTAAAATCTACAAATTTATCAGCGGCTTGGAAGCTTTGGTACAAGCAATTCAAAATTTTTTTGGCAGCAAGTGACTTGTTGGATGCAACTGATGTAAGAAAAAACTCACTGCTTTTGCATCATTTGGGAGCAGATTGCTTCGAAATATTCGATTCGTTTGATTTAAGTGAAGAATCTACGAAACATGAAGATTTGGTTCGGAAATTCGACCAACATTTTGTTCCAAAGTCTAATATTATAATGGAGCGGTTCAATTTTTTTTCGCGTCGACAAAGTAATGCAGAAACAATGGATGAATTCGTAACGGCATTAAAAAACTTGAGTAAAACATGCGAGTTCAAAACACTTAAAGACGAATTGGTGAGAGATTTATTTATATGTGGCTTAAATCGAAATCATAATTTTGTCCGAGAGAGGTTATTAAATGAATCAAAGAAAAATCTGGAAGAGGTCATACAAATTGCTAAATCGCTAGAACTAGCTAAAGAGCAGTCAAAAGAGTTTATAGCCCATGGAGGCACAGGAGACAACAGCGAAGAAAATGAGTTCATCGGAGTCATACAACAAAGAAGAAAAGGGCATCAGTGGCACGTGCAGAAAAAAAGCGGAAAACAGTCAAAATCATCAGTGGAGTAGACAGACAAAAAGCGAAAATTATCAAGATAGAGCAAGACAAATTCAACAACAAACTAACACAAATGCATGCAGGAGGTGTGGAAAACGGCACAGCTGGAACGATTGTCCAGCATGGGGAGCAGTTTGTCACAATTGCAACGGGAGAAATCACTTTGCGAAATTGTGCAGAACAACGGAAAACAGAAGAATCGCAGTCAGCAGAAGAAGAGCAAGCAGACGATTTATTCATTGGAAATGTGACAAAGAGGTCTTCAGCAAACACATGGAACGTTGAAATGTAGATAAACAAAACAGTTATAAAAGCTCAAGTGGATACAGGTGCAGAGGGTAATATAATGTCACTTGAGACATATAAATTATTAAATTTAAAAGAAAGCTTTATTCAATCAACAAATACAAAATTATTGACATTTTCTGGTGAAAAACTTAAAGTTGTAGGTAAATGCTTATTGAATTGTATTTTTAAAGAAAAAAAATGTTTCATTAAATTTTTACATTATGAATATGAAGTGTGTCATTGGACTAGAATCATCAGTGAAATTAGATTTGGTTTCTTATAAAAATATTAATTTTGTTCAGCAAGATAAAAATGAAAATGCAGCGAATATACTTATTGAAAATTATGAAGAGGTTTTTAATGGTTTAGGATGCCTACAGAATAAGTGTCATCTAGTTCTTAAAGAAAATATTGTACCAGTAGTAGAACCACCACGTAAGTTACCATTTCATTTAAAACAGGAACTCAAGGTAGAGCTGCAGCGAATGGAGAAATTAGGAGTTATTGTATCTGAAAAAGAGCCTACCTCATGGGTTAATTCTATCGTATTGATAAGAAAGTCGAACGGTACATTAAGACTGTGTCTTGATCCAAGGCATTTGAATAAAGCAATTATCACATTCAAAATGGCTAAGTACTTATTCAAGGAATATGATGACATGTTAAGTTTTGACAATGAGGTGGCAGATATTTCGACTCAAAATTGGTCCTCGAACCTAATCGATGACTTAAATGACGTTCTGGACCCCAGTTCTGATGTGGACAATAGTCCATCATTTATGAATTCCCAGGATTACACATTGAACTCCCCTATGATCTTGGATCAATTAAAAACTTTTTTGCGGTTCCTCCAGACCGGACATAAGGAATTACTATATTATACGAAGACGTGGGAAACTCGGAGAGCCTGGTTCAATAAAATGTGTATACCCGTCAGCCGTATTGATCCACCCGAGCTATTCCACTTCCAAGCAGCTAAGATCTGGAGCCGACAAAGAGGAGATGTCAGTCTTATAAGACGAGTTATCGAAGACACCGACCAGGATGCAAGGTCCACATTTCCTGTCGTCCAAGCCTACATCAAAAAGCGGTTAAATGTTAAAATTGATTTCCGTTCAAGGCGACTCAATTCCAGAAGCACGCTCTGGTATGGTCAGTTGATGATGGAGTTTATCATCATTTCCTGGATCCTGAATGCCGTCACAAGCTATGAGCTCACTCACTTAAAGGAGGAATTTAAGTTAGTTCAGATCAACGCTGAGGATATACGTGATGGCCTCTATTATGAGTCGAAGAATTTTGGATCCATCGCAATCGCTTATGGACTAGTATACTTCAAGAAATTCAATATGTTGTGGGATCGTAATATGACTTTGATGTTTAAGGATACTTGTACAGCCCGGTTCCAAACACTGAGTGCCATACAACATCGGGAGGTCGGTGTTTACCGATCAGGCCATCTAGATAAAGTCGAGAATCTGTATGTTCTGGGGGACAGACTATTAGCGCATGACACCACTTCGGCTTACGAAACATTCGGGATGATCGAACCCATTGCTTCTTTAAGGTTATCGGAACTCGCGCGAACTTTCCGACCTAGAATACCTGAGTTCCCCCATTTTCGGCACCACATCGAACAAAAAGCCCGAGAGATGGAGACAATCAACCCGCATGCCAAGATCTTTCTTGCCTCAATTTTTGAGATCACCGACAAGCGAACCTTACTGACCGTCTACGGAACGTTTCGGCACTGGGGTCATTGAATACTTGAAAGGACTTGATAAGTTATTCCGGAATGTAACTGCACAGATCAAGGTTGATGAAGAATATGCAGGTTTATTGGCCTCGGACCTGGCCTTCAAAGTATTAAAACAGCAATATTTTTCCAAGTTCAAGTGGTTTGTAAACAAGGACGAGTTAGACCAAGCGAACCCATTGTATGAACATGTCCGCAACAACACCTGGCCATCGATTAGTGTCCTATTGCGTTATCCCTCCGAGTGGCATTTATTACCGCTGACTAAATGTTGGGATATACCGGAGGTCGTTGATCCAAGTCTAATCTATTCCGACAAAACCCACTCCATACAGCTGGACGAGTTAATTCAACATATCAGGACTCACCCGAATAGACCAATACCTACCAAGAAAGTCCTGGACACACTTCTTCATACCCCCGCTACTAACTGGAAGGAATTTTTGAAGAAGGTCAATGATTGTGGTCTTGATCCAAACGATCTGGTGATAGGTCTTAAGGCCAAGGAGAGAGAGATAAAAGTATTGGGGAGATTTTTTGCACTTATGTCCTGGCATCTGCGTGAATATTTTGTTATGACTGAATACCTGATTAAAGTGAACGTCTTGCCGTTATTTTCTGGTATCACCATGGCCGATAGTCAAACTGTATTAATTAAAAAGATGTTAAAAAATACCTCGGGTCAGGGTGGACAAAACTATGAGAGAATAACAATAGCCAATCATTTTGATTACAGCAAGTGGAACAATTTCCAGCGTTCTGCAGCCAACACACCCGTTTTCAAAGTCATCGGTCAATTCCACGGCTTGGATATGCTCTTTGCCAGATCTCACGAATTTTTTGAGAAGTCACTGATACAAATTCAAAATTTTTCTCAAGCTTAGATGCCAACAGTGCATTTTGGACAATTCCCCTAGATGAGGAATCATCAAAGCTTTGCACCTTTAAGACCTTGATTTCAAAAGCTCCAATTTTGACATACTTCGACAGCAGCAAGCCAATTAAATTATCGGTAGACGCTTCCCAATCAGCTGTTGGGGCTGTCCTGCAGCATGAAAATAACCCAATAGCTTTTGCGTCAGCTACCTTAACAATTTGTCAGCGCAATTATGCACAAATTGAAAAGGAACTTTTTGCTATCCTTTTTGGTTGTTCTAGGTTCCATAAGTATATTTTTGGCAAAGAAATTGCAGTTGAAACTGACCACAAGCCCCTTATACCACTTTTTGAAAAGCCTTTGTTCAAAGTTCCAACACGACTGCAAAGAATAATGCTTAAATTACAAGCTTACAATTTAAAGGTATTGTACAAACCAGGAAAAGAAATGCTGGTTGCAGATACTTTATCAAGAGCACCTCTTTTGGAAAAAGCGTTACCCGAATTGGACAATGAGCTCCAGTTACATTGTAATCTTGTGACTTCGTGTCTTCCAATCAGTGACCTTAAATTAGACCAAATTCGTAATGAATCGCTAGAAGATGAAGCTATGAAGAAGCTTATACAGTACTATAAAGAGGGATGGCCAGTAACGAAACATAAATCAGACCCGTTAGTTTGGCCTTATTTTAAAATTCAAAATGAAATTCATGTAGTAAATGACGTTGTTTTCATGAACAAAAGAATTATAATTCCAAAGTCAATGCGGGTTGATATATTAAAATTAATACATGAAGGACATATGGGTTCCGAAAAAAGCATTAGCCTTGCAAAAACACTAGTCTACTGGCCAAATATGAATTCGGAAATAAAAAATCTAGTTGAAAATTGTGAAGTTTGCTTGAAACATAGGGCCTCGAATGCAAGGGAACCATTATTGCCACATGACCGAATAGAATTGCCCTGGCAAAAAGTAGGATTAGATCTATTTGAGTTCAGAAAGAACATTTATTTGATTGCCATAGATTACTATTCCAAATTTGTAGAAATTGCTCTTTTGAAAAACGGCTATTCCAGCAAATTTCTCATTCCCGAAGTGAAATCTATGTTCGCTAGACATGGTATCCCAAAAATGTTAGTGAGTGATAACGGGCCTCCATTTTCTTCAAAGGAATTCAATCTTTTTTGCAAAGACTGGGGAATCGAACTGATTTTAACAAGTCCCTATTCACCGCGATCGAATGGATTGGCAGAAAGAGCAGTGCAAACAATCAAAAAACTATTACGAAAATGTGTGGAAAGTAATTCAGATCCATACATAGCTTTATTACACTACAGGGTCACTCCAAATCTTAGTTCATATTCCCCTGCCGAACTTTTGATGAATAGGAAACTAAGAACTAAGATACCAACTAGTTTTGATAATTTTAAGCCAATATCAGTTAGCAGTCAAAAAGTAGAACGTAGTTTTAATCAGAGTCGCGAACGTATGAAAAAATATTACAATCGATCGACAAAGCCCTTAAAGCAGTTGGAGAATGGAGAAAAAATTTATTATAAAAAATATCCTAATTCGGTGTGGTATCCCGGGGTTATAGTTAAAAAATGTTTAGAACCAAGATCTTATTTGATACAAGGTGAAAATCGACAAGTATATCGACGAAACAGACAGCATTTAATGAACTTACCAAAAGTGCAGAACTCTTGTCTTGAAACTTTAGATGAATTAGAAAAAAACCCATAAAGCAATAGTTCTCCTTCGAGTTCTGAAAATGAAGCTGGTAATGGTAACGAAGAAATGGTTCCTTGTCAAAATAAACAAATTTTTACCAGAAGTGGAAGAGAAATAAGACCACCAAAAAGATTTATATATGAATGAAATCGACTAAATGATACTTATTCTGCTATAAAAGAAATACAGTTGCAGTCCAAACTTTGTAAAATATTTTTATTAATTTATAATTATTTATAATTAAATAAATGTATGTAAATATTATGAATTATGTATATGATATGAAATCAAATATTGTGTAACTACGAATACTTTATTAAATAGAAAGAAAGGAAGATGTTACAGTGGTAGTTATACCATTACCATTATACCAGATCTTCATTAGTCTAGCTCTTGTAATTGAACGAATGAATAAAGTCAGTTTTGAATAGTCACTCTTGTGTTTAACATCATACATAAACTACATGGTGTCAGATGTGAAAAAAAAAAAAAAAGAAAAAAAAAAATGGCCACCTTAGATGAAAAAGTGAACGTGACTAATAATTTTAAACAAATTGCCATTGATAGTGGAAATCTACGGGCACTGGATTTAAAATCTACAAATTTATCAGCGGCTTGGAAGCTTTGGTACAAGCAATTCAAAATTTTTTTGGCAGCAAGTGACTTGTTGGATGCAACTGATGTAAGAAAAAACTCACTGCTTTTGCATCATTTGGGAGCAGATTGCTTCGAAATATTCGATTCGTTTGATTTAAGTGAAGAATCTACGAAACATGAAGATTTGGTTCGGAAATTCGACCAACATTTTGTTCCAAAGTCTAATATTATAATGGAGCGGTTCAATTTTTTTTCGCGTCGACAAAGTAATGCAGAAACAATGGATGAATTCGTAACGGCATTAAAAAACTTGAGTAAAACATGCGAGTTCAAAACACTTAAAGACGAATTGGTGAGAGATTTATTTATATGTGGCTTAAATCGAAATCATAATTTTGTCCGAGAGAGGTTATTAAATGAATCAAAGAAAAATCTGGAAGAGGTCATACAAATTGCTAAATCGCTAGAACTAGCTAAAGAGCAGTCAAAAGAGTTTATAGCCCATGGAGGCACAGGAGACAACAGCGAAGAAAATGAGTTCATCGGAGTCATACAACAAAGAAGAAAAGGGCATCAGTGGCACGTGCAGAAAAAAAGCGGAAAACAGTCAAAATCATCAGTGGAGTAGACAGACAAAAAGCGAAAATTATCAAGATAGAGCAAGACAAATTCAACAACAAACTAACACAAATGCATGCAGGAGGTGTGGAAAACGGCACAGCTGGAACGATTGTCCAGCATGGGGAGCAGTTTGTCACAATTGCAACGGGAGAAATCACTTTGCGAAATTGTGCAGAACAACGGAAAACAGAAGAATCGCAGTCAGCAGAAGAAGAGCAAGCAGACGATTTATTCATTGGAAATGTGACAAAGAGGTCTTCAGCAAACACATGGAACGTTGAAATGTAGATAAACAAAACAGTTATAAAAGCTCAAGTGGATACAGGTGCAGAGGGTAATATAATGTCACTTGAGACATATAAATTATTAAATTTAAAAGAAAGCTTTATTCAATCAACAAATACAAAATTATTGACATTTTCTGGTGAAAAACTTAAAGTTGTAGGTAAATGCTTATTGAATTGTATTTTTAAAGAAAAAAAATGTTTCATTAAATTTTTACATTATGAATATGAAGTGTGTCATTGGACTAGAATCATCAGTGAAATTAGATTTGGTTTCTTATAAAAATATTAATTTTGTTCAGCAAGATAAAAATGAAAATGCAGCGAATATACTTATTGAAAATTATGAAGAGGTTTTTAATGGTTTAGGATGCCTACAGAATAAGTGTCATCTAGTTCTTAAAGAAAATATTGTACCAGTAGTAGAACCACCACGTAAGTTACCATTTCATTTAAAACAGGAACTCAAGGTAGAGCTGCAGCGAATGGAGAAATTAGGAGTTATTGTATCTGAAAAAGAGCCTACCTCATGGGTTAATTCTATCGTATTGATAAGAAAGTCGAACGGTACATTAAGACTGTGTCTTGATCCAAGGCATTTGAATAAAGCAATTATCACATTCAAAATGGCTAAGTACTTATTCAAGGAATATGATGACATGTTAAGTTTTGACAATGAGGTGGCAGATATTTCGACTCAAAATTGGTCCTCGAACCTAATCGATGACTTAAATGACGTTCTGGACCCCAGTTCTGATGTGGACAATAGTCCATCATTTATGAATTCCCAGGATTACACATTGAACTCCCCTATGATCTTGGATCAATTAAAAACTTTTTTGCGGTTCCTCCAGACCGGACATAAGGAATTACTATATTATACGAAGACGTGGGAAACTCGGAGAGCCTGGTTCAATAAAATGTGTATACCCGTCAGCCGTATTGATCCACCCGAGCTATTCCACTTCCAAGCAGCTAAGATCTGGAGCCGACAAAGAGGAGATGTCAGTCTTATAAGACGAGTTATCGAAGACACCGACCAGGATGCAAGGTCCACATTTCCTGTCGTCCAAGCCTACATCAAAAAGCGGTTAAATGTTAAAATTGATTTCCGTTCAAGGCGACTCAATTCCAGAAGCACGCTCTGGTATGGTCAGTTGATGATGGAGTTTATCATCATTTCCTGGATCCTGAATGCCGTCACAAGCTATGAGCTCACTCACTTAAAGGAGGAATTTAAGTTAGTTCAGATCAACGCTGAGGATATACGTGATGGCCTCTATTATGAGTCGAAGAATTTTGGATCCATCGCAATCGCTTATGGACTAGTATACTTCAAGAAATTCAATATGTTGTGGGATCGTAATATGACTTTGATGTTTAAGGATACTTGTACAGCCCGGTTCCAAACACTGAGTGCCATACAACATCGGGAGGTCGGTGTTTACCGATCAGGCCATCTAGATAAAGTCGAGAATCTGTATGTTCTGGGGGACAGACTATTAGCGCATGACACCACTTCGGCTTACGAAACATTCGGGATGATCGAACCCATTGCTTCTTTAAGGTTATCGGAACTCGCGCGAACTTTCCGACCTAGAATACCTGAGTTCCCCCATTTTCGGCACCACATCGAACAAAAAGCCCGAGAGATGGAGACAATCAACCCGCATGCCAAGATCTTTCTTGCCTCAATTTTTGAGATCACCGACAAGCGAACCTTACTGACCGTCTACGGAACGTTTCGGCACTGGGGTCATTGAATACTTGAAAGGACTTGATAAGTTATTCCGGAATGTAACTGCACAGATCAAGGTTGATGAAGAATATGCAGGTTTATTGGCCTCGGACCTGGCCTTCAAAGTATTAAAACAGCAATATTTTTCCAAGTTCAAGTGGTTTGTAAACAAGGACGAGTTAGACCAAGCGAACCCATTGTATGAACATGTCCGCAACAACACCTGGCCATCGATTAGTGTCCTATTGCGTTATCCCTCCGAGTGGCATTTATTACCGCTGACTAAATGTTGGGATATACCGGAGGTCGTTGATCCAAGTCTAATCTATTCCGACAAAACCCACTCCATACAGCTGGACGAGTTAATTCAACATATCAGGACTCACCCGAATAGACCAATACCTACCAAGAAAGTCCTGGACACACTTCTTCATACCCCCGCTACTAACTGGAAGGAATTTTTGAAGAAGGTCAATGATTGTGGTCTTGATCCAAACGATCTGGTGATAGGTCTTAAGGCCAAGGAGAGAGAGATAAAAGTATTGGGGAGATTTTTTGCACTTATGTCCTGGCATCTGCGTGAATATTTTGTTATGACTGAATACCTGATTAAAGTGAACGTCTTGCCGTTATTTTCTGGTATCACCATGGCCGATAGTCAAACTGTATTAATTAAAAAGATGTTAAAAAATACCTCGGGTCAGGGTGGACAAAACTATGAGAGAATAACAATAGCCAATCATTTTGATTACAGCAAGTGGAACAATTTCCAGCGTTCTGCAGCCAACACACCCGTTTTCAAAGTCATCGGTCAATTCCACGGCTTGGATATGCTCTTTGCCAGATCTCACGAATTTTTTGAGAAGTCACTGATACAAATTCAAAATTTTTCTCAAGCTTAGATGCCAACAGTGCATTTTGGACAATTCCCCTAGATGAGGAATCATCAAAGCTTTGCACCTTTAAGACCTTGATTTCAAAAGCTCCAATTTTGACATACTTCGACAGCAGCAAGCCAATTAAATTATCGGTAGACGCTTCCCAATCAGCTGTTGGGGCTGTCCTGCAGCATGAAAATAACCCAATAGCTTTTGCGTCAGCTACCTTAACAATTTGTCAGCGCAATTATGCACAAATTGAAAAGGAACTTTTTGCTATCCTTTTTGGTTGTTCTAGGTTCCATAAGTATATTTTTGGCAAAGAAATTGCAGTTGAAACTGACCACAAGCCCCTTATACCACTTTTTGAAAAGCCTTTGTTCAAAGTTCCAACACGACTGCAAAGAATAATGCTTAAATTACAAGCTTACAATTTAAAGGTATTGTACAAACCAGGAAAAGAAATGCTGGTTGCAGATACTTTATCAAGAGCACCTCTTTTGGAAAAAGCGTTACCCGAATTGGACAATGAGCTCCAGTTACATTGTAATCTTGTGACTTCGTGTCTTCCAATCAGTGACCTTAAATTAGACCAAATTCGTAATGAATCGCTAGAAGATGAAGCTATGAAGAAGCTTATACAGTACTATAAAGAGGGATGGCCAGTAACGAAACATAAATCAGACCCGTTAGTTTGGCCTTATTTTAAAATTCAAAATGAAATTCATGTAGTAAATGACGTTGTTTTCATGAACAAAAGAATTATAATTCCAAAGTCAATGCGGGTTGATATATTAAAATTAATACATGAAGGACATATGGGTTCCGAAAAAAGCATTAGCCTTGCAAAAACACTAGTCTACTGGCCAAATATGAATTCGGAAATAAAAAATCTAGTTGAAAATTGTGAAGTTTGCTTGAAACATAGGGCCTCGAATGCAAGGGAACCATTATTGCCACATGACCGAATAGAATTGCCCTGGCAAAAAGTAGGATTAGATCTATTTGAGTTCAGAAAGAACATTTATTTGATTGCCATAGATTACTATTCCAAATTTGTAGAAATTGCTCTTTTGAAAAACGGCTATTCCAGCAAATTTCTCATTCCCGAAGTGAAATCTATGTTCGCTAGACATGGTATCCCAAAAATGTTAGTGAGTGATAACGGGCCTCCATTTTCTTCAAAGGAATTCAATCTTTTTTGCAAAGACTGGGGAATCGAACTGATTTTAACAAGTCCCTATTCACCGCGATCGAATGGATTGGCAGAAAGAGCAGTGCAAACAATCAAAAAACTATTACGAAAATGTGTGGAAAGTAATTCAGATCCATACATAGCTTTATTACACTACAGGGTCACTCCAAATCTTAGTTCATATTCCCCTGCCGAACTTTTGATGAATAGGAAACTAAGAACTAAGATACCAACTAGTTTTGATAATTTTAAGCCAATATCAGTTAGCAGTCAAAAAGTAGAACGTAGTTTTAATCAGAGTCGCGAACGTATGAAAAAATATTACAATCGATCGACAAAGCCCTTAAAGCAGTTGGAGAATGGAGAAAAAATTTATTATAAAAAATATCCTAATTCGGTGTGGTATCCCGGGGTTATAGTTAAAAAATGTTTAGAACCAAGATCTTATTTGATACAAGGTGAAAATCGACAAGTATATCGACGAAACAGACAGCATTTAATGAACTTACCAAAAGTGCAGAACTCTTGTCTTGAAACTTTAGATGAATTAGAAAAAAACCCATAAAGCAATAGTTCTCCTTCGAGTTCTGAAAATGAAGCTGGTAATGGTAACGAAGAAATGGTTCCTTGTCAAAATAAACAAATTTTTACCAGAAGTGGAAGAGAAATAAGACCACCAAAAAGATTTATATATGAATGAAATCGACTAAATGATACTTATTCTGCTATAAAAGAAATACAGTTGCAGTCCAAACTTTGTAAAATATTTTTATTAATTTATAATTATTTATAATTAAATAAATGTATGTAAATATTATGAATTATGTATATGATATGAAATCAAATATTGTGTAACTACGAATACTTTATTAAATAGAAAGAAAGGAAGATGTTACAGTGGTAGTTATACCATTACCATTATACCAGATCTTCATTAGTCTAGCTCTTGTAATTGAACGAATGAATAAAGTCAGTTTTGAATAGTCACTCTTGTGTTTAACATCATACATAAACTACATGGTGTCAGATGTGAAAAAAAAAAAAAAAGAAAAAAAAAAATGGCCACCTTAGATGAAAAAGTGAACGTGACTAATAATTTTAAACAAATTGCCATTGATAGTGGAAATCTACGGGCACTGGATTTAAAATCTACAAATTTATCAGCGGCTTGGAAGCTTTGGTACAAGCAATTCAAAATTTTTTTGGCAGCAAGTGACTTGTTGGATGCAACTGATGTAAGAAAAAACTCACTGCTTTTGCATCATTTGGGAGCAGATTGCTTCGAAATATTCGATTCGTTTGATTTAAGTGAAGAATCTACGAAACATGAAGATTTGGTTCGGAAATTCGACCAACATTTTGTTCCAAAGTCTAATATTATAATGGAGCGGTTCAATTTTTTTTCGCGTCGACAAAGTAATGCAGAAACAATGGATGAATTCGTAACGGCATTAAAAAACTTGAGTAAAACATGCGAGTTCAAAACACTTAAAGACGAATTGGTGAGAGATTTATTTATATGTGGCTTAAATCGAAATCATAATTTTGTCCGAGAGAGGTTATTAAATGAATCAAAGAAAAATCTGGAAGAGGTCATACAAATTGCTAAATCGCTAGAACTAGCTAAAGAGCAGTCAAAAGAGTTTATAGCCCATGGAGGCACAGGAGACAACAGCGAAGAAAATGAGTTCATCGGAGTCATACAACAAAGAAGAAAAGGGCATCAGTGGCACGTGCAGAAAAAAAGCGGAAAACAGTCAAAATCATCAGTGGAGTAGACAGACAAAAAGCGAAAATTATCAAGATAGAGCAAGACAAATTCAACAACAAACTAACACAAATGCATGCAGGAGGTGTGGAAAACGGCACAGCTGGAACGATTGTCCAGCATGGGGAGCAGTTTGTCACAATTGCAACGGGAGAAATCACTTTGCGAAATTGTGCAGAACAACGGAAAACAGAAGAATCGCAGTCAGCAGAAGAAGAGCAAGCAGACGATTTATTCATTGGAAATGTGACAAAGAGGTCTTCAGCAAACACATGGAACGTTGAAATGTAGATAAACAAAACAGTTATAAAAGCTCAAGTGGATACAGGTGCAGAGGGTAATATAATGTCACTTGAGACATATAAATTATTAAATTTAAAAGAAAGCTTTATTCAATCAACAAATACAAAATTATTGACATTTTCTGGTGAAAAACTTAAAGTTGTAGGTAAATGCTTATTGAATTGTATTTTTAAAGAAAAAAAATGTTTCATTAAATTTTTACATTATGAATATGAAGTGTGTCATTGGACTAGAATCATCAGTGAAATTAGATTTGGTTTCTTATAAAAATATTAATTTTGTTCAGCAAGATAAAAATGAAAATGCAGCGAATATACTTATTGAAAATTATGAAGAGGTTTTTAATGGTTTAGGATGCCTACAGAATAAGTGTCATCTAGTTCTTAAAGAAAATATTGTACCAGTAGTAGAACCACCACGTAAGTTACCATTTCATTTAAAACAGGAACTCAAGGTAGAGCTGCAGCGAATGGAGAAATTAGGAGTTATTGTATCTGAAAAAGAGCCTACCTCATGGGTTAATTCTATCGTATTGATAAGAAAGTCGAACGGTACATTAAGACTGTGTCTTGATCCAAGGCATTTGAATAAAGCAATTATCACATTCAAAATGGCTAAGTACTTATTCAAGGAATATGATGACATGTTAAGTTTTGACAATGAGGTGGCAGATATTTCGACTCAAAATTGGTCCTCGAACCTAATCGATGACTTAAATGACGTTCTGGACCCCAGTTCTGATGTGGACAATAGTCCATCATTTATGAATTCCCAGGATTACACATTGAACTCCCCTATGATCTTGGATCAATTAAAAACTTTTTTGCGGTTCCTCCAGACCGGACATAAGGAATTACTATATTATACGAAGACGTGGGAAACTCGGAGAGCCTGGTTCAATAAAATGTGTATACCCGTCAGCCGTATTGATCCACCCGAGCTATTCCACTTCCAAGCAGCTAAGATCTGGAGCCGACAAAGAGGAGATGTCAGTCTTATAAGACGAGTTATCGAAGACACCGACCAGGATGCAAGGTCCACATTTCCTGTCGTCCAAGCCTACATCAAAAAGCGGTTAAATGTTAAAATTGATTTCCGTTCAAGGCGACTCAATTCCAGAAGCACGCTCTGGTATGGTCAGTTGATGATGGAGTTTATCATCATTTCCTGGATCCTGAATGCCGTCACAAGCTATGAGCTCACTCACTTAAAGGAGGAATTTAAGTTAGTTCAGATCAACGCTGAGGATATACGTGATGGCCTCTATTATGAGTCGAAGAATTTTGGATCCATCGCAATCGCTTATGGACTAGTATACTTCAAGAAATTCAATATGTTGTGGGATCGTAATATGACTTTGATGTTTAAGGATACTTGTACAGCCCGGTTCCAAACACTGAGTGCCATACAACATCGGGAGGTCGGTGTTTACCGATCAGGCCATCTAGATAAAGTCGAGAATCTGTATGTTCTGGGGGACAGACTATTAGCGCATGACACCACTTCGGCTTACGAAACATTCGGGATGATCGAACCCATTGCTTCTTTAAGGTTATCGGAACTCGCGCGAACTTTCCGACCTAGAATACCTGAGTTCCCCCATTTTCGGCACCACATCGAACAAAAAGCCCGAGAGATGGAGACAATCAACCCGCATGCCAAGATCTTTCTTGCCTCAATTTTTGAGATCGTCGACAAGCGAACCTTACTGACCGTCTACGGAACGTTTCGGCACTGGGGTCATTGAATACTTGAAAGGACTTGATAAGTTATTCCGGAATGTAACTGCACAGATCAAGGTTGATGAAGAATATGCAGGTTTATTGGCCTCGGACCTGGCCTTCAAAGTATTAAAACAGCAATATTTTTCCAAGTTCAAGTGGTTTGTAAACAAGGACGAGTTAGACCAAGCGAACCCATTGTATGAACATGTCCGCAACAACACCTGGCCATCGATTAGTGTCCTATTGCGTTATCCCTCCGAGTGGCATTTATTACCGCTGACTAAATGTTGGGATATACCGGAGGTCGTTGATCCAAGTCTAATCTATTCCGACAAAACCCACTCCATACAGCTGGACGAGTTAATTCAACATATCAGGACTCACCCGAATAGACCAATACCTACCAAGAAAGTCCTGGACACACTTCTTCATACCCCCGCTACTAACTGGAAGGAATTTTTGAAGAAGGTCAATGATTGTGGTCTTGATCCAAACGATCTGGTGATAGGTCTTAAGGCCAAGGAGAGAGAGATAAAAGTATTGGGGAGATTTTTTGCACTTATGTCCTGGCATCTGCGTGAATATTTTGTTATGACTGAATACCTGATTAAAGTGAACGTCTTGCCGTTATTTTCTGGTATCACCATGGCCGATAGTCAAACTGTATTAATTAAAAAGATGTTAAAAAATACCTCGGGTCAGGGTGGACAAAACTATGAGAGAATAACAATAGCCAATCATTTTGATTACAGCAAGTGGAACAATTTCCAGCGTTCTGCAGCCAACACACCCGTTTTCAAAGTCATCGGTCAATTCCACGGCTTGGATATGCTCTTTGCCAGATCTCACGAATTTTTTGAGAAGTCACTGATACAAATTCAAAATTTTTCTCAAGCTTAGATGCCAACAGTGCATTTTGGACAATTCCCCTAGATGAGGAATCATCAAAGCTTTGCACCTTTAAGACCTTGATTTCAAAAGCTCCAATTTTGACATACTTCGACAGCAGCAAGCCAATTAAATTATCGGTAGACGCTTCCCAATCAGCTGTTGGGGCTGTCCTGCAGCATGAAAATAACCCAATAGCTTTTGCGTCAGCTACCTTAACAATTTGTCAGCGCAATTATGCACAAATTGAAAAGGAACTTTTTGCTATCCTTTTTGGTTGTTCTAGGTTCCATAAGTATATTTTTGGCAAAGAAATTGCAGTTGAAACTGACCACAAGCCCCTTATACCACTTTTTGAAAAGCCTTTGTTCAAAGTTCCAACACGACTGCAAAGAATAATGCTTAAATTACAAGCTTACAATTTAAAGGTATTGTACAAACCAGGAAAAGAAATGCTGGTTGCAGATACTTTATCAAGAGCACCTCTTTTGGAAAAAGCGTTACCCGAATTGGACAATGAGCTCCAGTTACATTGTAATCTTGTGACTTCGTGTCTTCCAATCAGTGACCTTAAATTAGACCAAATTCGTAATGAATCGCTAGAAGATGAAGCTATGAAGAAGCTTATACAGTACTATAAAGAGGGATGGCCAGTAACGAAACATAAATCAGACCCGTTAGTTTGGCCTTATTTTAAAATTCAAAATGAAATTCATGTAGTAAATGACGTTGTTTTCATGAACAAAAGAATTATAATTCCAAAGTCAATGCGGGTTGATATATTAAAATTAATACATGAAGGACATATGGGTTCCGAAAAAAGCATTAGCCTTGCAAAAACACTAGTCTACTGGCCAAATATGAATTCGGAAATAAAAAATCTAGTTGAAAATTGTGAAGTTTGCTTGAAACATAGGGCCTCGAATGCAAGGGAACCATTATTGCCACATGACCGAATAGAATTGCCCTGGCAAAAAGTAGGATTAGATCTATTTGAGTTCAGAAAGAACATTTATTTGATTGCCATAGATTACTATTCCAAATTTGTAGAAATTGCTCTTTTGAAAAACGGCTATTCCAGCAAATTTCTCATTCCCGAAGTGAAATCTATGTTCGCTAGACATGGTATCCCAAAAATGTTAGTGAGTGATAACGGGCCTCCATTTTCTTCAAAGGAATTCAATCTTTTTTGCAAAGACTGGGGAATCGAACTGATTTTAACAAGTCCCTATTCACCGCGATCGAATGGATTGGCAGAAAGAGCAGTGCAAACAATCAAAAAACTATTACGAAAATGTGTGGAAAGTAATTCAGATCCATACATAGCTTTATTACACTACAGGGTCACTCCAAATCTTAGTTCATATTCCCCTGCCGAACTTTTGATGAATAGGAAACTAAGAACTAAGATACCAACTAGTTTTGATAATTTTAAGCCAATATCAGTTAGCAGTCAAAAAGTAGAACGTAGTTTTAATCAGAGTCGCGAACGTATGAAAAAATATTACAATCGATCGACAAAGCCCTTAAAGCAGTTGGAGAATGGAGAAAAAATTTATTATAAAAAATATCCTAATTCGGTGTGGTATCCCGGGGTTATAGTTAAAAAATGTTTAGAACCAAGATCTTATTTGATACAAGGTGAAAATCGACAAGTATATCGACGAAACAGACAGCATTTAATGAACTTACCAAAAGTGCAGAACTCTTGTCTTGAAACTTTAGATGAATTAGAAAAAAACCCATAAAGCAATAGTTCTCCTTCGAGTTCTGAAAATGAAGCTGGTAATGGTAACGAAGAAATGGTTCCTTGTCAAAATAAACAAATTTTTACCAGAAGTGGAAGAGAAATAAGACCACCAAAAAGATTTATATATGAATGAAATCGACTAAATGATACTTATTCTGCTATAAAAGAAATACAGTTGCAGTCCAAACTTTGTAAAATATTTTTATTAATTTATAATTATTTATAATTAAATAAATGTATGTAAATATTATGAATTATGTATATGATATGAAATCAAATATTGTGTAACTACGAATACTTTATTAAATAGAAAGAAAGGAAGATGTTACAGTGGTAGTTATACCATTACCATTATACCAGATCTTCATTAGTCTAGCTCTTGTAATTGAACGAATGAATAAAGTCAGTTTTGAATAGTCACTCTTGTGTTTAACATCATACATAAACTACAAATAGTAAAGTTCGTGCGTTTTGGCACGATTCAAAATAATTCTTATTTTATAGTTTTATATTATAACATCAATCATGTATCTAATAAATGAATAGAAAAAAAATTAAATTTTTATGCATTTTCACTTAAAAAAAAAAACATATTCTCTTTTCCAGATTTCAAGCGTCACACACTATAGTTGTTGAATCTTCAAGTCCATTATTTGGAATGTGTACGAGTTGTTTAAAAAAGAAAAAACTCAAGTTATGTACCGTTATTCAGTTACACGAAATTCGCCTGTGAATGTATGTAGGTGTCCTCATATGATGACAGTCGGAGAATGTCCCAGTCGCGGTTTTGCAAGGCCTTACCTCTGGAACTACTTCTAGAAGTAGTGAACATAGAATTAGGCCGCATTACAGGCAATGAAATGTTTCAATTATAAAAGAAGTCCTTCCGTAATGCAATACTGTTCATTGAACCTAAAACTAGTGAAATGGAAAGCATTACGAAACTAGTGAAGAGTAATGTAGGATGGAATTGGTATATGCTTAAGAAAAGTTGAGGGCATTACCGTACGAATGCGAGGTAATGCGGCAAGGAAGGACCCAACAAGTATACTTTTCTGTAAAATTGATCTCACTGCGTTGTTAATGATTGTCGCCTGCTTGTCGCATTTGAAATTGCGTTTGTTTGTTTACTGCAGTCTTTTTGCCAATGCTGTTCATCGAACCTAAAACTAGTGAAATGGAAGGCATTACCGAACTACTGAAGAGTAATGCAGGATGAAATTGGTATATGCTTAAGAAAAGTTGAGGGCATTACCGTACGAATGCGAGGTAATGCGGCGAGGAAGGACTCAACAAGTATACTTTTCTGTAAAATAAAATGATCTCACCCCGTTGTTAATGATTGTCGCCTGCTTGTCGCATTTGAAATTGCGTTTGTTTGTTTACTGCAGTCTTTTTTACATTTGATTTGAGATTTTGTGCGGAAAAGTTGCGATTTGTAAGTGAAATTCTATACGTTCTGTGCTATAAATTTACGCGTGCTGTGCTAAACTAAAAATTTAAAAAACTAAAGGGTGAGTACATTTTTATTTATTTTAGTTAATGTTAACTCGTTTTGCAAACCATTTATTTGATTTATTTTAAAGCTGTGTTCTTTTAAAGTTTTATTAGATAATGTATAACACATTTATGTATGTATATAATGTTACCGGCCAAACCCGATGTGTCCTAGGCCAAACTTGATTATCCTAAGCATATCAGGACAAACTAGTTTGACCAAACAAATTAAAAATACAAAATAATATTTTGCCAAATAAAATAAAGCGAAAAAGTGAATGTAGAATATTTTGTGGCGAAATAATTACACGCCTAAATGCAAGTTTGCCAAATAAAAACTGTGAAGAAACAAAATGCGAGTTGTTGATATGCGAAATAATAAATGAACTTTTAGCTGCAGTAAGTTCATTCTTTATTGGAAAAAAATCTAAAATTACCCTCAATACTGTTTTTTTTTAATTAAGTAGACTTTATTTAAATAAATATTGCTCATCTTATTGATTGCCTTTTAATTTTACCCATTAGATTACATGAATAATAAATCAAAATCAGTTTGGCCTAACATGCTTACTAGTTTGACCTGACATGCTTAGGACAAACTACAGTCAAAATCGGTTATAACGATCTTTAAGGGACCGACGAATTTGGTCGTTACAAGCGATATATCGTTATAACCGATGTCGTTGTAAGCGATTTTAACTGTAGTTTGGCCTGCATTCGGGTTTGGCCGGTAACAAATATACATATTTGTATATACATGTATTTGAGTTTGATTATAAATTTTAAGGGCCTTACCAACAACTTTTCACTAAGTCGATTTAAGTTATCGCTTTTAAATCCCATTAAATTATAGCATATTAAGAAGTAAATTAATATAATGTTTTTCGTAATTAATTAGAAACATACGTATTTCCTTATTGTGTAATGTTGACACATTACACAGAGTGTTAAAATTCTTGTGGTCAAACATTATTTTTTTAGTGGTCAAAGATTAGTCATCGTTTTGTTTTGATTTTAATTGTAATCATTTTAAATAATAGCATTCCCATATTAATTATGTATTGACTAATCATTTGGTTATTTTTACAACATTTTATACTAAGACTCGACTTCAAACTTAGGTCGTCTCTAAAATTGGTTGTTGGGAAGCCCTAAGCTTTTTTGGATCTGGTTTCTAATCTTGCATGGTTTTTCCAGTGAAAATAAAAAAAATGGCGATAAGTAACCGTCACCTTTTGCGATTAATAAAGGCTGAGAAAGAAAAGTTTAGGGATAGATTGACTAATAGTTGTAGTAGTGAAGAAGTTCAGACGACACATCCAGAGAGTCAATTGAATTTTGAAGAGCTTAGTTCGCCAGCAGGTAACCTTCAAGAAGAAAATGCAATTACTGCCGGAGTGAGAACACTACGAGAAAAACTTAAAGATTGGTATATTGCATACAATCCTCCTAGAGAGAGTTTTAGGGTCCTCTTAGAAATTTTAAAATCTGAAAACTTAGATGTACCTACTGATCCAGAAGCTATATATCGAAAACGAGAACAAATCTTTGTCAGATCTGTGGCTCCTGGACAATATTGGCACTACGGAATTCAAAATCAAGTCCAAAAGATTGTCAGTGAGCTTGCGAACAATGATGATATTGAACTGGATGTAGGAATAGATGGATTACCACTTTTCAAAAGTTCTGGGAAAAGTCTTTGGCCAATACTGGGGAGATTAAGGAAAGACAAGGATATAGTTTTCTTGATCGGTACATATCTGGGCCCAAAAAAACCTTTCGATATAGACAATTACTTGCATGATTTTGTAGACGAAGTAAGTTCACTGTTACAAAATGGGATCCATGTCGCTGAGAAAGTTGTGCCTTTCAAAATACGTGCATTTATCTGCGATGCTCCCGCAGGTGCATTCGTCCGTGGTATTGTAGGCCACAATGCAATAAGTGGATGTAATAAGTGCGATCAAGTGGGCAGGAGTATAGGCAATGTTGTCACATTTAGTGAAAGATGCGGTACTAGATTAACAGACGAGGACTTTTTGCAAAGAAGATACCCTTCTGTTCACAGACCTTTTTTCAAAAATAGGCAAACATCTTTGGAAAGACTGGGCATTGGAATGGTATCACAGTTTCCACTTGATTGTATGCACCTCATTGATCTCGGTGTTACAAAAAAAATTATGCTTAGTCTGATTAATGGGAAAACAAATCCTAAGCTAAAGATTGATGGAAAATTGGAATTATCGAGAAGGTTACATTCACTTATCCCTCATATTCCCAAGGAATTCGCTAGAAAACCAAGAGGTTTAGATGAAATTTGTAGATGGAAGGCGTCGGAATTCAGGCAATTCATTTTATACACAGGAATTATAATCTTGAAAGACATCGTTGCAGAGGATTTTTACGATCATTTCCTTCTTCTGCATTCAGCTTATCGTATTTTGTGTTGCCCACGTAGCTTCCAAGCAAACTTGGAAACAGCTGAAAATATGATAAAACATTTTGTCGAGACTTACACTTCCATACATCCCATTAATAGTTTAACTTATAATGTGCATAACCTCCTCCACATCACTGCCTGCGTTCAAGATTATGGAATTTTGACAAATTTCTCAGCTTACAGCTTTGAGAACTACATGCAAGATTTGAAGAAAAAAATTCGAAAACCGTCAAAAATTCTCGAGCAGCTCGCGTATAAAACCAAAGAGGAAATCTATAAAAGTAAGGTTACAAAATACGGGTTCAGAAAAAATATTTCACAAGATATAAAAAGCTACCAAACAGAGTCATTCTACTTCAGTGCAAGTGAGCCTAATAATTATTGCGCGATTGAACCTGGAATACCTATTAAAATAAAGGGGTTTGTTGAAGCAGAACAAAATTGTATTTTGGGACACCGTCTTAAAAATGTGGAGAGTTATTTTACTGAGCCCGTGAACTCACTTTATGCCTTAGGCATATGTGTTGTCGACAAACCTCTCGATGAAGATGTCGAAATGTTTTCTGTTTCAGAAATCGGATTTAAATATATGAGCCTGCCCTATCAGGAAAAGCTTTTACTCATTCCAATGCTACATGGATGCCTCTAAATTAATGTATGTTTTTTATACTTTTATTTTAATTTTTAACGGCATCAATCTTTTTATTGTATTTTGTATTTGTATTCTTTCATTTCATTTCAACTTAAATAAACTAACATAACAGTATTATTAATATTTTAAAAATAAGTGTAAAGTATGAATAAATAGTTGTTCTAACTATAGAAATCTAAAGAAATTAGTGTTGAACGACAAATTGTATCTGAAAACTTTCAGGATATTAATTCATGTCTTTAAACTTTTCTTTTAGTTTTTTCTTTTATAAACACAATGGACGACAAACGACATAACTTTTTCACAGAAAATTCTCCGCCTGGAAAACTACGCCGGCATAATGCGACACTTGGCCAAAATGGTAAGTCACATGAGCCAATTTCAAAGAATTTTTGCAGTAAGACTTTTATTGTTCTTATTTAGAAGGCTTTGAAGACTTCAAATCGAGTATAAAAAAAGAATTTACGGATCTTCATGAGAAGCTGGATTCCATGAAAAGTAATTACAGTTCAAATCCATATTTACACACGATTTTTACAAATATTTCACCTTTTTCAGAAACCATAGAAAACCAGAATGTCATCATTATGGACATTTTAGCCGAAAACTCAGTTTTGCTGAAGCGCCTTCAAAAAGCTGAAGTCGTTAAATCGAAGGCTTCTGGAATATTTCCGCTTCAGAATAAAGAAGCGCTTAAAGTACTAAACTCTTCATTAAATGAAGAAAATATGCAAGCCCACGTAAGTATCAATTTTTGTTAGAAAAATATTCATTTGTTCAGAAACATATTAAATAAAAATATAAATATTAAACGGGTCAGAACAAACCTTAATTTTTTTAAAATTTTATTTTCTTAAAGATTGATGCTGTTAAACAAATAATAGCATCGGGCGGGCTAGCAAGGCAGTTTACAAATATTTTTGACCAGGATATAGTAAAAAATTTTAATGTGGATGGTCTACAAGGAAAGATGGCATTGAAAACTTTCCCTCGGGTCTTGAACATTCTTCTAAGTAAGTAACACACGAAGTAAAAAAAACTATAACAAAATTCTATACAAAGCCAATAGCTTTTTTATTTTGCTACAGCGCATCAATAATATTTGTATTATATTCTAATTTCAGAAGCCACTGGTGAAGAAAATGAGGAAGATGGCAAAAAAATAATCCGGCACGCGTTTAAAGCTGCCAAAAACAGAATCTTCAAAAACATGTGCATTCAAAACAAAAAAAATAATAATTAAAATTCATTACGAACACATCTGCTATGTTTTTTTATTTATACAAACATAACTATGTATGTATACTAAACCCTATTAAATTTGTTTCTTATATTTTTAGAATTTTAATCATAGATTGCCGTAAATATCATTTTCTCGGCACAAATTATTATTACTAATTTTTTTCGCAGCGAAGACATAGAAAAACATTTTAAATTCTGATTTGCAGATTTTCAAGTGCATTGAAAAGAAATAAGCCCAAAAATAGAAGAAAAAAAACTTTTCGTGTGGTATGTATTATCCCTTAAGAAAATAATTAGGAAGTGCAAAAATAGGCATGAATGCACTACTCCCTTGTAATGTGTTCGAGAAGTACTTCTACGTTGACTTTTTCGAAGGCCTGAATACACTACTTCCTTGTAATGTGTTCGAGAAGTACTTCTACGTTGACTTTTTCGAAGGCATGAATGCACTACTCCCTTGTAATGTGTTCGAGAAGTACTTCTACGTTGACTTTTTCGAAGGCCTGAATACACTACTTCCTTGTAATGTGTTCGAGAAGTACTTCTACGTTGACTTTTTCGAAGGCATGAATGCACTACTTCTTTGTAATGTGTTTGAGAAGTACTTCTGAGACAACTTCTGGGTATTGCAGAGTGGAGAGGTGATCGCTTCCTCCTATGACATGCAATGCTAAATGTAATGCCTTTTTTACATGTGCTGTAATCGAGTTGAGAAGTGGTTCCGACTCCCTAGAAGTACTTCTAGAACTAGTTCTGGAATGCATGCCACCCGCGACTGGGGTGTATTATGCTCACACTGTCGACACACCTATACAAAATATCAACAATGTCCCAGAAGGGAAATTCTAAACTCTCTAACTTTGTGACAGCTCTTTCTATGCAATAAACTTTCTTCTGAATTATAACGTAATCTTTCTGGACTTTACAAGTTATACTGGATTTATAAAGGGTGATTTTTTAAGAGGTTGGGAACTTTTTTTAAAAAAAAAAAACACAAAAAATTCGAAAAAATGAATGAAATATTTATTTGAATCGATAGTTTGAACCTTGCAATTTAATGTTTAAAGATAATTTCATGCAAATGTTGACCGCGGCTGCGTCTCAGGTAGCCCATCCGCTGAGTCCAATTTTGGCATACTCTTTCACACATATCGGCCGGTATCTCACGAATGAATGCATGGATGTTGGCTTCCAGTGCGTCAATCGAAGCGGGCTTGTCCCTATAGACATTAGCCTTGACATACCCCCACAAAAAATAATCTAATGGTGTCAAATCGCACGATCTAGGCGGCCAATTGACCGGCCCGAAACGTGAAATTAACTGTTCACCAAACTCGCCTCGCAATTGCGCCATTGTTTCGCGTGCTGTGTGGCATGTGGCACCGTCTTGTTGAAACCACATATCATGCAAGTCAAGAACTTCAATTTCGGGCAAAAAAAAGTTTGTTATCATCGCTCCTAACTGCTGGGAACGGCGCCGAATCGACATTTCGCGGTCTTCTGTGACACTAGCTGATACGGCCGCAATATTTTCTTCACTACGCACAGTACGTAAACGTGTTGGTGGTTTAATGTCCAACAAAGTAAATTTGGTGCGAAATTTGGTCACAATCTTCCGAATAGACTGCTCAGAAGGTCGAGAATGCCGATCATAAAATGGAAGCAGCGCGCGATGAACATTTCGAACCGAGCACGAATTTTGATAGTAAAATTCAATAATTTGCAAGCGTTGTTCATTTGTAAGACGATCCATGGTTAAATTGCAAACCAAACTGAAGCTGTTTGACAGTGACACAAGGTACTAAACACACGTCAGCTGTCAAAACCAGTGTTGCCAAAAGCAAACCAGCTAAAAAATCACCCTTTATTATATATTAACCCTCGAGTTCTTATCCGAACAGTATCGTTCTCTTTTTCGATGGACTAGATGTTTGACACTAACTGAAGTTCTGGATATGTTAGAACAAATAGATAATGACTAGATTAAAGAGGAGGGGGTGAACGTCGATAGATTGTCTCGTAATCAACTTATGGTTCAAGCTGAAAAAAAAGTCAGCAGACAAGAAGTTGCACCTGACATTGAAGATGAAAATATAAAAAGGAAAACATGTGAGACCAGAAAAAAATTGACGTCTGTCCAATTGCATCTAAATATAATTAATTTTCAAGTCAGGTGGATTACTGGACTTCAGGCACAGAAAAGATGCGCTGGAGATAAGTGCAAAGTCTATGCTTGTAATTACAATGGTATTATGTACTTGCTTTCTGCTACACTATACCATAGAAAACATTGCATTTTTTTTAAAACATTGAACTTTTTCTTAAGTTTTTGAAGTAAAACCATTTTGTCATTATACATATACACCCCGTGCAACAAAAAAAAGCCGCACACGGGTTTTCCATTTTTTTGCGCTAATTACTTTTAAGGGATTCCCCAAATTATATTTTACTAGCTGTCCCGCCCGGCTTCGCCCGAGTAGAAAAAATATAATATTACTTACAATACACATGTACATTGTCATTTAATTCGAAGAATCGGACGCTCTGTCTGTCTGTCTATCTGTTTGCCTGTCAATCTATCTATCTATCTGTCTGGCTGTCTGTCTGTCTGTCGGTCTATATTAATTGACCAAAATGTTTCATACTCACATTTCACCTGAAATTACGAAATTTTGTATGACAAGTACCAAAACCACTGGTTGTTGAGTAACCGCACTGATGCTATGTTGTATTCTACATTAAGAAAAACGTACTCCGAAAATTGTACCAAAATCGGTTGCTTAGTTTCTGAGTATATAAAAGACGAACATACATTATTGTTGAGAATGAAAAACCGGATGATTTTCGTGCATTGGTGTTAGCAGTGGAAAACTCCAAAAAGAAGCTAACTCTGGACGCTGTGAAGAATCTGCTACTTCAAGACGTAAAATTCGACAACAAAAGTGCTGACAGTGCACTTTACGCCAAAAAGAAATCTCCCACACCTAAATTTCGTTGTCACACGTGCAAGCAAGTTGGTAATTTTAGCAAATCTTGTCCGAACAAAAACAAAAAATCGAACAACTGGCATGAGAAAAATGCAAAAGAGAGAGTTTTATTTGCTTCGCTGCTAGTCAATAACAACAGTTCTTCGGATTGGTTTGTTGACTCGGGGGCTACGGCTCATATGACGAATGAAGAAAATTTGTTATTTAATAAAAAAAAAAGCCGCCCGCAAACAAAGAAGTCATCGTCGCAAATAAACACAAAATTGCTGTAGAGTGCTCTGGTGATGTGAAATTAGCTCTAAACAAAACAAATAATAATTTCAATGCTGTATTAAAAAATGTAGAATATTTGCCTGACCTGTGTGCCAACTTACTGTCGGTTCGCCAAATGACAAAAAATGGCAACAAAGTTATTTGTGATAAATTGACAGCTGTCAAAAAGTGAGAAGGTCAAAGTTTTGTGCGGTCCTCTTTTTTCGATATATTTAAGCTAAAAATAGTTCAATTAAATATAAAACTGATTTAAATCGTTTGCCTAGTTAACTTTGAGGCGAATCAAAAGTTTTTATTTGGTTGCTCTGTACGTTTAAGGCATAATTTCATACATTTTTCTCGCTGCATATATGCGGCCTAAGCGAGGAATAGAAGAAACTTCCCCAGAACAATTACCTAGTACTAAAAAGGTTTCTTTCGAGAACTCCAATAATATGGCAGTTGGAAATATGTCCATTGATCAACTAAAAGTAATGCTGGATGAATGCATTAACCCGAAGCTGATAGACAAAGTAGATGTAGTTTACCTTTTAAGTGTCTCTTTAAATTTATTTCTGTGTACGTAATTTAATAGTTTTTAATATATAATTGTTGTTTTGGACTGTGCCTTATAGTGTTTTCCATTAATAATTTTAACGATTTCTAGCTAAATCTTATTGTTTAGTCTAATTTATAATAAATTAACATTTGTGTTTTCTGGTGGTCTTCCATAGTTTTGGTAAGCGGTTTTATACTCTCTTAGTTTAGATTTCACTTACTTCTCTTAAATTAGTTGTTGTTTGCCTGTAATATTTTACCGCTTTTTCCTTTTTCACCACACCTAATGCTAATATTCCTTTTGTTGCCAACTTATCTATCGTTTGCTAATTAGTTGTTTGTTGCGATAGGTAAGCTTCCGCCTGTCAACCAAACTTCTTGGGTTCGATTCCCAATCGCGCATAATCATATTTTTTTTATTTTATTTTTTATTATTTTTTTTTTTTTTTTTTTTTATTTTTTATTATAATTTTTTATTTTTCTTAACCGATATGGCATGCTCAGCCGAAAAATGCGTTGAAAATAAGCCAAATTCAAACGCCGCTCTTCACGCTTGTTTTGGCCCGTGTGGAGAAGTTTTTCATGCTAAATGCATTGGTACAACCAATGGTTTTATTGAAAAAATAAACTCCTCCGATATAGCTTACTGGTACTGTGCGGCCTGCCGTAAGCTTTCTGTATCACAATTAGCCTTTAAGATGTCGTGCTTTAAATCCGACATTCTTAAGTTGTCCAAAGGGTTCGAAGCATTGATGAATAGCTTCAAGTCCACAGTGACCAACTTAAATACATATTCAGAGCAGATTTACTCAGTAGATGCGTCAACTAACACCGACCTTATGCTAGTCTCTGCAACGTCAGAAACACAAGTAAATAATTTAGTTGCTAACAATGCCAGCACATCTACTGACGTTGAATGTGATATTTCTGTTGCTCCAATACCTGGAACTGATACTGGAACGACTTTTGTTATTTCAAGTGACAAAATCCAGTTGAACTCGGCCCCTGTGTTGGGTAAAAGAAAACGAACATCAAAAAATTCGGTTCATCTAGCGAAACGAATGAATTTAACGGCTACAAATCTAAATACCACACCAAAATCCGATGTCATTACGAATGAAGTTGATTACCAATTAAATAATGTCATTACTACAAATCCAACTGACCCGAGTGGCATTGAGGCAATCCCTAGACCCAAATCTGTCTTTATTTCTAGGCTTAAGCCCGAAACTTCTGTGGATGATATAGTAAATCATCTATTGTCGAAAAGTTTGATTTCCAATAGAGTGTCTATAAAGTGCACTAAAATAAGTAAGCCGGATAGTTTCGTTTCATCTTTTAAAATAGTTACCCCTGTTTCGATCTTTGACTCACTATGCAAAAATGACATTTGGCCCCCCAATACTCTCGTAAAAGAATTCACCAATCGAGCATCTAAAAGACATACCAGCACATCGCAGGTTCTAAATTCAAAAAACTCTCTCGATTGTCCCTCTACTACCAAAATGTAAGAGGGTTACGAAGTAAAACTACCGATATTTTTGCCAACTCTCAGGCTTTTCCACATGACATTTTTGTTTTTACAGAGACTTGGTTAAACGCCAATATTTTGGACACGGAACTCTTCAACTCCGAGTTCCTAGTTTATAGAAAAGATCGTTATATGGATAGTTGTACGGGATTGGGTGGTGGGGTGCTTATTGCAGTTCGTTCTCACCTCAGTTCCAGCTTACTCAGTGTTCCTTTCCCTTTGAACACAGAAACTATTTGTATTAAAATTTGTATTGAGGACAAAACTGTCTTTATCATTAATTCATACATTCCTCCTAATAGTGATACATCATTGTATTCTGAGCTGTCGCTTATCTTAGAACACATTCATGACTTATCCTGCTCGGAAAATAACATTTTATTGCTCGGCGACTTCAACTTGCCACAAACGATCTGGGTTCCATCGGAGGATGGATCCTATCTCACAGCATCGTTTAATTCCGCTCAGCAGGAGCTTATTAAACTTGACTCAATTACGTCTTTTGACTTACAGCAAATCAGCTGTATTAAAAACTACAATAATCGAACTCTCGATTTGGTATTTTCCTCTGACCCTGTTAGTACTGTTGTTCAAGAATCTTGTTCAAGCATAACTAACATAGATAGACATCATCCACCCTTGGATGTATTTTTTGACTTGAGCTGTCATATATATGATAATAGTGACCCCAATGATGGCTCGTATATCTTTGACTTTCGACGAGCTAATTATCAGCAACTGTCTGAAAGAATAAGGTGCTCCAATTTACAAAACATTAATATTTCACCTAATATTGAGGATGCAGTAAAATGCTTTTATAGTATCCTAAATGACTGTATAAGTAGTTGTATACCAACAAAATTATCGAAAAATGCAATATCAAACCATCCTTGGTACACTAAGGATCTGAAAACTCTACGAAATAAAAGAAATAGAGCATGGAAAAATTATATTAAAAGTCTCAGCCCAAAGGACTTTAATATTTACATTGCATTTTTCGATGAATTCAAACTGCTTTCAAGCAGCTTATACAATGACTATATAAGCACAATGGAAACCTCACTTAGGAATAACCCGAAACAATTTTGGAGCTTGGTTAATTCCAAGAAAAGGTCTGACGGATATCCAGCAGAGTTTTCTTATAATAACAGCGTTTTTAATGACCCTGTTGATATTTGCAACTCTTTCGCGGATAATTTTCGTAAATCTTTTAACGATGTGCCGCTTAGTATTGATGATGATTACTTTGAGCATCTCAAAGATGTTCCTCAAGTTGGCTTTACCAACATTGCCTTAGACTTGCAGACTATTTCGAAATTTATTTCATTTCTGAAAGATGATTACTCTTCAGGTCCTGACGGCGTACCTCCAATAGTCCTGAAAAAATGCAGTGATGTCCTTGCTCTGCCGTTGAAGTCTCTTTTTGAGATCTCCATATCAACTGGCCATTTCCCTAGCTTCTGGAAGCAATCGTTTATTACGCCCGTCTTTAAGAAAGGCGATAGAAATATTATTACGAACTACAGACCGATTTCAAAGTTGTCATGCATACCAAAATTATTTGAGCAAGTTGTGTGTGAAAGCCTTACTTTTCTTTGTCGGGGTGTTATTTGTACAGAACAACATGGATTCGTTAGAAACAGGTCTACTGTCACAAACCTATTAACATTCTCCCATAACTGTTCCAATGCCTTAGAAAGTGGTCATGAGGTGGACTGTGTGTACACTGACTTCTCCAAAGCTTTCGATCAGCTTTCTCATGATATTATTATCTACAAACTCGAGGCGTTAGGTTTTCCCCCAATATTTATTTCGTGGGTTGGCTCTTACCTCAAGCAGAGGTCATATCAGGTTAAATTTAGAGGTTGTCTTTCAGACTCCTTCTTAGCAGGATCCGGCGTCCCTCAAGGGAGCCACCTAGGTCCACTTTTATTTATTCTTGCTATCAATGATGTTCCATCAATCATAAAACATAGCAACATTCTAATATTTGCCGACGATATGAAGATCAGTAGAGCAATTACAACCATAAATGATTGTAGACTCCTGCAATCAGATATTGATAGTTTCAGTACCTGGTGCTCTAAAAATGGTTTAGTCCTTAACCCACTCAAGTGTCAGTCCATGACTTTCTCTAGGAAACTGGTACCGACTATATTCAACTACTTGATATCGAATCACTCTCTCAGTCGGGTTTATAGTTTTAAGGACCTGGGTGTTTACTTTAGCCCTGAACTTGATTTTAAAGAGCATATAAACCACATTGTGAATAAATCAAATTCAATGTTAGGTTTCGTTAAAAGATGGTGTAAAGAATTTAAAAATCCTTATGTCACCCTCTCACTATTTAACAGTCTTGTCCGTCCTCACCTCGAATATGCTTCGCAAGTATGGACACCTTATCAGAAAAATCTCAATACTCGTATTGAAGCTGTCCAGCGACGCTTCATTCGATTCGCATTGAAGGGTCTTCCCTGGGACGATCCTTTTAACCTCCCCCCATATTTGCATCGGATAAAACTGTTGCAAATGCAGCCTTTGGCTCAAAGAAGGGTCAATAATGATATAATTTTTATGCATCAGCTGATCTCAGGTCTGATTGATGCACCTGACTTATTATCCTGTTTGGGATTAAACTTTCGTGGGGGATCGCATCACCTGCGTAGTATAGAGTTACTGCATGTTCCTCATCACAGAACAAATTACGGGATGCATGAGCCTATTAGCCGCATGAGTAAAATCTATAACTTAAATGTAAACATTCTTGACTTTAATCTTAACAAAATTACACTTAAAAATGTCTTGCGTAATGTAGTTCCTCGAACATAAACTCTAATTATGTATATTTGTTCTTATATTTGTTTATTTATTGCTAGTGGTAGTGTTGAAATGTAGCGTAGCCTAACCACTAACACCAGCACTAAATGATGAGCCTGTTGATGCATATTTTGCCCTGGCGAATTTCTGCTTATGGCTGTTGCTTGTATTAAGCACACCATGACACAGATCTGATAGTGTTTAAAAAAAAGACATCGCGAAAAAAGAAGACGTTTTAGCAATTTCATCCCAAATGCAGTTACTAAAGTCTCATAATGACTATCTGCTTCAGCGAGTTACGGCAATGGAGAACTACTGTCAACTATTGGAGCGGCAACTAGATGTCATTTCGCGTAAAAACTATGAAAACTCTGTTGTGGTACATTTTCCGGCAGAAGGGAAGGCCAATAAAGTCATCTTCATCTTCAAGAAAACGCAGAATTACCTGTAAAAAGCGCACAAGAATTCACAAACAACAACACAAAAAAATCCACTGTGACACTCAACTTTCACCCGGGAGACACTGCGAACAAAATTATTGATGCCAGTCCGAAATTAAGAGGCTCAGGTATTGTGATACACCGTGAACAATCACTGATAACTCGCCAAAAAAGGAAATCGCTTTATGAAATCAAAACAAATCTACTTGCTTTAACACCAACTGCAAAAATTTATATCCGAGGAGTGAAACTTCACATTAATGATTTCGCGTTTTCCTTTAATGTTTCCCGTGGTCTCGTGGTAGTCAATGCGGAAGAGCTTGCATTTGTCAAAAACACATTTGGAGATGGTGCCTTACGTTATTTTGGCAGCTGCAACAAAAACAACGACAACTTTGTGATGACAGCACCACCTGGACCTGTTCGTGAAAAAAATCCCCAACCTGCATCCAGCAATCAGTGGAGTCAGCGTTATCAACAAAGTTAGGATAGTGTTGCCGTCTGCCAAGTAATTTTAAATTTAAATATTTTAAGTTACAATGTTTCTGGCCTTAAAAACAAATTGACAATTGCAGATTTTTTTAGGTATATACTAAAATTTGATATAATTATTTTATTAGAAACGTTCCTTGAAGATGGTCAGGAAACACAATTTATTAAATATTTCAAGGATTTTTTTGTTAAAGTAATCCCTGCCACTCGAAATAGTATTTTTGGTAGAGCAAGTGGAGGTATTTTGTTAGCAGTAAAACATAAGTTAAAGAATTTTGTTAGTTTTAGGTCAATTAATAGGAAGACTGTTATAATGCTAAACCATAGGCATGATCAATATTATATTCTTCCAACCTACTTGAATTGTACCAATTGGAATAACGATTTTGATGAGCTTCGCACTTTTTTAAGTGAAGTTGAATATCAAAACATTTTAATACTAGGTGATCTAAACGCAAGAATTGGCAGATTTCAGAACCCAGCCTCTCTGCTAGAAAATACCTCACACGTCTTTGATAGTCTGAGAGAGTCGTTGGATGAAACGGAAAATAATTGTGGCAGGCGTCTAATGGAATTGGTTGAAGACTTTGGTCTGATGGTTTTGAATGGAATTACGAAAAATGATAGAAGAGGAGAGATGACATTTGTTTCGGGTCAGGGTTGTTCCGTTATAGATTACTGTTTAGGAAGAGGAGATTGGCTTACTGCATTAGAGGATTTTGAGGTACCTGCTGTAAGCTATTCGGCCCATCTGCCAACTGTGACTTCTGTCAAATTTCAGGACTTTGATTCCATTTTGAATAGCACAGTCCGTAAATATAAATGGGTCGAAAGTCAGCGGGGTGTGTATAGGCGAAGACTTGATGCGAAAGTCAATTGCCTGGTTTATCAAGGGTCCTGGTCATGTGACCAGGTAGCGGAACAATTAGTCGAGATAATCAAGAAGTCAGCCATAATAAACAATGCTAATCGTAATAAAACTTTTGCAGCTGAGTGGTACGACTGGGAATGCGTAAAACTTCGCAAAAAATCGTTTACGCTTCTTAAACTATTTAGGGAAACCAAATCTATTTTTTTTAAATCACTTTATCTCAAAGCAAATAAAGCATATAAAAGGACCGACCTGTAAAGGTAAACAAGAAGTATTCATGAATGGTGTAGCTGCAAGTTTGTCAAAATGTAGAGACTCAAAATCATTTTGGTCTAAGGTCAGGTTGTTGGGTGGCTGCAGAAATGTGTCAGCATCGTCAATAGATGTTGACATACTTGCAAATCATTTTAGGGAACTTCTTAACCCTCCAGGAAGGCTACCAACCTTCCAATATGCTCTCCCCTTAATTTCCGTTTCTGATCTTGATGAGCCTATAACAATCATTGAATTGCAAGCAACCTTAGCAAAACTGAAAAACAACAAATCTCCAGGGCTAGATGGAATCCCAGCCGAATTTTATAAAAACTCCTCTCCGTTATTTTGTAATCTTCTGCGTATCTTTTTCAACAAGATACTTGAAGAGGAAGAAATGCCCCAGAATTTTTTAAAATCACAGATCTGTGCAATATTTAAAAAAGTCTCCAGGAAATTATAGGGGAATTTCGATTCTTTCGTGCCTGAGGAAAATATTTACCCAAGTCCTTTACTGCAGACTAATGAGATGGATTGAAGAAAACAAAAAGCTTAGCATCTTTCAGGCTGGTTTTCGCGCTGGTCTATCGACTGTGGACCAAATTTTCACACTTTCAACCATCGCAAAAAGATTTATTGATAGAAAGCAAAAACTTTATACATTTTTCGTTGACTTTAAGGCGGCATTTGACACAGTGAACAGAAATTCATTGTTGTATAAACTTTCAACTCAAGGTATATCAACAAAATTCCTTAAACTTTATAAGCTTCTCATCACCAACACTTGCGCTAGTGTTTCAAATGGTAGTTCCATGTCCGCCTCCTTTAGCACCAACGCCGGTGTTCCCCAAGGTTGTCCATTAAGCCCGATAATGTTTTCTATGTTTATTGACGATGTGTCTTGTGAATTTCCTGGTGGCGTTAGGTTTGGTGACCTGGTTATCAAGGTGCTGCTGTATGCTGACGACCTTGTCATTTTGGCAGACAACCCTACTTCCTTACAGCTGCAAATTAACAGCTTGAAGCGATTTTGCGATAAATGGAGTCTTGAGATAAATACATCAAAATCAAAAGTCATGATATTTGAAAATACCCTCCGAAGAAGAGTCCCACAAGAAATGTGGTCGTTGGAAGGTGAACCTTTAGAGATTGTCACGCAATATAAATATTTAGGAGTGCTTTTCTCAAGTAACCTAGACTTCCGTCCTCATGTTAAAGAAAAATGTTTGGCAGCAAAAACGGCAATAAACCTTATGTGGAATAAAATCTTTTGCAATAAACATGTGGATATCTCAGCTAAGTTTAGAGTTTTTGACGCCACTATAAATTCATGTTTATGCTATGCCAATCAGGTTTTCGGTTACCAAAACCTAGATGAGTTTGAAATTGTGCAACGCTTCTTTTTTAAACGCATATTTAAACTTTCAATCTGTACACCAACGTATGCCATTCACGTAGAGTCGGGCCTCCCCCCAATATATTTAAAAAACCTAAGATCCAATGCCAACTATATCGTTAAGGTCATGCAAAGGTCGGATACAAGCCTCCAAAAGAAAATTATGGAGTTTGCGTTCCGAAGGAAGCTGTCACCATTCAAAGAGTGGTATGAAATAGCAAATTTTCATGGTTTTGAGCTTAATCTTAATGACGTACCACCCGCAAATTGGCAGGACAAATTTTATGATTGTATCGCGATCGTTGATGACTCCTCTTATCTTAAATCCTTGCATAGAGCCCAAACTTCTCGAAGTAGATTGATCTACAGAGAGCTTAATCACACGCTTTTTGTACATAATTATTTTCATAGAAAGTTTTCTGTAAATCAAATAAGCGCCATATTTAAAGCACGGACTGAGATGTTACATTTAAATTACAAACCGCATAGAAATAACAATCCAAATTGTAACCTCTGTAACCTAAATGAAGCCGAAGATATCAACCATTTCCTAGCTGTGTGTCCAATTCTTCAAGAATTACGTAGACTTTATTTTTCAAAGAGTTTTCTCACGCGTCAAGAAATGAAAGAAATCTTAAACGGAGGATCAGGTTGGAAGGCTCTTTATTATTTTATTAATCATGCCTTAGATTATCGCAACAGTTTTCTAGAATAAATGATTAAAAACATGAATAAATGTAAATTTAAATTTTGTAAAGCATAAATAAAATTTTTTAGTTTTTTTTAAATTATTATAATGTACACATAACAAACATTTTGTATCTTCAACTTCAAAACTAAAACTTTCTTTGTCTTACACTCGGTTATGTCAATTTTCAGGCAAATTTTTTGCCATGCTAATGTTCTTTTAATTTTACCCAATGTAAAAATCACGAGTTTGTTTAAAATAAAGAATTCATAATAATAATAAATAAGTTATTTTTGAGCACGACACTTGCAATATATTCGATAAAGAACGCAAGTTAATTGCAACAGCAAGTGCGGTCAATGATTTGTATCGTTTGAATTGTGAAACTATCAAAGCTCCGGAGAAACCTGAACAAGCACTGTCAGTGGCCAGTTCATACAATACGTGGCATCGAAGATTAGGTCATATATGTGCTCAAAATCTTACGAAAGTAATGAATGCTTCATTAGGTGTCAAATTTGCGGGTATACAGAATGAAAAGTGCATTGTATGTATAAAAGGTAAGCACTCGAGAGCACCTTTTAAAGACGTTGGAAAGCGTGCGGAAAGTGTTCTAGATCTAGTCCATTCTGATGTAATAGGACCATTGAAGTCAAAATCCTTTTCTGGAGCAAGATTTCTAGTTACATTTGTCGACGATTTTACCCGCAAAGTTTTTGTAGTGCCCATCCAGCACAAATCTGATGTGTTCGGCGAATTTGTAAAATTTAAGCGCCTTGTTGAAAATCAGTGCTCGAAAAGGATTAAAATCCTTCGTTCTGATAACGGCACTGAATACACTTCAAAAACATTTCAAACGTATTTGCAAAATAATGGGATCTTGCACCAAAAAACGGTTGTTTATACGCCTGAACAAAACGGCGTTGCGGAGCGTATTAATCGCACTATAATCGAAAGAATCCGTTGTATGCTGCTAGATTCTGGGCTGGACAACAAATTCTGGGCAGAAGCGGCTGTTACTGCAGCTTTCTTAATAAATCGCGTACCATGTAGGGGAAATGAATTGACTCCAGAAGAAATTTGGTCAGGCCGAAAGCCAAATTTGAAACATCTTCGTATCTTTGGATGTAAGGCCATGGTACATGTTCCCAAAGAAAAAAGAATCAAGCTGGAAGCCAAATCAATGGAATATATCTTTCTTGGATACAGCACGGACTCTAAAGCCTATCGACTCTTCAATCCTATGACGAAGAAAATAATAACAAGCAGAGATGTCATTTTCATCGAGTCCGAAATCAAGGTAACTAGCTCTGACAATAATTATACTAATTCATTTGTATCGCCCACAGTTGATTTTTGGGACGAAGAAGAGAATGCCATTGTCAATTCAGGGGAAGAAATGTCTGCAGAATTGCCAACGACTAGCTTAAAATACGAACCCATTGAATCTTCAGCTAATCTCGAAGATACTACAACAAGCGAGTATTCCGACTGTGACAATGATACAGGCGACGTAACTTATGTACCAGATGAGGATTCTCCAGGCCAAGGGGATGAAGAAGCAGTTCGGCGTTCGGAGCGAATTGCCACCATGCCAAGGCCAAATTACAATCTCTGTGCAACAGGTCAAATGCTTAGTGATCCTGCAAGACCTAAAGAAGCTCTCTCAGGATCTGATGCCAATTTGTGGAGAAAAGCAATGCAAGAAGAGTTTGATGCACTGCTTTCAAACAAAACCTGGACTTTGACCGTGTTACCGCCTGGTAAGAAAGCCATTAATTCTAAATGGGTGTTCAAAACTAAATTTGATACTGATGGAGAACCCATTCGACGAAAGGCGAGGTTGGTGGTTAAGGGTTTTTGTCAACAAAAGGGAATCGACTACAACGAAACATTTGCACCTGTCGTAAGGTATACGTCGATTCGGTTTCTGCTTGCGCTTGCAGCCAGGCACGATCTTCTTGTGCACCAGATGGATGCTGTTACCGCATTCTTAAACGGTGAGCTGAAAGAAGACATTTACATGACTCAGCCAAGCTGTTTTGATGATGGTTCTGAACGCGTATGTAAGCTGCAAAAGTCTCTATATGGGCTTAAACAATCCAGTCGAGTCTGGAACGAGAAACTCAATCAAGTTTTAATTCAAATGGGCTTGAAGCGCAGTGATGTAGATCAGTGCATATACTATCGATTTTCTGGGACGCAGATGTTATTCATTGCCATTTATGTCGATGATGTTCTGATTTTTTCAAATTCGATCGACCTTGTGAAACAATTAAAAGAGGAATTGTCGAAAAACTTTAAAATGAAAGACATGGGCGAGGCGACTTCAATCTTGGGCATTCGAATAACACGAAGTAAGTCATCTATAAGAATTGATCAATCCCAGTATATTTCAGATATTTTGAGACGCTTCAACATGGATGAATGCAACCCTATCTCGACTCCGGTAGATCTGAATCAGAGGCTCTCTTCAGAAATGTCGCCCAAAGATGATACTGAAAAACAACTAATGAAAGATGTACCTTACATGCAAGCAATAGGTTGTTTGCTTTTCGCTGCAGAAATCACACGACCCGATATTTCTTACGCCGTGAATTTACTCAGTAGATTTGGTACCAATCCAGGGAAGGCGCACTGGGTAGCTGTTAAACGTGTGATGAGGTACCTTAAGGGAACATTGGATAAGGGCATTGTGTATCATAAGGAAGCGTGTGATATGGCTGGATACTGCGATGCAGACTGGGCAGGTGATTTGGATTCTAGACGTTCTACAACGGGCTACGTGTTTACTTTTCAATCTGGAGCCATATCATGGGCTACAAAACGTCAACGAACAGTCGCGCTGTCATCAACCGAAGCTGAGGTAATGTCTGTCGTTGCAGCAATCCAGGAGTCAACTTGGCTCAAACGCTTAGAATTCGAGCTTTTTCCAGATTCGCCAAAAACACTGGTACTCTATTGCGACAACAAGAGTGCTATTCATATCGCCTCGAATAACTCTTACTCTCCTAGGACAAAGCATGTGGACATTAAGGCTAAGTTTATCCGCGAAAAATTGGAAAGTTCCAAGGTTAAGCTGAATTATATATCAACAGATGAGATGCTGGCAGACATCTTAACAAAAGGCGTGACTGCGACTAAACAGAAATTCTTCGTGGAAGGTCTTGGATTAATATGAATATTAACCTAATCAATTTATTAATATGAATATTAATGTAATTAATTTATCAATATGAATATTAACGTAATCAACTTATCAATATAAATATTAACGTAATCAACTTATAATACTTTGAAATTGCATTTCCTGTTCATGAAATTTTGCTTTTTATTTAAGACAATTTCTTAGTTAAAACATCTAATTTCATTTCTTAATATTAACTCTTCAACGTTATATGAATTAAAATTGAATGATTTTATGAATCAAATAGTTCTTCAGGGAAGGTGTTGAGAATGAAAAACTATTTTGCTGAACACACTCTTGTAAATCAACACACTCATGTAAATCGATGTCAATTAACAAAACGTCAAATACATTATTTTTTTTTACTTTGCTTTCCAACCTGATCGTACTTATTTCTTAACAATTATGTACATACATTCATTCAATTATATATATATATAGATCAAATAACTTGACTCCAGCGCCACCTAGCGGGATGAAACATACTTAACAAAGAATTCTCAAGCCTACCAAATATACACAAAAAATTTCGTAAGAATCGGTCGAGCCGTTCCAGAGGAGTTCGATTACAAACACCGTGACATGAGATTTTTATATATTAGATTGCTTCCGTGTTAGGTAATGCAGATTCTGGAATATATCGGAATTCATTCTGGCAGTATTTAACAGTGCGTGCAGTTGTATTTCGTAAATAAAAGTGAAAAGTTGATATCGCGATGTCTTAAAGGGTACAATTGAGTAAAGAAATAGGCAGGCAAATCTTAGGTGATTTGCAGATCGACGAGGTGTTTGTAGTCAACTCTACAGCGACTGTGGGACCAACTTTGTAGGAGCTGAAGCAGAGCTAAATCGTTTCAGACAACAGGCTGGTCACGATTGGAAGGAAGTGGCTGACGTCTTGGCATCGCAGGGAACCAGATGGAATTTCATTCCCCCCGCTTCTCCCCACTTTGGAGGATTGTGGGAAGCCGGGGTGAAAACTGCTATGGTAAAGGTCAAGGGGTCGTCAGGTAATATATTATCGCTTAGAACCTTACTGGACTCGGGTTCTCAAGCGAGTTTCATCACGGAATCTGCTGTACAATTACTTCATTTGAAGGTAAAACCCACTTTTGTAGAAGTATCGGGGCTGGGTTTGGTCAGCAGCGGCACTTGTCAAAGGGTGGCCGAGATCACTTTAGGCTCTCATCATTCTACCTTTATGACGTCTACACAGGCCTTCATTTATAAGTCGCTACCTGGGCATCTTCCGGCCCGGAGCCTTCCAATTCGACATTGGGGACATCTGAACGGTCTTTTGTTAGCAGATCCACGTTTTTATGAGCCAGCTAAGGTCGATATTCTCTTGGGAAGCGATGTTCTTGCTGAGATTTTACTACCGGAGTTGATAAGGTCAGAGGTGAAGAACGTGCCAGTTCTCCAAAAAAACAAATTAGGTTGGATTATCTTTGGTAAAGCTTTAGTTCAACCGGAACCCATCAACACGTTTCTCCAAACAGCTGAGGTCGACGCTCAACTGCAGAAGTTCTGGGAACTCCGTTCGAGTATTGGGAAACGTCCGAAAACACTGCTTGTGAGGAGCATTTCGTCAGGAACGTGAAACGCGTTGAGGATGGACGATACAAAGTGGCTCTTCCTTTCAAGGGCGGTGAACATCCAGTCTTAGGTAGATCGCAAAAAGGAGCAATGCAGCGTTTCAGAAGTTTGGAGAGGCGTTTAACTGCCAATCCACAGTTGCATAAGGAATATTCCAAAGTCCGGAGGAATATATTGAACTAGGTCATATGACAGTGGTAGAAGAGGATGCCTTACCTGAATCAGCGTATTATATTTTACCGCATCACGCAGTTATAAAGGAGTCTAGTTCGACAACGAAGCAGAGCAGTGTCCGACAAACAATAGGTGCTACTTCTGTGGGCAACCGCATCATTCACTTTTACATTCCATGCCAGCTAACGTCTCTCATCCATCAGGGGTTCAAAATTCAAATTCTAATATTTCAGCTAATTCATCTCAATGACGCTCGCAAAACGATGTCGCTTCATCTCTAAACGCTGCCGCTTCCACTTTTCAGCCTTCAGTAGTGAAGCCTTGAACAACTTTCATTCAATATCCGGCTCGAAGGACCAAAATGTTCGGCAAATGAACTTATTGAAAATTGGCAACCAAAACCGAGAGCAAAAGAAGAGACGTCTAGTTTCATCCACGTTATAATCCAAGAGGCCGGAAATTTATTCTTCATCATACACGTTTTTCTTACAAGTTAAAATGTCAAAAACATATCGAATATACTCTTGTAATCTATTACAAGAAAAAACACAAGTGATGCCAAATTATAACAATCTATTACAATTTATAATAATAATTAAAATAATTGTTTATAGATATAATTAATTAAAATAAATGTTTATAAACGCCAACAGTTGCCTTGTCCAATCAGAATCAGTCATTTCGTGAAATTGATCGACAAATTAGATGCAATGCGAGTTCTGTAAGAAGATTCTGTAACAAATATCGTCGGGATCACAATCCGAACAGAAAAATTGGCACAGGATTGAAGAGATGTACCACTATTCGGGAGGACCGACAACTCAAGAGGCTAAGCTTGAGAAACAGGTTTAAAACCGCATCAGAGTTAAGAGCCGATCTGCGAGAAGCTACTGGGGCTGAAGTTAGCGTCAGAACCATCCAGAATCGTCTCAACGAGATGGGTTTGCTAGCAAGGAGACCAACAAAAAAACACTACTGACCAGCAAAATGAAGAAAACGAGCCTTAGCTGGGCTAAGGAAAGGTAAAATTGGAGTGTTCAAGATTGGTTAAATGTGGTGTTCTCTGATGAGTCTAACGCCCATATTGCGAGTGTCGATCAACGATCGATCGTCGAGTGCTGATTTTGGTATTGTATATTGTGATTGTGATCGATATTTGTCGATTTGACAGTCGCCTTTAGTCGATCACAAATTTCTAGTCGACGTTTTTTTTTGAGAAATGTGAACGAGTTTTTTGCGAATCAATCGATGCAATCGACAAATGTCGTGACGATCGTTGATCGACACTCACAATAGGGGCCTAAGTTTAACCCAATCGGATCGGATGGGAAGCAGATAGTGCGTCGTAGAAAGAGAAACGCTACAGCGACGAATGCATAGCTCACACTGTAAAACATTCTCCATGTGTTATGGTGTGGGGCTGCTTCACCGCAATTGGAGTTGGATCTCTAATTATGCTCGGGGACACTGTTAACGACATGCGGTGCAAACAAAGTATCTTAGAAGGCCTGTACCGAGTATGGAAATGATAACAGCAGAAACATCAAAACCAATTTTTCAAGATTGTAGTGTACGTGGCAACACTGATCATGCGAGGAATTCCTTATTGTAAAATCCTGTATGTCAATCGTTAAGTATCTTCGTCGAGTGTTTTTTTTCCTAGCGAACCCTACCTTATTTTTAAAAGAGAGTTAGACTTCAGAATATTTTTAGCGTTTTGGAAATAAGAGTGTGTTATTGGTGATACCTTGAATTTTGTATTATTAACTTTAATTAATTAAGTGGCTACCGATCCAAAAAAAAAAAAAACGGTTAATGATACTTACGGTAAATTTAAGTTGAAAATGAAGCGAAAGTGTTTTTATTTCAATGAAATCGAGTTGGACCGGAGGAAAGATCTTTACCGCGATCCAACAAGATAATTCAGCACCTTGCCACCGAGCGAAATCTGTGAGTAATTCGAAGTTTTTTTTTTATATTTTTGGGTGTTTTTGAACAGCTTTTGATTTTCGTTTTAAAATTTCCTCCACAGACTGAAAACTTTGAAAGGAGAATTAGGAATAGAGTCCCTAATTTAGCCGGGAAAAGGTCCAAATCTCAATCCCATCGAAAACGTATGGGCTCTTACGGGAAAGAAGATCCAAGATAAGAAACCAAAAACCATACAGAATCTAAAGAGCATCATTAAAGAAGTGTGGTTCAATGAAATTGATAACAATTACCTTGGTAATCTCTATGCCTCCATGCCAAACAGCGTTCATGACGTTCTTATGGCGAAGGGTGGTGCTACGAAATACTAGAATCATTTTTTTAGTATCATAAAATCTAAAATTATGTTAAAAATATGAAAAAAGAAATTTGCTTTTCGCATTCTTGGTCTTTTCTTAATTTATGTATATTGACAGTACTTGGGCAAAATCTGATATTTTGTAGTGTGATCTTCACGATCATTACTTTTTTTCAATTAGGCTACGAAATGTATTGTCAAATTGGGAAATGTGTCAACTTAAATGTTAAACATGAAAAATACAAAGTGACTACGCACGCAGTGATTAGCCATCATTTATTAGATTTCTTCCATTTTGTTAAAAATTACCATGTGCGGCTTTTTTTGTTGCGCTAACTGGAATCGTGGCGCAAGTAACGATTCCGGTACACACACACACAGACCAACCGTGGGGAAGAAGCCAAGAAACGATTCCCACCAACCCATATTCCAACAGTTTACTTCTAAGAAACATTGTACAAGCATCGTATTCCAATAATTCAATTCTTAGAAATATTGTATTGTAGACTAAGTTTCGCTTTCTTTCAACATTGTTCTAAAAACTGATAAATAAAGAAGCAAACGAAAAAAAGCTTCAGTTCTTGGCAGAAAAAATACAAAAATGGTTTTTAATTTTTAAGCAACGCTCAACGCTCGTAACTCGCGCGCCGCTTTTCTGGGAATTTTGTTAATTTCATCATTCGATCGTAGAATTAGCATTTTGGCTACGATTTTCGAAGTGAAAAGTTGATTTTTTGCAAAAAGAGTAAATTTGTGACTCAAAACGCTAATAATTGGAAGACTCAACCAATTGGAAGAGGAAATTTAACACTAATGAAAGCTTGCCGCTTGTATCACAAAAGTAAGTACACAGACATCGCATACTGAGTTAACACTTTGAGCAAGAAAGACGTATTGCGAAAAGTGAGTATTTTTTCTCGAGTTTAGCTTTTTTTCTTAATTTATTTTTATCTTCGATATGGCACCTCGACGAAAGCAACTTTCACAAGATTTAAGGGATTTGATCATAAAATACCATAAAGATAAAAAAAGCGTACGGGAAATCGCTAATATTATGATAAAAGTCCCTTCACGGTTCAAAAAATAATAAAAAAGTATGAGATGACAGGTACGACAGAAAACAAGGCGCGAATTGGACGCCCACGTACGTTTGTCCAAGACACTCGCCTGAGATCCTGCGCAAAATTAAACAAGACCCCAAACTAAGCGCACCCAAAATTCAAAAAGAGATATCTAATGATATTGGAAAATAATGCAATCCTCTGATATTTCGCCGTGCTCTCAACAGTGCTGGTTATCATGGTCGAGCTATACGAAAAGAAACCGTTTATTTATAAAGTCAATCGCCTAATATGACTAGCATTCGCAAAAGACCATCTGCAACGTGATTCAGCTTTCTGGAATACCGTCATTTTCACCGACGAGAGCAAGTTTAACATCCATGGCTCAGATGGACGTGGCAAACGAGGAGCTAGATCCTAAAAATATGGCTGGTACTGTCAAACACGACGGTGGATCGGTTATGGTCTGGGGGTGCATGGCAGCTTCTGGGGTAGGCGATTTGGTCTTTATTGACGAAACAATGGATCGATTTGTTTATTTGAACATTCTTAAGAGCAACCTGCACCAAAGCGTTGAAAAATCAAGCTTAGAGGGATCATTTATCTTCCAGCAAGATAATGACCCTAAGCACACTTCGCTCTTGGTTAAGGAATGGTTGCTTTACAATGCTCGAAAATAACTACGAACACCACCCCAGTCGCCTGATTTGAATGCTATTGAGCATCTATGGGAACATCTGGAGATAAAAATTAGGAAGCATGCCATTAAGGCAAACAATGACCTAAAACGTGCCTTGCACGAAGAAATGGCCACAAATTGGCCCAGATGTTACCTCAAAGCTGGTTAATTCAATGCCTCCCAGGATGTCTGCAGTCATTAAGACAAAAGGGTACCCTACAAAGCAGTACTCTTAGATAACATTCATAATTTTTTTTCCGTGAAAGTAGAAAAAAATAGAAAAAAAATTCCCACAAGCCAAGTACAAGTGTACCTGTGCAGATTTCCCATTTGCCTATTGGATAAATGTGGTGTGAACTGCGCTTTTAGAATCTAACGGTTCTTTTGTTCGATCAATTGGAAAAATTAATCCAAATGGAGAAATTCATGCAAGAACTTTAGTCAAAGTAAGTATTTTTCTATATATGTACATCGTACATATTATTTATATACCTAATCTAGCGATAAATACATACTGATACAATTTCTCTTGCAATTATTTAAAAAAAAAAATTAGTTGCACTCTTTTCATGTTAACCGTTATTTAATCCGTTGGTTTTATGCTTCTATGTCGCGGAAAAGATTTTTGTTTTTAGTCGTTTACAATCATGGAATGGGGTGACATCGAAAATCGTGTCGTTGTGATCGGCTTACACAAGTGTAATATGGCAAGAGGTGATATTTTTCAGACCATGTGACCGCTTGGAATCACTTGCTGTTTTGTGTACCGGACAATGAAATTATTCGACGATACTGGTGGAGTACATGACCGTCAAAGATCCGGTCGTCTATGCACTGTGAGGACTCCGAGAGCCATCAAAGCCGTGCAGGCTCGACTCATCACCAAAATATTGATTTTTTGAAGCAAGCCCTTGTCCGCGCTGTCAAGTTTCCAATGAATGAGGTGCGTAATGCGATTGATGATTGGCCAGTGCTTTTCGCCCTATCGTATGCCGATCCTGACGCCTGTTGACTTCTAACCACCACCTGTGAACTAGCCGCCGACAAACCATCATCTCCCGGAAGCGACTCAGCCGTATCTTTAATTAAGCGTGTGTTATTTTTCTTAATGTAAAGTACATACCTAGGTACATTATGTTCTAATATATTGCCTAATACAAAGGTGTACCTATGTATATACTAGTAGTATCTTTATATGGCTCCGTTTTTTTTTCTCGATATCTCTGTAATTAAGTCAGGGATAATCATAGTTACATACGTATATAATATTTAAATGATCGGTAGAGAAAGTGCAAACGGGACGTCTCCCTAGAGTGGTTTCCGCCCACACCCCCCGCGTATAACCTTTTAGTGTATTTTTCTCCCAACAGCATAATCACCAGGAACTCCTTTCCACCAGGCCTGATGAAGCGAATGACCAGGTAAGCTTTTTTTTGATTTTTAATAAACGATCGAATTATTCTTGCAGTGTCCCTTTTGCATTGAAGCACTTGTTGGATTTTGTTTTTGCCTTATAGAGGGTTTTTCAATAAGAGCGCTACAAAAGTTTTTTTTAAATAAAACAAAAACGGTTTTGGATATCAATGAAATCAATTCTTTATTCCTGTGAAAGTACGTTCGATGCCATTATGTATGGAACTCGATTTCTTTTGTGGTGGCCATCACGGGCACGCTTGCAGAAGTCCAGACGCTGAACCCAATTTTCGACGGTTTTCAAGCATAAATCCATGGCCAATCATCTGGTGAAGTTCATCAATCGTCGCTGGCTTGTTGGCATAGACCATAGACTTGACGTAGCCCCACAGGAAATAGTCTAACGGCGTCAAATCGCACGACCGAGGCGGCCAAGCGACTGGACCATTTCGTGAGATAACACGTTCTCCAAACTTGGTTTCCAATAAATTGATTGTGACATTCGCTGTGTGGCTTGTGGCGCCGTCCTGTTGGAACCACATGTCCTCCAAGTCCATATCATCCAATTGAGGCCAAAAATATTCGGTTATCATTGAACGGTAGCGATTCCCATTCACAGTAACGTGCCGGTCTTGATCATCACGGAAGAAGTACGGCCCAATGACGCCGCCGGCCCATAAACCACACCAAACCGTAATTTTTCGGGATGCAATGATGACTCATGGAGTACGTGTGGATTACTGCCTGACCAATACCGCATATTTTGTTTATTGACGAAGCCATTCAGCCAGAAATGAGCCTCATCGCTGAAGATGATCTTTCGATGAAAATCCGAATCGCTTTCATGTTGTTGCTCAGCCCAACTCACGAACATACGACGCTTCTGGTGGTCAAGAGGCTTCAGTTCTTGCGCCAATTTAATCTTGTAAGGATGTAGGCCAAGATCTTTTCGCAAAATTCGCCACAACGACGTCACAGAGATGCCCAACGCTTGAGAACGACGTGTGAGAGACACATTTGGGCTTTCTTCAACTGAAGCCTCAGCGGCAGCAATATTCTCGACACTACGGGCACTTCTGTCTTCTGTCTTGCTTCCCGAAATGCATTTTGAGTTACCAATGACAGCGCATGGATCTCAAAAAAGGAGCTTTCAGTTCAAGTGGGTTTGAGAAGACTTTCCATTCTTGGCTTATTCAAGGAGTACTGATGCAAGCCATGCTGCGTATTTTTTCATTCAAATGTCGGAAAAGGGGAACATCAATATCCCGGAAAACTTGTGTCAACTGGATTTTGTGACTGGAAAAAAGCTAAGGAGGTTTTCCATAAACATGTTCAGCACCAATACCATAAAACAAGTGTTCTTACCGCTACCTCATTCCTAAACGTTGCTGCTGGAAAGCAAAAGGATATAGCTTCTCAATTGGATGGTCAGCGTGCAAAAGAAATAGCAGAAAATAGAGCTGCAATAAGACCGATTATTCAGACTATTCTATTTTGTGCAGAACAGGAGCTTCCATTAAGAGGTGATGACGATAGTGGAGCTCTATCCTTAACTCGGCCTACAAAAAAGGATGGAAAATTAAGAGCACTCCTGCGTTTTAGAATGTTGACTGCTTTACAGACCCAAAAACTAGTATGCTTCGGGAAGATTTTGTAGGTTTTATTCCTGTTGATGACCAAACTTCTGAAAACCTGACAAAAACCATACTGCAGCGATGTGAGGAACTACATCTAGATATGGACAAGTGTGTTGGCCAAGGTTATGACGGAGCAGCAAATATGTCAGGCCACTTAAGTGGAGTACAGAGTAGGATAAGGCAACAGTATCCAAACGCCAGATATGTTCACTGTGCAAGTCATCGCTTGAACCTGGCTCTATCTAATTCCATGTCAACTCCATCGATTCGCAATTGTCTTGGTGTAGTAAGCGAAATAGCGAATTTCTTCCGAAACCATCCAAATGCAAATAAGACTTTCCAAAACGCCACACAAAAACACGCACCAGAAAGCAGAAAAAAACGACTTTTGCGCCTTTGTGAAACAAGGTTTATTGAAAGGCATGACAGCATATTATCGTTTGTAGAGCTCTTCAAATGTATTGCGATTAGTCTTGAAGAAATATCCACCAAGACGTGGGCAATGTCTTCAAAAGCATCAACTCTCTTGGCAGCAATTCAAAGAAGTGATTCCCTGGTAAGCCTCATTGTATGTGAAAAACTTTTTAGTTTAACGCTACCCTTATCAATTTTCATAGAAAGTGAATCTTTCAATTTCGTGTCTGCAATAAATCACACAAAACAAGTTTAAAAACATAAGACAAAATGCCGGAGATTTTTTCAGAGACGCTTTTCAATCCGCATCACAATTTACCGAGGATTTATTTGAAGTAAAACTAACAGCTCCGAGGATTTCTTTGAAACAAACAACACGCTCCAATCCAGAAACATCATGTCCTGAAGATTATTTTAGAGTCTCTATACTTGTTCCCTGATTAGACTCTCTAATACAAAATCTTACTGACAGATTTATTATCAACGAGGATGTTCTACCATCGTTTCAAGCTCTGCTTCCAGGTTTGGCTGCAGTTAATCGAGAAAAAGAAATGGAAAAGCTAACTCTTTACTTCGATAACGCAATATCCTTGTCGGCTGTTAAAGCGGAATACATACTCTGGTGCGAAAAAATTTCATCGATTGATCCCTCCACCGATGTTCTGAAACCGGTAGATATATGTGACAAGACCTACTTCAGAAGTATAAGCTACTTGCTTACAATTTTGGCCACACTACCTGTTATAACAGCTAGCGTTGAAAGAACCTTTTCAACAATGAAAAGGATCAAAACAGTATCCCGAAGCGTCATGGGCGATTCAAGACTTAGCGCACTTGCAATGCTGTCTGTTCACTCAGGTGTTCATGTGGATCCAGATGAGGTAATCGATATAATGTCTAAAAAAAAGACAAGGCGTTTATTGCTATAAAACAATAATAGCTGTGTTTTATTGCACGCGTATATACGCTTATTTTGCAAATTTACATGTAAAATACAACAAAAGCAAAATAAGCGGCGATAGTATCCCCGCTTAGCTAAGCGGATATAAAAAAACAGTGAAAACAAACGCAAAGTTCTTCTTTTGCGATGAATTCCCATGAAAAAATTCATTCTTTTGACAACCGGAGAAACCCAAACGTAAACAAAGAACAATCAAAAATAATTCTTTCATCTCTTATTTATTCTATTACCGACGATTGGTTATGTCAATGAACAATAAATTAATTATTTAAGATAATAAATGATTTCTTTTATCGGAATTAAATATATTTGGATGTGCATTCCCTGAGTTTTCCATCTTTATAATTTTATTTCTTCAAAATATATTTTTTTTTTTCAATTTTGTCAACAGCTGAGAGCTCAAGTGGCATATTTACCACGTTTACATGCAGGTTGAAAAAAAGAAACTGAGCTGAGATTGCGACATGAGTATTTCTACACACCAGTTGAATAGTTGAAATTCTAAAAACTTTGTTTAACAACAGATTATTTAACATACTTTAACCGCAAAAAGCCATAAACGCAATCAAAACAAATGATTTCCTGCTCCAAACAAAGAAAAAAAAAAAACAGAGATCACACATACACAGAGACAACATGTCAGTTCAACGACTCAACCCAGGTATAAATGCATTTTTTCAACGCTGGTAAAATGTAAAAAGTGCCCAAAAAGGTGTCCCGGAATAATAATTCGAATAAGATATTTGAATTTATCAAAGGAAAAAACAAAAAATTCATAAAAAAAAATACCGACGTAAATTCATAGCGAGTGCCTATAGCCAACTACAGTTACAACTGGCACTAAATAAAAAAGCCAGCTATAACTTTTTGTTATTCATAAACACATTTTTGCCTGTGTATTAGTTAGTATCGACTTCGGTATGTTTTTGTTAAGTGATTTGAACGAACAAACCCAAACGTCAAAATATGATATGAGAAATTTAGAGCCGACTATAATTATTTAAAGTGATGTTTGGGTCATTTTAAATTTCGAGCCGGCTATATGTTTGAAGTCGACCATAAGGTGACTATGAATAGCAAAAAGTATATTTTAGGATATGTAGTTAATACATTCTTTTATTGTCGCCTTTATCTGACTATGAACTTGCGCCGCTATTTTTAGGTACTACATATTTATTAACAAAAACTCATGCATCATTTTTAAATGATCATTTACCCAATAATTTTATAACCAAAACAATATAAGTTCAACTCTGCATGTAAACGTTGTAATTATCTGTCATATGTATGTATTTATGATGTAAGAAAATTATACAAACAATTTGATAGATTACAATAATTATAATATTAATTTATTATTTCATACAAGAAGAACTGAATTTTATTTTAAACGCAATAATGGACAGCTGTTCACGGTGCGAAGACCCGCTACCTATGGATGGGGAGTATATAACATGCGGAAAGTGTAAAGGGTGCTACCATGCTGAATGCTCTTCTGTGTGAAAATGGAGAAAATGGTCAGCGGCTACGAGAAAAACATGGGAATGTACTGTCTGCAGGGAAAAAGAGAAGACGCGCCAAATACCTGTACAGCAAGAAGAGATTCGGCTTACAAAAAGATCAAGACCAGCTGATTCTCCGAGAGAGCGAACCGCTCCGCAAGCTATCAACGACCAAAACCAACAATCTATAAGAAGTGAGCTAAAGGAAATAAAATAAATGCTTAAAGAGTACGCCAAAACGGTAGAGTTCACCAGCACAAAGTATGATGAGCTAAACAACGCACTTGCCAAAAACAATCAACTGATCCAAAACTTAATGCAGGAGATTTGCGAGTATAAAAAACAACACGAAATTAAAGATACGCTAATAGCAGGTCTTCAAACAAAAATAAACACACTAGAACAAAAACAAATCGGTAAAAATATAGATATAAAAAATATTCCATGAAAACAACTGATAATGCATTCGACTTTGTCAGTGCAATCGCTGATATACTAGAGATGAAAGTAAGTGAGAGTGACATCGAAGAAATTTACACATACAGCTATAGGTCAAACAAGCAACTAAAAAATCTCTCAATAAGCTTCGCACGCAAACAAACAAAAAATGCATTCATCG